>CM060111.1:46318058-46320558 GCA_030522415.1 Channallabes apus
GTGCAACTCTCATTCAGACATTCATATTAGCGTTCTCACAGCAGGAAGCCAAGGCACTAACCCAAACATTCATTACTAGTGAATTCTAAAAATAAACAGAGCGAGAGAGAGAGAGACGGGGTTGTTAACATGGGTTTCTACAGTAGCGAGTTCCCATGGGGCAAACAGGCTGAGTGTAGCTTCACACTGAGGGGGAAATGAGTCTTTGTACTTTCACACACTGACTCAGTTTTCAAAACAGCAGCAATTCAACATCAGGTATACAGTGGTGTGAAAAACTATTTGCCCCCCTCCTGATTTCTTATTCTTTTGCATGTTTGTCACTCTTAAATGTTTCTGCTCATCAAAAACCGTTAACTATTAGTCAAGGATAACGTAATTGAACACAAAATGCAGTTTTTAAATGAAGGTTTACGCTATTAAGGGAGAAAAAAAAACTCCAAATCTACATGGCCCTGTGTGAAAAAGTGATTGCCCCCCTTGTTAAAAAATAACTTAACTGTGGTTTATCACACCTGAGTTCAATTTCTGTAGTCACCCCCAGGCCTGATTACTGCCACACCTGTTTCAATCAAGAAATCACTTAAATAGGAGCTACCTGACACAGAGAAGTAGACCAAAAGCACCTCAAAAGCTAGACATCATGCCAAGATCCAAAGAAATTCAGGAACAAATGAGAACAAAAGTAATTGAGATCTATCAGTCTGGTAAAGGTTATAAAGCCATTTCTAAAGCTTTGGGACTCCAGCGAACCACAGTGAGAGCCATTATCCACAAATGGCAAAAACATGGAACAGTGGTGAACCTTCCCAGGAGTGGCCGGCCGACCAAAATTACCCCAAGAGCGCAGAGACGACTCATCCGAGAGGCCACAAAAGACCCCAGGAGAACATCTAAAGAACTGCAGGCCTCACTTGCCTCAATTAAGGTCAGTGTTCACGACTCCACCATAAGAAAGAGACTGGGCAAAAACGGCCTGCATGGCAGATTTCCAAGGCGCAAACCACTTTTAAGCAAAAAGAACATTAAGGCTCGTCTCAATTTTGCTAAAAAACATCTCAATGATTGCCAAGACTTTTGGGAAAATACCTTGTGGACCGACGAGACAAAAGTTTAACTTTTTGGAAGGTGGGTGTCCCGTTACATCTGGCGTAAAAGTAACACAGCATTTCAGAAAAAGAACATCATACCAACAGTAAAATATGGTGGTGGTAGTGTGATGGTCTGGGGTTGTTTTTCTGCTTCAGGACCTGGAAGGCTTGCTGTGATAGATGGAACCATGAATTCTAAAAAATCCTGAAGGAGAATGTCCGGCCATCTGTTCGTCAACTCAAGCTGAAGCGATCTTTGGTGCTGCAGCAGGACAATGACCCAAAACACACCAGCAAATCCACCTCTGAATGGCTGAAGAAAAACAAAATGAAGACTTTGGAGTGGCCTAGTCAAAGTCCTGACCTGAATCCTATTCTGACCTGTATCATGCTAGAAAACCCTCAAATAAAGCTGAATTACAACAATTCTGCAAAGATGAGTGGGCCAAAATTCCTCCAGAGCGCTGTAAAAGACTTGTTGCAAGTTATCGCAAACGCTTGATTGCAGTTATTGCTGCTAAGGGTGGCCCAACCAGTTATTAGGTTCAGGGGGCAATTACTTTTTCACACAGGGCCATGTAGGTTTGGATTTTTTTTCTCCCTAAATAATAAAACCCCTCATTTAAAAACTGCATTTTGTGTTTACTTGTGTTATCTTTGACTAATAGTTAAATGTGTTTGATGATCAGAAACATTTTGTGTGACAAACATGCAAAAGAATAAGAAATCAGGAGGGGGGCAAATAGTTTTTCACACCACTGTAGATTAGACCAGATCTCATTTCGATTCTAGTTTAAATCAATTACACTGGCTTGATCAGGTACTGACTATTGATTTCAGGATTTACAGATTTTAGTTAAAGATAGATCGGACCTTGTCCACAGTAAACCATACTTAACCCTAACCCTTAGATTCCATAATGCTTATAATAATATTACCCCTATTCCAGGTCTAGAGTTAGATTAGACCAAGTTTACACTAAACATGCCTTTAAAACTGAACTTGTTTTCTTTTTTTTTTTTGTGTAGATTTTGTAGATCTAAATGGAAAACTGTCTGGTGTAATGCCAGTGAAATATGGGATCCCACAAGGGTCAGTTTTAGGACCTCTGCTGTTCTCCATATACATGTTCCCCTTGGGTAACATCATTAGAAGGCATGGGATTAGTTTCCACTGCTATGCTAATGTTTAGATTAACTGAGTGTGTCCAAGATATAAAAGATTGGATGGCCGATAATGTTCTCTTACTAAATTCAGATGAATCAGAGATATTACTTAACTGTCCAAAAGCTAGTACACAAAAGTTCTCAGAATTCAGCTTGCGTTTCGAAGATTTAATACCAACTCGACAGTGAAAGACCTGGGCATAATAGTGGGCTCATCTAGTGCTGCTAATATAATGAACAGCA
>CM060111.1:46325558-46353058 GCA_030522415.1 Channallabes apus
CGCCAGCACCGACACCGGCACCGGGACCGGGAGTGTGTTCGGCGCAGGGCTCCTGGGGCAGGTCGTCCCGCGCGGACCGGTGGTGATGATGGTGATGATGATGATGGTGATTGTTATGATGATGGTGATGATGATGGTGTCGGTGCGCGTGCCGGGACGTCTTGCGCTCTTTCCCTCCTCCTCCTCCTCCGTTACCGTCGCTCGTGTCCGTCCGCTCCGGTGCATCGTCCCGCGCTTTGTGCTCTCTCCTCACCGCCGCGCGCTTCCGGTCCGGCGGCAGCAGCAGCGCCGGGTGGCAGAGAGGACGGCGCGAGCTCGCGTCACTGTCCGGGCTCCAGAGCGGCTCGTCCGGGGCTCGCGGTCTCCGGTCTACCGGCGCGGATCTCAGCAGAGACGCGGTGGAGTCGCTTTTAGGGAGAGACAGACTCATGATGGGCTTCATCTGTTCATCCTACAGACAGACAGAGAGAGAGAGAGTGAGAGAAAGGAGAACTCAAGGTGATCCAATAACATCACGCTGCTCTCTCTCTCTCTCTCTCTGTGTGTGTGTGTGTGTGTGTGATGGTTATTCACGTGCTGATATTCGGTCATACAATACACCGCGGTATTCAGCACACAGTACAGATGGAATATTCAGGAGTGTGTGTGTGTGTGTGTGTGTGTGAGTCTCTACTGAACTCAGCTTCATGCAAGACTTATGTATATAATATATAATATAAACCCTCAGTCATGAGTTCTGTACCTTCTACAGATGACCTGAAGGAAAAATAATAACATCATCATCATTATTAAATATTTGAAACTGGCACACATTGCTGTATCATGCCGAATATACTGTACATGCTTATAAGATTTGATGTACACACAGTGTTGATACTGCACATGTCCAGCTGGACACAGGGCTGCGTGGACGATGTGTGGACGATGTGTGAAGCTATACGTGTGTTTGTGGGAGGAAGACTGTAATGATGAAAGGTTACGTATAAGTGCGTGAGGTAGTGAAACAGCACATGAGGTTGATAGATGGTGTATGAGGTAACGTGAGTGTAACATTTAGTTTGAAAATATGAAGTAGTGTATGTGTGTGAGGTAGTGTCGGAGTTTATGAGGTAGAGTTTAAATGTGTGAGATGTGAAATGTGCTTGTGCACATAAACGTGTGAGGTAATCTCCGAGTGTGTGAGGTAGTGTATGAGTGTGTGAGGTAGTGTATGAGTGTGTGAGGTTGTACATAAAGTTGTGAGGTAGTGTAAGTGTGTGAGGTAGTGTGTGAAGATGCAATTTTGTGAAATTGCACATTTATGGTCATTACATCTCACATTCATGCATATTTGCACTCCCCAGACATTTCTATTTAAATTTTAGATCAATTTCCACACCAGTTTCCATATTTTGTACAGCTAAGTTGTATACATACACAACCGGGCGGCGCGGTGGTGTAGTGGTTAGCACTGTCGCCTTGCACCTCCAGGGTCTGGGTTCGATTCCCCGGCCAGGCTCGATTCCCGTCTCTGTGTGCATGGAGTTTGCATGTTCTCCCCGTGCTTGGTGGGTTTCCTCCGGGTACTCCGGTTTCCTCCCACAGTCCAAAGATATGCAGGTTAGGCTAATTGGCGTTCCCAAATTGCCCGTAGTGTGTGATTGGGGGTGTGTGTGTATGTGTGTGTGTGTGTGCCCTGCGATGGATTGGCACCCTGTCCAGGGTGTACCCCGCCTAGTGCCCGAAGTCTCCTGGCTCCAGGTCCCCGCGACCCTGAACACAGGATAAAGCGGTATAGAAGATGAATGAATGAATGAAGAAGATGAATGAATGAATATACACAACCTTCTTCTATTTTTTTTTCCACAGCTATGCTTTTTCTATATTTTCTATATTTTATTCTTATTCTATAATTTGTTTCTTATTAATAATCTTACATTTAGGCATTTGGCAGACGCTCTTATCCAGAGCGACTTACATTTTTATCTCATTACACATCTGAGCAGTTGAGGCTCAAGGGCCCAACAGAGGCAACTTGGTGGTTGTGGGGTTTGAACCTGGGATCTTCCGAACCGTAGTCCAACGCCTTAACCACTGAGCTACACCTGACATTTAAGGTCAGCTTGCAGTCTGTGTGCATGTAGTTTGCATGTTCTCCCAGTGCTTGGTGGGTTTCCTTAGGGTTTTCCAGTTTCCAGGGTGAAGCCCATCCTGTACACTAAGTTCCTGCGGTGGCCTCCAGACCCCCGTGACCCCTGTGACCCCTGTGACCCTACAGTACTCAGGATCAGTGGTACAGATTACAGATGGATTATTGTTATTATTATTACAGCCTGATGAGGCACTGCATGTCTCTCTGCTATTCAGTTCTGTTAGTGGATCAGCTCGTTTACACCAACCTCTTGAGTGCACACACACACACACACACACACACACACACAGATCACCATGATTAGCCCTTCTTGTTTCTTCTTTCTGCTCTTTTTCCGCCATCCTGACCATGTTCCCATTAAAGTTTCAGGATGCATCACATTCTCGCCCACACACTTCGACCTGATTACACACAGCGCCCCAGTGCAGGCCGATACTGTTATATAGTATGATCATCTGCGTCATTCATTTAGACCACATATCTTCCAGGGTTTTAGACTCCTTCACCTGGTTTGTGTAGAAGTGTGTGAGGTTATGTAAGAGTGTGAGCATGTGTATGAGAGTGCGAGGTTTTGAACATGAATATGAGGTTGGCTATGAGTGTAGGAGGTTGTGTTTGAGTCTGTTAGATAATATACAAGTGTGTCAAGTTGTGTATGAGTGTGTGTCATATTACAAATATATGTGAGATTATAGAGTGTGTGAGGTTTTGTAGAGTCAGAGTTTCTTCATGAATGTAAGGGATAGTGAGCTTGTGAAGTGTGCATAGATGTGTATGAATCCGTGAGGGTGTGTGTGAGTGTGAGAAGTTGTGGGTAAGTTTGGGGGTGTGCAAGAGTGTGTGAGGGTGTGTAGGAATGTTTGAAGTTGTGCGCAGATCTGTGAGGGCTTGTATGAGTGTGTAAGGGTATGCAAGAGTGTGTGAATGTGTATGAGTGTGAGGTGTTGTGTGCAAATCTGTGAAGGTGTGTATGAGTGTGTGAGTTACAGTAACATACCATTTTTCAGTGTTTCCATAAAGACTGTTAATGTGTATTATTAAATCATAACTCTCTTGCTCCCTCTAGTGTTAGTGAAGATGTTATGCAGAACCCTACAGCAGAACAGTTCTCTTTATGAGGTGTTTCTAAGCAGAGCCCCTTAAGGAACTGTTCAAAGAAGTTGTGAGAAACACATTATTATAAAAGAGCATATTAAATTATTACGAAGCATTTAGTTTAAATATATATTATTTGTACCTTCAATGTATCTAATTATTGTATTTGTCGCATACACAGTCATACACAGTACGATATGCAGTGAAATGCTTGAAAAGCGTCCCAATCTTTTTAAAATACCATTGGGAAGACGACCTTATTCACAAAAACTTTTTTATCTTGCTATTACCGAGCACTTGAGGGTTAAGGGCCGTGCTCAAGGGCCCCACAGGGGCAATTTGGTGGTTGTGGGGTTTGAACCTGGTACCTTCCAAACTGTAGTCCAATGCCTTAACCGCTGAAAGTGAAGGTAGTGACCGTCCATCCTGACCATCCATCCAATAGAATATCTGTGAGCAGACCTGAAAAAGTGTGTGTGAGCGATGAGACCAGATCTGTCAGGATGGTTGTGGAACATCACCTGAAACTTTTAAACTAAGTTACACAAATTAAAAACACTTTTACTGAGGATTATCTCATTGAGTTAAACCTCCGAGCCACTGAGGATGTGATGAAAGAAATAAAAGTTGATATAAATCTTTCTCTCTGCTGTTATTCATTTCACACTTTTACAAACACATTGTGAAGAACTGGGTTTGAATGGATTGGCTGAGGTGTATTTAAACTGTAATGTTTGTTCTTTACACACTGTTGTTAGAGTTCGAAATTTACATGAACGTATTATAAATGTTTATAGATAGTTCTGTCATCCCGGTGGAGCAACTCTTACTTATAAAGGTAAAACCCATCATAGTCTCCATCACAAGCAGTGTGTTAGCGCCATCAACTCTCGAAGCATCTTTGAAAGAATCCTCTTTGTCACAGCTGATGGTCTCACACTGCGTGGTTTGTCTTCAATGTTTGTTCCATCTGTGCATATCTCTCTTATTAATTGTGTCATCTCTATAAACGTCCTATAGCACAGTCATGTTGTGACTGTTACCTGCTACCGGTTTCATGGTGCATGATGGGACATGCGAGTGCACACAGGGTCCACATTACAGGTGATGTTTCCTTATTTTACACTATCTGCAGTTTGGTGCATTGTGTAACACTGTAGCTTATGCAAATAGATAGAGAGTAGGTGTGTGTGTGTGTGTGTGTGTATATGTGTGTGTTATGCAATAGGTTTTATTTTAGGAACTGGTTTCACAGCCAGTACAAATTCTGCTGCTGGTGTTTTCAAATCTCAAATCCCAGTCAGCAGGTGGAGGAAGAGAAGAAGCAGTGTTGACCTCCGTCAGGGTTTTACACCAGACACTATCTTACAGAAACAGATGCTGAGAGACGAAAACGTTCCCTGGAACCTCATTTACATAACGATTGTTCATTTCACTCAGGTTTACTGCAGCGTGTTTCAGTACAGGATGATAATTCTCTCTCTCTCTCTCTCTCTCTCACACACACACACACAAACACTTCCATTTTTATTAAAGCCAGTGTCTGAAATTCTGGACTGTGACGTTTTAAAAACACTGACAGCTCCTTATTCTTGTGTACGAGCTGTAACATAAAGATAGTGTGACATTATCCTGTACAGGGTGACAGGAGGCCTGGAGCTGAAGACAGGGGACTTGGAGCACGAGGTGCGGTGCCAATCCATACACACACACACACACACACACAGAGACTACAGGCAATTTGGGAACGCCAATTAGGCTAACCTACATGTCTTTGGACTGTAGCAGGAAACTAACGTACCCTGAGGAAACCCACAAAGCACAAGGAAAACATGAAAACTTCATGCACACAGGCGGGAATCAAACCTTGGAGGTGCAAGGCGGTAGTGCTAACCACCTCACCATCATCTTATCATAACAATAAATAAATAAATAAATAAATAAAAAGAGTTTGTCAGCCCTTGGGGGTGTCCTCCTGAAAGTTTGTAAGACAGGTTGCAGGCAGTTTGTTTCTCATCATGGGGATCATACAGTACAGAAATCTACCAAATTCCTTGTTTAGTGTTGATGTGGAGAGCTTGGAGATATCACTTCTGGTGCTAAATCCAACCCTGTGTACGAAACTGCTGAGCATTGCAGTCTAACGGCCACCACACTGTGTACGGTGAGGTTTATTACAGAATTGTGCTTCAGGTACAGAGCTTCTGGAGTCACAGGGCTTCAACCTCAGGTATCCAGGTGGAGGTTAATTAGAGCAGGTCCTGACACTTCACTGGAGATCAGTTCGTAGTGAAATTGTAGGTGGTTTCATAAAAATCATAAATACATTGCATCCCTGTGGATGATGTAAAGCATGTGGGACGAGAGTCGATATATTTTATATGTAACGTGTAAATCCAAGCGTTAATGTTTAGTCTGTTTCTATTGAGCATTAATCACAGCGTACCATCCGATCTGATCCAATTTGGCACAGGTTTTACGCACATTGACGCAACTCGCCCAATTTTCTAACCAGGCTTGGAACAGGCACTGCACCAAACATTATTTCGGCTGGTCACATCAAGCGGCCGCCATTCGATCCGCACAGGTTTTAAGCCCGATGCCCTTCCTGATGCCACCTTCCTATCAACAACCTACAGCCTTAGCTGCCTGAGCCATAGCCTCAGCCGCCTTTTCTCTCAAGAGCTTGTTGATTTACAGCAAGATGTTTATAATCTATGTGTTAACCCTCTTAACAATTTAGAACTGAAGAGAAAACAGCTAAATGTGTCAAAAAATACAAATAAACACTAGAGGGCAGCAGAGAATTTCTGCTTAACGTTTCAGAGTGAATGATGAGTTTATCAAATAAAAACTATGAACACACACATACAAGGTTGTACAACCAGCTCTTTATTAAACACACAATCATCGCTCAGCTGTAGCAAAAATCACATTTAGGAAACACAGAGAGTCAGAACGTCAGCATAAAACCTGTCACACGCTTGGCTGCAAAAGTCACACGACGCTAGAAAAAAGCTACCGACGACGATACGGCGCGTCCCGATCGGCTCGGGTCCTTACAAACGGAATGTACGAGTAGCACAGAACTAATGAAGCGATCAACCACTGAAGCGCCTGAACGAGCTGAAAGATCTGCGTCTGCTTGTCTGTTTGTTTAAACTACAGTGTAAACTTTGAAGTGTGCTTCTGTACAAGACGCTGCTGTTCACAAACAGTCATGTTTCAGAGCCGTCACGTGAACATTCACACGGTGTGTATATTTACAGCAGAAGAGCCGCTGAGTATTGTTTTTAAAAACATATGGCGGATCCCGTTAATCTAGTTAGCGGTCGATGCTAAGGTGTAATTACAGTGTAATTTTACCCACCAGGAGTCTTTTTTCCCAACAGTTCACCCACACGTCTGAGGTAAATGTTGATGTTCTAACCGTCACTGTTAACTTTTTAGCTAGCTAAATCACTAGCTTTAGCTGTTAGCTCACTTATAGTACACTGTGCCACATAACATCAAGTTCAACAAGTTCTTTTGAACTCACTTACACCCAGCGAGGCTGGCGCATCGGTATTAGCATGGCAAACTCATCATAGGAATTCTGAACGCAGCTACAAATACGATGCGCTCCAGACTGATGCTAAAACTGATCAGAAAGCTGTAACACAGACTCTGGTGCTGAGAAACGACCTGCTGCTAGCCCTTCACCTCAATTTAATTATGTACTTTCACAAAATCTGTCCTCAGATATCAATACTGTTTGTCCATTTCCCCTTCAACGTAGCTGACGCGGTTTCCTCAGAAATACCTCGCTAATCCGCTAGCATGGCAACTGGCTAATATGCTAACTCATACAATATAATTTAGAAATTGTTTAAGAAAACAAAGACATTGGTACATACATAGTTACACCAGGCTAATGACTAGCCAGCTAACCAACTAGCATACTAACTAGCTTGTGTGCTAATTACAGAGAGTAGTGTGCAATTTGGGACAGAACCGAGGGTAATTTAACAAGGAGTGTGTTAAACACAGTATTATACCACAGCCTGTTTGTGTGTGTGTGTGTGTGTGTGTGTGCATTAGCCCCTGCTGTGTGTAAACACTGAATAAACAGCTCGTTAGCGTCCCTGTCACTCTTCTACACAGTATATTTATGTACACTTTACACGCAGGAGTGAGAAAAAAGTGCAGCGTGAACTCTTTAGACGGGAACGCTTCTGACCTGAAAGGTGCTATACATTCAACGTTTCATAAGTTTGTACACCCTGGTCTGTACCTTTAATAAACACTTAGACTGGATCTGATCTGTAAACATTAATATACAGAAAATGTGCAAGAAATATTCTTCAGACCTGTCTGTTCTTTCAGTCAAGCTTTTTTCTCTTCCTTCGCTTCTGTAATTTTTGTTATTGTCTTCTTTTGTCTTTGTGTTTTTCTCCTTTTCTATCTTTTCCCTCACTCTCTCTCCTCCTGTCTTGCTCTCTCACTCTGTCGCTCAGCAGCAATGATGCAATCGAGTGCTCATATACAGAAGATGTCCAAAAATCTCTCATCCTGATCATTAGCTCCACACCTCTCGCTTCCCCTCTATCTCTCCCTCTCTGCCTTCTTTTCTCTTACATCCCTTCTACTTCATTCTATCTTTAGCTAATGCGGGTCCACCAGGAACCTCTGCTGTACAGGCCGCTTCTTCACCTCTGTACTGTTTCACATCGTATAGTTTATCTCTCGGTTTCTCTCACTCATTTACATCTTCCTTCCTTCTTTTACTGGGACACTGAACCACGAGGCCTCATCAGCATCCGTGTGTATAAAACTGTGCTTTATAGAAGTTTAGTTAAACGTGTGCGAGGGAAGATGTGCTTTTCCTCACATTCTCTATGGTACAGTATTTACGCTCTGCTCACGTGTGCTCAGACGTTTTTTTTTTTTTTAAGAAAACGTTTTCCCTAGTATTTTGATGATGTGTTTACACATAAGCAGGATTTTCAACGAAGCTGTTTACTGCACGTGTTATAAACGCGGATCTGGTCTGTGATGCTGCGGATGCTCAGGCTGTTCTTTAACATCTTACACTCGATACACTACCATTTTATTTATAATATTCATATTCATATGAGGGACGTTCAAGTCAAACCGGGACTTGTGATAGAACTTCTGGTGAATTAAGTCATCAAAGTGATTGACATACACAATACGGTGATGCGCAGTAAAACATCTGAATGGTGCAAACGCTTTAAAGAAGGTGAATGATGAGGTGTACAAGGTAACTCAAAGCCCACTGTAGTGGAACGTCTGATCCTTAAAAATCGATGTCTCTACTTGTAAAAGAGACACATCTATCTGTGTGAACTATACACAAACTCATTGACCAACACCACTCACACGTTACAGGAACTCCTGGGAGGTATTGCCATGTCCCCTTTACAGTCCTGACCTCACTCCAAGACACTTCCACATGTTTGAGCCATTAAAGGAGTTCCTGGGAGACCAGCGTTCCAGATGTGTATCAGCCAGTCCGAAAGAAAACCTTCTACCATGCCGGTGTCCAAGCACTAGTGAAACACTGGGATAGGTGCGTTAGTGTAGCAGGTGATTATATGGAGAACTGTGTTCAGTTATTCTGCACAATGAAAAGTCCTGCTTTGACTTGAACACCCCTCATACTTTACTGTAGCTTCCGTGGTAAATAGTATTATTATATTATTATTGTGAGATGTTTATATCCCGCCTTAGTTTAATGGTTCAGTCAGATTCGTATGAATTTGTGAAATCACTGTTTGCTGGCTGGGAAACGTCTTTACACACGTGGCACAGCTTCTGGTGTTAATCCTAAACCAACAGAGAAGCTTAGAGAAGATAAAACGCAGAGTGACAGGGTGCAAGCGAGGTGCCTTATCTTCATGCGATCATGTCCTCTACCTTCAGTCATCGTCTCAATCCTGCTCCTCATCCTCCTCCTCCTCCTCTCTCTCAGCACCTCTGTACAACATCTCTGCTTACATTTACACTTCATCATCCGTTCTTTGTCTTTTTCTTCTCTCTCTTCCTTTCCGTGTGAATACTCTGAGGAAATACTGAAGCACTAGAAAACGCAAATGTACAGAAAATGGTGGAACGATTTCCCCTCATGGCTCTTAATCATCTTTTAGTTTGTTTCTCTCCCTGTGTCTCTCTCTATCTTTGTTTTCTGATGAAAGACTGAAATCTGTACATAAAGACGTGTCATTTGGTTTGTCCGCTTGCTCCTCTGCTACTCGTTCCTTCTCTACTATCTCTATTTGTCGCTGTCTGTCCATATTGGCATCCATCAATCATCTCTGATTCTTCTTCTGTTTGCTTCAGTGCTACTCCACTGTGAGAATCTATGTACATAAAAAACTTTATTTCCACTTCCCGCTCTTTTATTCCTCCCGCTTTCTGTCGCTCTCTCCATCTCTTCACTATCTCCCTCCATCACATCCCTCACGCATCAGGAGAGACTGAACTCTGGTGCTTCATAAGGAAACACTTATGTACAGTAAAATGTGCAGGAAATCAGCGTCACTTCACTGTCTTTACTCATTATATCTCTTGTTCCATCCATCTGTCTCTCCATACACTCATCCTCCTCTCGCGGTCTGTCTTTCTCTCTCTCCGTCTCAGCGTCCCGGAGTGAAGATGTAGTCGAGTGCCTGTCTCTCGGCCGCCGCCACGTTCGGATGCCATAAATCCACCATGAACACCACACGAGGTCCGTCTTCCGGAGTGCCTGCTCTCTCACACACACACACACACACACACAAACACACACACACACACACACACACACACAAAGATTTGCAAACATTGTAATGGATCATGAAAAACACTGCACAGAAATGCTACAATTTAATCATGAACCTTCCTCAACAGGATAAGTCACTAACTGCCACAGTTCTGCTAGAAGCCCCTACGGTTCTGCTACAGTTGCACTCGAAATTATTCAACCCCGGTTTTTTTTGCACCCCTTGCAGCTGTTTGTAAAGAATCAGGGAAACACGAGCGATTTAAATCACTCAGCACAACTAATATAAGAAGCGATTTCTCCAAAGTCAACAACAAAACACTACTTTTAATGACTACTACACGATTCTGCTTGGTACCCCTACAGTTCTGGTAAGTACCCCTCTGGTTCTGCCTGTTACCTCGCCATACCATTCTGCTTGGTACCCCTGCAGTTCTCTCAGGTACTCCCCTCTGTTTTTTTCTTCACTGGCTGAACTCTCCTTGTTTGTTCTCTCCTTGATCAGTTACAATCAAACATCTCCATCAACAAATCTCTACAAAGTCCATGTGATCGAAATCAACTACACTTGAAGTATCTGTGCTTGAGACAAGAACTGATTTACAAACTCGTGCTCTAATGAGGGATTTTATTGGCCTGTCTGCAATTATCAGTGAAACAAGAGCAGGTTAAACATCTCAACACCACCAATATAACAAGTGATTTCTCCAAACTCAACACATATGGTCTGCAGTCTCAGAATTATTCATTTCCATGATGAGAAACATCTTCAGTACTCAGTACCGAACACTTGAGCTATTATGACCTGCTGCAGACTTGATGTATAGCCCGGCACTAGCTTCTGGCTGCTGAGGGATCTCATGGGTAATGGCCTCTAGTTCAGTGTCTGTACTGCAACTGCTCTTTTCATATAAGTCAGGCGACTGTGATGGCCATTCTAGGACCCTCCAGGACTGAAACCAAGCCTAAATGGACTTTGCAGTATGCTTGGACTCATTGTTGGAAGGTCCAATGACATCAGCTTCCTCACAGATGGCATGACGTTTTCTTCCGGCATACTTGTTCGACTCCATAATGCCCTCTACACGCTGTAGGTTTCCAGAGCCAGAGGAAGTAAAGCAGCCCCAGACCATCACCACCGAGACACTGAGACACCGAGACACTGAGACACTGCCACGCTTCACTGTAGGCACGATGCACTTTTCTACATATGCTTTGTTCTTTTTCCTCCAAACATACGGCTGATTCATACTGTAGGCCCAAAAAGTTGTTACTTCATAAGTCCATAGAACAGAATTCCCAAACGTCTTTGTATTTTTTATGTGGATTTTAGCATTCTGTAGCCGACTTGTGTGTTTTAGGGTCAACAGCAGGGTACTGAGGAGTGACCTTCAGTGTTCAGTTTGTGCCTTATAGTGCAGAGTGAAACTTCAGTCCCTGCTGCCACCAAATCTGCAGGTCCTTTACAGTCAATCGAGGGTTTTTAATACCGTCCTCAGGAATCTGGTAGCAGCAGATGATAGACGTGGCTGGAAGAGGAAGCTAGGTAGTGTAGCCACTGTAGTTCCTTTAACTCTGAACTTGTGAAATAGACTTCCTACTTTATTTCTAGGAAGATTTACTACATTTGCTCGTTTTTATACTCTTGTTCTTGTTTGTGCAAAGGCAATGATCTCTGACGTACCCATTTCTGACATCCAGTCAAACATCTCCATCAACAAATCTCTAGAAAGTTCAGGTATTAGATGTTCTAAATCAAGTACACCTGAGGCATCTAATTTGTGCTTGACAACAACTGATTAACAAATTTGAGTTCTAATGAGGGATTTAATTCAGGGGGCTGAAGAATTCTGATACTGTAGTCGTAAAGGAGTCATTTGTTTTACATTTGGAGAAATCACTTCACTTGCTTCGTACCCCTACAGTTCTTCAAGTTACCCCCCTATGACTCTGCTTGGTACCCCTAAAGTTCAAGTTACCCCCTTATGATTCAGGTTCGTACCCCTATAGTTGCTTGGTACCCCTCTGGTTCTGCTTGGTACCCCTCTGGTTCTGCCACAAATGGCTACAAACATCATGTGCACACTCACCCCAGAGAGCGAGAGAGAGAGAGAGAGAGAGTGTGTGTGTGTGTGTGTGTGTGTCTCACCCTCATGGAAGGCTGTGTGAAGGAACGAGTCATCAAACAGTAGGCAGTTTCCCTCAGACCAACACTGCGGCTCGCCCCCTACCACCAACTCACAGTGGGGGGGCACCTTCAGCCCTGCGCACACACACACACACACACACACAACAAATCATCTACTGAAAAAACAGGTTGCACAAGTGTTCCAGTAACACACTTTCACTGTTGTCTCACTCTCTCTCTCACACACCCACATGCACACCTTTGAGAAAAATTACAATTCAAACTATGGCTGGTCTACTAACACACTTCCACTCTGTCGTCTATTTTACACACACACACACACACCCAGGTGGCAGCGCAGACGGACGTTGGTTGGGCCGTAATGCTCGGTGATGGTGGCACCGGGGCTGATGACGGAGAAGCAGGCGTTCCCGAACACGTTGTTGGCGATGAAGGTGCGCAGCTGTCCCAGGACCCTCCAGGTGCGTGGGCAGCGCCGGGCGTTCAGCGCCAGCGTCGTGCCCTGGTTCACCAGGTAGAAGGTCCACCAGTGCCCCCGCGGAGTGCTGTTCGCCTTCCAGCCAGGCGCCAGGGGCGGGGGCGTGCGGTACACGCTCTCAAACTCGGCCAGCAGCGCCGGGAAACTTCTCTCCAACAGTTCGACGTCATGCTTCTGCGCGTCCCGGGAGAAGAACGGAGCAGAGGGAAGATCGGGCAGGAAGAACACCTCGGCCTTCTGGATGGAGGGGCGATTACACAGACGGTAGCGGTCCTGCTCACGCACACCTTTATGGACACGCCCCATACCTATGCGTTCAGACAACGGCATCATTAGAATTATTACAACAATTATCAAACAACGCTACATCAATCAACATGGTTATTACACCGTTATGACATCAATAAAAAACAAACACACACACTGACCCGCCCAGGTGTAGCGTTTAGCGTAGTCCTGCAGGTTGTGGTAAAGGCGTTGGTTAAACCCATCTCCGGGCCGCGAGCACCGGAAACACTCGGGGGACTGGCAATAGGCAAAGCCGTTCAGCTCCTCCTCACTGGCCCCGCCCCCTGTTCTAACCCCACCCATCACAGGGCGGAGCTTGGCTGAGGACAGCTCAGGCGGGCTGGAGCGAGACTCGGGCGTGTAGGAGGCGTGTTCACAGCCCACGCGGTAACAGTACCATATAAACAACAGCGCCAGACACAGCACCGTGCCCAAAGCCCCGCCCTCACACTCACGCACCGCCTGCACCCAGTCCCGCACCCAATCCATCTCACATACACACACGCACACACACACTCTCTCACACACACACACACACTCGCCCTCTGATCCTCTCAGTGAGAGATCTGTCAGTCACACACTCCAGGCAGAGCGTCCAGTCCTCTCTCTGATGTTCTGAGCTCTAGGTCCATGCTTGAGCAGAAGGTGTTCGTGTGTGTGTGTGTGTGTGTGTGTGTGTGTGTGTGTGTGTGTGTGTGTGTGTGTGTCAGCGTTCAGATGTTTCAGGATTTCACCACAGCACACCTGGAAGGAATAAGACACATTTTAGACTGACAACGCGCACACACACACACACACACACACACACAAAGTAATAAAAATAAAGTCTCCACATCGTCCTTAAACATAATCGATGCGCCTCGGCCAGGTTTGAAGCGAATCGACTCGGAGTCGACTCACTGATTCAGGGTGAGGTGAGAACACGAGGTTACGTCTCACAAATAAAATAAAAAACACGTGTTTACCACCTTCAGAAGTTTACAAATGCAACTGTGTCAGAACATGCATGAGTGTGTGAGTGTGTGTGTGTGTGTGTGTGTGTGTGTGTGTGTGTGTGTGTGTGTGTGACATAAACAAACACTAGACAGGTTTACACTTAAGATTTTTTCAGTGAGATGCTAGCAGCATTAGCAGCATTAGCAGCATAGCTTCAGTACAAATCACCAAATATGGGTGTGAGGGGCAGAGACGCGTGGACACTCCATTTATATGTCCTAAACTTCTACAATACGACACACACACACACACACACACACACACACACACACACACACACACACACACACACACACACACACACACACAGCTGCAGAGAGGCATTTGAAATTCAGTTGTTGTGCACACCTCCGCAATGTACCGTGTAAAATCATGAGTCATGTTTAAACCCTCACACACACACACACACACACACACACACACACACACGCTTCTCTCTCTCTACTGTCTCTATCCTGTCTCTCTCTCTCTCTCTCACACACACTTCTCTCTCCTGTCTATCTCTCTCTCACACACACACACTTCTCTCTCTCTCTCTACTGTCTCTCTCTCTCTCTCACACACACACACTTCTCTCTCTCTCTCACACACACACTTCTCTCTCTATATATCTCACACACACTTCTCTCTCACTATCCTGTCTCTCTCTCTCTTTTCCCATATTCTCCATAAGATTCTCATCTTTTCTCCCCCCTTCTCTCCCTCAGTTTCCTCTTTTCCTCTTCTGCTCATTTTTTACTCAACTCTTCTTCACTTCTCCCCTCGTTCTTGTCCTCTATATCCTTAAATTCTTTGTCCCCTTCTCTTGCCATTTGACCTTTGTGCCAGAGTCCTTCCATCCTTCCTCCTCCCTTTCTCCTTCTCTCTGCTTTCTAAATTCTTCCCTCCTTTTTAATTCTCTTATCTTTGTCTCAATCCTTCCACAACCTTTTCATTTCTCTCTCATCCTTTTTCCATTATGATTCCTCTCTCTCTCTCTCTCTCTCTTTCTATCACTCTCCATCTTTCAATCCACTTCTCTTTTCTTTCCTTTTTAGAATTCATTCTCTTTATCCCTCAGTTATTTTCCCTCCCCTTTTCTCTCTCTATCCTCACCTTTTCTTTCCTCACTTGCCTTCTGATCTCTCCGTCATTAACCTATTCTTTCTTCCTGACCTTCCATCCCCTCCTCTATTTCTTTCTCTCCGTCCATCTTTGCCTCTTTTCTCTTCAATCTTAAACTCAACTCTTCTTCATCCCTTCCCTCGTTCTCTTCCTCTCCGCCCCTCTCTCCGTCTCCTTCTCTTGCCACACCCAGCTCGACCGTACGGAGTCCCTCCATCCTTTCACTTCTTCTCCGCTTTTTAGTTTTTAATATAAACTGATTTCCTGATCTTTATTTGGTGTGCTTTGGTAGGCATGTGACATGAAATGGCAAAGAAAAAAAACAAAGTCAAAGAAGTCTTCCCTACACGGTGTGACTGACGGTACTCACAGTAAACAGTGTTCGGATCTACTGTATCTAATGATACGGAAACTTCATATCACTTTTATACGTCACTCTGGATAAGAGCCGAACACCTTAAATGTCTCCACACCTCCGCTACTTTCTTACTTTCTCTCCATCACCACTTTCCTTTTCCTCCTCCTTCATCATCATCATCATCACTTTCTCCCTGTATTGGTACCATCATCTTCCTCACCCCCCCCCCTCCCTCCCTCCCTCCATCATTACCGCTCTCTGTCTCTCTCTCCGGTGCTGGATGGACAGAGTTCTGTCGTTCGTCCTCCATTAACTGGGCTGCTGATGGACAAAGAGAGAGAGAGAGAGAGAGAGTCAGATTCTCTGCAGTCTGTCTACACACACAGTCACTCACACACACACACACACACACACACACACAGTCACTCACACACACTAAGCAATCATCATTACTACTAATAATACTGCATGAGTAATAGGAGATAGGACAGACAGGCACGTGTCTCAGTGTGTGTGTGTGTCTCTGTGTGTGTGTGACCCCACCTGTCCTGCTGTATAAACCCCGCAGTGCAACACCAGACCCTCTGATCCTCTTCTCCACCCGACCCGCCTCGCACAGCCTGCGCGCGCGCGTGTGTGTGAGTGAGTGTGTGTGTGTGTGAGTGTGTGTATCCGCGCTGGTGATGAAGCAGGAACACCGCACAGACCCGCAGCAGCGGCGCGCAGACATCCAGCAACACTCCCCGCTCCAGGACTACAAATCCCGTGATGCACCGCGCGCCGCTCCACCGGGAAACGCAAAGCCTAAATCACACACACACACCCGAGGTTAACGCGCCGAGTTTGTCATCTCCGTTACTGCCGTTATATCATCACGTTGACTCATAAAGCATCAAATGAATGAAATAACTGTAAACTGTATTGAAACTGTAAACATGTGTTTACGCACCGGCGCGCGCTCAGCTTGGAAACCACGCAGTCAAAATGGCGGCTGTAGTTTTCCTACAGATAAACAACACACTACTGTTTATTGTATTATTTATTCATACTGAAGGTTTTTTTTTTTTTCATTTAACGCGCTAAACTACAAATCTTCATGTAAAACTGTTATGAGCTGTTTGATTATATTTCCTACGATTAAATGCTGGATAAAATTGTAGAGGTTAATGGTTTGTTAGCAAACCATTTACTACAAAGACTTATTTCCGGGTTTTACAGCACGTGACCACGCTCTATGTGACGTCACGATTCACAGTCACCGCCTTCAGGTTGAAATGTTGGTGTTTTGTCTGGAACAGTGATATAACTGCATGTAAACTGTAAAAAAAATAATAATAATAATTCAGAAAGCCCTTCTTCAGGCGTGTGATAAAGCAAATTCTAGTAGACTTTTACAGTGATACCTCCATATACAGATGTAATCCGTCCTGGAGGCGAGGTCTTAGGGTGAAATGTCGTATTGTGAAACGCATTGTCTCATAGGAAATAATGTAAATGCAAATAATCTGTTCCAACCACCCAAAAATATTACCAATTTCCAACACTATAATCATATTATTTCATATAAAAAAATTAAGACATAAAACACATAAAAGTCATGTCAATTATTTTTTAAATTAAATAAATACGCATTAAACCTCACTTAATCTTAATTTATGATTCCTCTTGGCACCGGCTGTTTTAAAAAACAAACTGAAAGTGGGCTTTCTTTTATTCTTGCAAACATTCTTGGAGCTCATGTTACTAGGTCTTCACTAAATCTTGCACAAAATGCAAAAAAATAAGTTTGTTCACTCGTATGCTGAAAATCCTTTGTATGCCGAGATATACACTCCCGTTCAAAAGTTTTAGAACACTTTCTAACTCCATGATGGTTCCTGATTTTTATTTCTTTCTACATTGTAAAGTTTTGCTGAAGGCGTCCAGTAACTGCATGAATCTCCTTTGAACAGTTGATATTGAGATGTTTCTGCTACTTCTGCTCTGTAAAGACTTCATAACGCCTCTAATCTGAGCTGCTGTTAATTGGTCATTTTTCAGGCTGATAACTCTAAATGAACTTCTCGTCTGCAGCAGAGGTAGGTTTTGGTCTCGTCCTCCTGGGACGGCCTTCGTGAGAGACAGTTTCATTATGGTGCTTGATGGATTTTGCAAATGCACTTGACACAATATCTGTTCTTGCAGGAACTATTACAGAAAGGCCGACCTCTGTGTCTTACAATAACAACTAACTGGTGTTTTTCTTGTTGTTACGTAATTACCTAATTCCATATGTGTTATTTTATAGTTTTGAAATCCACAGTATTGTTGTAGAATGTAGAAAATAAATCACTAAACAATAACAAAGTAATTTGCAAGTGTTCTAAAACTTTGTAAGGTGGGTTGTTCACACGCTGAGGTACTGATGTATGTATTCTGTCCCAAATCATACACTACTACATTGTGACACCCTTAACTTTGTAAAGCAGGAGGATTGTTGAGATTTAGTAAATTAATGATAGTGTCTTCCTCACTTCTGTGATCAGTTCACTGTGACCTAGTATGCAGGTAGCGCCCCGTTCCCCTGATGACAAGCTTCTCTCGTTCTTCAACACAGTCTCAGCACTAAGCAGAAGAGCTGCACATAAACCTGCAGGCCCTGATGCTGTACCCAGGTGTTTGTTCAAGGCATGCGCAGGACAGCTGGCACAGGTTTTCAATTGATATCTTCAGTTACTGGCTCGGATTCCTGTTCCCTCATGCCTGAAGACGTCTGTAATAATACGGGTGCCTAAGCATTCGACATGCATCATGCTTGAATGACTTCCACCCTGTTGCACTAATTCAGTTTACCTCGACAGGTCAACAGTGGATGCCGTTTCACTGATTTAAATGATTCTAGCAAAGACTCTGGAGCCTGTGTGTTAGTCTTTCCATCTGCAGCTGGATTCTGGACTTTTTAACTGACATACTTCATTCTATTATGTTTAGCAATCGCATGTCTTCTACCCTTATTCCGAACACTGGCGTTCCACAGGGTCGTGTGCTAGGTCCACTGCTCTACTCCATGTTCCTCCATGACTGCATGCCTCAGCACAACTCCATGTTCCTCACATATGCAGAAGATACCAAAAGTGGTAGGTCTACAGGGCGGAGATTTGCAGTCTATCAGCATGGTGTTCCTTCAACACCGTCACCCTTAACACCAAGACAACCAGCTAATTAGGGCTAATTGTGGACTTCTGGATATCAAAATTTAGCAGGCACCCCCATCTACATCAACAGAACTGAAGTGGAACATGTCCCCAGCTTCAAGTTCCTGGCTGTCTACATTTCTGTCCCGGCACTTCACTTCTAGTAGAAAAGTGCAAACACGTATTTTTTCTGAGGAGACATCAGCTACTAGAAAGATTTTATGGTTGCACCACTGAAAGCATCCTGACCAACCTTATCACCGTCTGGTAGAGCAGCTCCATTGTGTGTGAAAGCGAAGCTCTGCGCCAGGTGATGAAAACCACTCGGCACATCACTGGCTCCCAACTACCAGCCACTGAGCACCTTCACCACAGTAACTGTCTTTTCAGGACACACAGCATTATCAGGAACTTTCTTCCACCCAATTTTCACTCTCTCTCCCTTTCACTTTTTTGTCCCATTCTCTTTTCCCATGCTCTTGTTAGATGAATTCAGTAGTTCTTGTTGGTGTTAATGTTGTGCTGTAAATGGCAATCCACTGCTGTAAACTCTCTAATGTAATTGTCAAACTGACACTGTAAGAATTAATTTGTAATTAAGACATGGTGGCGCGGTGCAGTAGTCCCCTGAGACAGACAGCAGGCTTCCCGTGACTCTGTACAGGATAAGTGGTATAGAGAATGAGATAGAGAGATAGAGAGCAAGAGAGAGATTAAGAATTAATTAAGAACTGGTGCCAGGAGAACAACCTCCTCCTGGACGTCAGCAAAGCAAAGGGAGTTGATATTGGACTTCAGCATCAGAGGAGCTACCAGCTCATGTTTACATCAAGCAAGACCTGGCATGGTCCTGTAACATCAACATCACACCTAAGATACTAAAGGGTCTTCTAAAATGCCTTCGAATATACTGAGGAACTTCTACACCTGTGCATTTGTGAACATCATTTGTGATCAGCTGAGCACTCCTTCTCCACCAAGCTCTCTGACCTGCCTGCGGTGCTGGACCAAGGCCAGGAAAATAGTGAAGAACCATCTGAACAGTAGACTATTCTCTCTGCTGTGGTCTGGGAAGTGCTTCTGCCACCTGAAGTGTAACACAGAGAGAACGAGGAGCAGCTTCTTCTCACAACACCCAGGACCAGAGTTAGGACTTGTTTTGCAAACCATCTAATGGTACAGTAGTATGTTTATTTCATACTAAAGGGTAACGTGTGGCTTTGCACAAATGCAGTTCCTGATGCCTGCCTGCCACTCTTACCTGCGGCCTGTCGTATGCATCATCGTTCAGTATGGTTCAGTGTGCCAAATGCCTAAATGTAAATTACTCTCTGTTACTTTCAGAGAGAAACGTCTGTGACGCGCTCACAGTAAAATTTTGATTTACATTTAGGCATTTGGCGGACGCTCTTATCCAGAGCGACATTTTTATCTCATTACACATCTGAGCAGTTGAGGGTTAAGTTGAGGCTCAAGGGCCCAACAGTGGCAACTTGGTGGTTGTGGGGTTTGAACCTGGGATCTTCTGAACCGTAGTCCAATGCCTTAACCACTGAGCTACACCTGTGATGTCGCGTACATTCAGTAAGAAATGTGATGGAACTATACCTGTACAAAGACACAAACAGAATTTATAGATTAAAATTATATATACTGTATATACAATACTGATGGAGACAAAAGTGACAGCTGACAGGTGCCCAAAGTGCTTTACAAGGTTAAATTAAAAAATAAAATTTATAAATAAATGCTCTAGTGGGAACGATATGCAAGAGCAAATAAATCTTAAAATGTAAAGAGGGCCATGTGAGTTGTTAACCGTAAATCTGGTGAAAGTGAGTCACACAGTTTTGGTGCATCATCCATGGCAAATGCTCGACCCCCCCAACGCTTCCACCTCGACCTGGCCTCCTTTAAACCCCACTGGCTGAAGACCTTAAGCGTCTGTCGTAGCACCTACAGTACTGTATACACTGTACAGGTTCTGGGTTCGAAGCCCAGCAGCACCATGTTGCCTGTGTTGTCCTCATGAGCGAGACCCGTGTGTGTGTGTGTGTGTGTGTGTGTACCCCTCACCTGCTCAGGTCGATCTCTTTATTTATATAATAAAAGTAAGTCAGTCTGGATGAGAGTGTGTGCCAAATGCTGTAAATGTAAATTCCACTGTAACTATGTAATGTGTGTGTGTGTGTGTGTGTGTGTGTGTGATATCACCCTGATATGTAAAACAGGACAGTAAACCAACAAACAAAAATGTTCTACCTGTTCTGTCTCATTTGCATATTGAGGCGGGTCCGTGTGTATGTGGGCGTGGTCTGCTCCTGGCCCCGCCCCCCGGGGTGCGCTTGTGAGCGGTGTGTGTGGAGTGTGTAGAGAGAGAGAGTGTGTGTGGAGTGTGTGTCAGAGCGCAGGGATGTCCCGCAAGAGGAAGGACCGGCTGCGGGCTGGTGTGTGTTTCGCTGTCATCTTCATCATCCTCATCCTCATCCTCATCATCGTCTGTACCGTCAAACTGCCCGAGAGGCACGAGTGTAAGAGGGGCACCTACAGGAGGGCAGCTGTGGCATCGGACTCCAGCACCTGCTCCAGCATCGGCCGGTCAGTGTGTGTGTGTCAGAGTGTCAGTGTGTGTGTCAGTGTGTGTCAGAGTGTCAGAGTGTCAGTGTCTGTGTCAGAGTGTCAGTGTGTGTGTGTGTGTGTGTGTGTCAGAGTGTCAGTGTGTGTGTCAGAGTGTCAGTGTGTGTGTGTGTGTTTATGGGCATTTGTTTCTTTGATCAGGGCAGATGTTTTCAAACTTTATCTTTTTGTGTTTATATTTTTCTTATTATTTCTTAAATCTTATTATTTAATATATTCAATAAACTTGTTTTTGTCTTTATATCTATTTGTTTTTTTCAAATCTTTTATTTATTTTTATGTTTTTATTGTCTTTAGTTAAATGTTTTCTCTTTTTAAATAGTTTTAGACCATTTATCTATTTATGTTTATGTTTATTAAACCTATATGTTTTTTATCTTCATTTAAAAAATGTGTTTATGTTTTTTTTCTCATTATGTTTACTTAGAAAATATTTATCTTTTTATCTTTATGGTTCAACTTTTATTTGTTGTGTGTGTGTTTGTGTGTGTTTGTGCGTGTGCATGTGTGTGTGTGTGTTTGTGCGCGTGTGTGTGTTTGTGCGCGCGCGTGTGTGTGTGTGTTTGTGCATGTGTGTGTGTGTGTTTGTGCGCGTGTGCGTGTTTGTGCGCGTGTGCGTGTTTGTGCGCGTGTGTGTGTGTGCGTGTGTGCAGTGGCGGTTCTACACTGTATTGCTCCCTGGGCGAGACTCTCCCCCCCCCCCCCAAATAAAAAAATTAAAAACTTCACATTTTGTACACACCACACGTTTTATTAAACTACTCATAACCAGTGGTGTCAAAAGTATTCACATTCATTACTTGAGTAGAAGTATAGATACTAGGGTTCAAAAATACTTCTTTAGAAGTTGAAGTATCAACTCAAGCTTTTTACTCAAGTAAAAGTGTAAAAGTACTGGTTTCAAAACTACTTAAAGTATAAAAGTAAAAGTAACGTGAGGGGGGAAAAAGCAGTAAAGGGGGGGGGGGGGGGTTGTGCGCGTTCTTATCATGTGACTGGGGGGGGGGGGGTTGCGCATTCTTATCATTAAAATAGAGTAACGAGGCTATTTTTAAAATGTAAGGAGTAGAAGTAAAAAGTCGGCTGAAAAATAATTACTCCAGTAAAGTATAGATACACAAAATTTCTACTTAAGTAAGGTAATGAAGTATTTGTACTTCGTTACTTGACACCTCTGCTCTGCTTGTACTGTGTACAAACAAATATTATATAAATATAGAATTAATATAGAACAAATCACACTAAAGAAAAATAACTTATTTACTTCACTACAGAACAGAAACCACAAACTGAAACTAAAATCTGACTTTTCTGGCCTTTCTAGATGTAAAGTCATCAATAATGGCCTCATATGAGATCTGCTCCCCTATTGCATGATTTATGCTTATGACAGCGAGGCCAGTGAGCCGTTCCTGAGACATGGTTGACCTCAGGTATGTCTTGATTAACCTGAGTTTGGAAAAGCTCCTCTCTGCTTGAGCTACAGTCACTGGCAATGTAAGTGCAATCCTGAGAGCAGTCCAAAAGTTGAGGTAGATCTCAGATAGATCCTTATCGTGCAGAAAAGTGAGAAGCTCAAAGAGGCTCATGGTTTATGATGGCAGTCATTAGACACTTTATTAATATAATATAATCTAATCTAAGGGAGGAACAATTAGCTCCTTGGTTAATTTACTGCCTCAAATGGAAAATGTCTTTTAAACTATCTACACATATGTAAATTAAACTGGCTATTTACAGTATATACTGTAAATATATCATAAATATATCGGCTATAGCCAACATTAACATAATAAACAATGGAAATAAATAACTGTACTTGCAGCAGTCTTGCTGCAAAGCATCATTTTGTGGTATTTAATAGAAACCATTAGAATTTCTGTGATGGTTTGTAAATTAGACTTTTATTGTGTGTGTGTGTGTGTTTAGCAAGGTAAGCATAGCAAGCATCATAAGCAAGAAGGCTAACAAACCTAAGAGTTAATGTTATACCACTAATTAACATGATGACATGAATAACTTAATCATACAGAGAGAACATTGTTATATATCTTTATATTTTGCCCGTTTCTCCTCATCTTCTTCACTTTTTGTTTCTAAATTGGGCCCCTGACAGTTTTGGCCTTTTTCTCTCCATCGCTGTGTTTATACTTTATAATTGACGATTCGACAATCAACAGATTTCCCCCAACGCTGTCACTCACGACCAGAAGTCAAGACTAAACCAATTCACCTCCACATCATCATCGCTTTTATTATCTATTGTTATTAGCCATTTCACACAAATAAATACATGAAAAAAAGTTCAAATTACTGGTGTGTGTTTATAATATTTTGAATGAAATGTTTGAATATTTGTAAGAAAGTCAGGTAGACATCATTTAGCCCCCTTCTTGTCCGCTTCATTTGGGAGAGGTGAACTGTACTCTGCGCCCCCCCCCCCCCCCCCCCGGTCATCCCCTCTCCTCTCAACTCACTCCCATACCCCCCACCCCACCCCGGTCCTCTCCGCTCGCTCAGCTTCTGCTCAGTCAGGGGCCCCGCGGTCACAGCGCAGGTATCACAGATAATAGAAAACCACTTAGCGGCACAGATTATTATTCTTTACTCCAGGTTCGTGTGCCGCCCCCCATGTGACATACAAAAATGCCCACTTCACCCTGCCCTAAAACCGCCACTGCATGTGTGTGTGCGTGTCTGTGTTTGTGCATGTGTGTGCATGTGTGTGTGTGCGTGTTTGTGCATGTGTGTGTGTGTGTGTGCGCGTATGTGTGTGTGTGTGTGCGCGTATGTGTGTGTGTGTTTGTGCATGTGTGTGTGTGTTTGTGCATGTGTGTGTGTGTGTGTGTGTGCGCGTATGTGTGTGTGTGTGTGCGTATGTGTGTGTGTATGTGTGTTTGTGTGTGCGTATGTGTGTGTGTGTGTGTGTGTGTTTGTAAACACTCCTGTAGTGTACAGTCAGCTCCCACTGCCAGATGTTTGTAATATAAATTGAATCCCTCATCGTAACATGTTTGTAAATACTTTATTCACTTTAGTCATTTGGTTGGCGTGTGGAAGTAAAAGTATTAGATATTTGGTTTAACTGAAATGATATAGTTATTATTAGTCCAGTGTCAGGATCTGGGTCTGTCTAATGCTTATGATGGAAACTTCACATCAGACTTTCACCCAAATCTCTTCCTGGTAAACCTTTTAGATTTACACTTAATCATTGGAAATCAGTTAAAATTTAAGAAACACACAATAATAATAATAATGAGAAGCAATCTGTTCTTTAAATCCAGCTCATGCAGAAAGCTAATTGTTGAATAAATGAATTAATTAATTAATCTGGGTGAATATCCAGATGTTTGGTGTTACATGATGCGTTCTTCTGTAGAACACACACACACACACACACACACACACACACACACACACACACACAGAGTGTGTATGACCCCCCCAGTCTACATTATCTGTTGTGTTACATCGTGGAAGTGAAAGTAAATATTTTAGTCATGAGTCATAATACTAGTTAAGTGGATCTCATCATCCTGAACCCGGGAGACAACTGTCAAGTCTGCATTATTATTTAGCACACAAGTGCTGAACTCAATAAACTCAATATAAGTGCACCTGGTCCTGCTGGACGAAACCCTCATGAAGACTTGCTTAGAAAAAACCTCTGGAAAGGTGTCAGAGTACCACATGGTAAACAAATGCAAAAATTCAAAACACTGACTTTGTCAAGTCTGAACATGCTGCCGCCACCGTGCTTCAGAGCGGCCATGGCGTGAGATCTTCTTAAACTTGCTTCATCACACACTCCTCCTGGTTTATGTCCAGGCTGTGCTTGTGCTCCTCTCAGCTGACCATGTGTCCTACTGTAATGCATGAGTCTGGACAGCAGTCTGATACACCACATGTTTCCTTATTGTTCACATCTGCATCAGCAGCTCGTTATGAATTATTAATCGGTCTGGATAGTGTCCTTTTAATCTAATGGACACTGTAATGCTCATAACCTTGCAAAGGAAGAAAAAAATATTTACCCTTTATAATACATTACAGCTAAACACACACACACACACACACACACACACACTGATGGGGGGGAAAAGAGGAAGAATAATCATCTTCCTCTCTAATGCACAGCCTAATTGGCCAATTTCATTAGAGACCCTTTGTGTCTCATTCTCTTCCTCTCCTCCTTAATTTGCTCTTTGTATCTGTGTGTGTGTGTGTGTGTGTGTGTGTGTGAGTGAGTGAGAGAGATCATCGCCACTTCCTGTTTGTTGTTGCTTGACGTCTGTCCAGTCAATCTCAGTTCACTAAAATCTCAGAAAGATCTCAGAACTGCGTCGATAAAAATACTCTGAAGATGTCAGAACACTTGAGGTTACATCCTCAGCCCTGACTCTCGCGGAGCGCTGACACTGGAGACTCCTTCTGTTCATGTTACCAAAAAATAACTATCATGTGTTTTTAATCAGAGCGTGCGGAGCGTACGCTGTACACGTCACTGTGACTGAGCGGTTACTATAGCAACAGTAGCGTGTCAGACCGAGCGTGTTAATATAAACCTGCAGTGGTAGAGAACTCAACACCTCCTGACCAACCAGTTCATCAGAGCTTTTGTGGAGAAGTGAAACGCCGCCTCTAATCTCATTTACTGCGTATTACAGAGTGTTTGGGGAAATTAGACGAAAGATCCGGTCTGTGTTTTTTTCCTTTTTTTTTTGGTAAATGGATCAATTAGTGTTCATTTGTCTGCCTGAATGAGCCTCTGAACATGTTTATGCCACATTCGATCCTTCATTTGTTCCCCTGATAGTGCGGTGTCCATTATGTGGCTACTTATGTCCATAAAGAATTTGTGACTCACTCATTTCTCTATAATTGTTTCCTGACACACACACACACACACACACACACACACACACATGGTTAAAGATTCAAACCCTATCATTTTGTTTTATCTCTCACTCTGTATTCTGTTGTTCTTATTTTCTCTCAGCGATATCCTGCACGCTGGGGGTTCAGCTGTAGATGGCGCCATAGCTGCATTAATTTGCACTTCAGTAATCAATCCACAGAGTATGGGCATTGGGGGAGGAGTTATATTCACCATCAGGGAGAAGAACGGTAAGGAAAAACATTTTGAAGAAGTGATGTAGTGTGACTGACCGCATTGGCGGATTCGTTCAAGAACTGTAAAAAAGCCGAACTCCAGTATAACAGCGCTGGACAGATTAAAGCAGGATTTTCTAGGAGGATGTGTGGAGCCCTCTGCTGCTGAGGAAGTGAACTACATGTGCACTCAATGTGAAGAAGACTTTAATGTAGAGAAAAATACAGACAGCACCCATAAATTATTACATTGTGAATCGGCCCCGTGTGTGTGTGTGTGTGTGTGTGCTCTGCGATGGATTGGCATGCTGTCCAGGGTGTACCCCGCCTCGTGCCCAGAGTCTCCTGCGATAGGCTCCAGGTCCCCGCGACCCTGAACACAGGATACAGCGGTATAGAAAGTGAATGAATGAATGAATGAATGAATCGGCCCCTAGTGGCACCTGATGATACTGCAGGTGGGCCTAGAGACTAATAAAAAAGATTTTAGTTTACAATTTGGTGTAAACTTACTATATGTATGATCAAATATTTACACACGAAAGAAATTCGAAAGAAACGAGCGGACCGAGCCGAACGCGGGCTACAGTAAGTTGCACGAACATCCGAGAGCGGTTCAAAACTTGTTTGCTTCAGTGAAAATGAGTGAGTGAAGTGAGTTTTTGTGTGTGTGTGTGTGTATGTGTGTGTGTGTGTGTGTGTGTGTGTGTGTGTGTATTTGCTTTTTTGTGGGCTTTTTTTGCTTTTTGTGTAAGATTAAGTGTTTAACCGCGGGTCCCAAGAATGTCATCAAGGACGATAGCAAGAAGACAAGGGAGACACTTTCAGTTTGGTTTTTAAAGCAGCCGGTGCCGAGAGGAATCATACATTAAGGTTTAATGTCTATTTATTTTACATTTTACTTAATTTACAAGTCTTTTCTAAAGGTATTGATTGTTTTTATATGTAAAAATATGATTATAGTGTTGTAAATTGGTAATATTGGTAATATTTCTGGGTGGCTGGAACGGATTATCTGTATTTACATTATTTCCTGGGACAATGTGTCTCACAATACAATATTTCACCTTAAGAACTCGCCTCCGGAGCGGATTAAACTCGTATACAGAGGTAGCGCTGTACTCATAGCAGATAAAACAAAGTCGTGGGATGTAATTCACTTGTCGTTCTTCATTTATCTCAGTCTCATGTGTTTTGATGGCAGTTGTGATTA
>CM060111.1:46355558-46638058 GCA_030522415.1 Channallabes apus
TTTATTCTATCTTATTTTATTTATTTGTTTTTCCCTATTTATTACTCTTTCATTTTCTACTGGGTAACAACTGTAACCAAGAATAATTAATTACCCTCTGTGATTAATAAAGTTCTTTGAATCTTGAATCTTGAGCCACTTAATGCTGATTTCAGTCTGACTTTGACACCCAGATTTAATAATAAACACATATTCTGCTAAACTGCACTACAGCACAACAAGTCCCGCCTTCATGCTCCAATCATACGTCAAGGCGTAATCAATAAGTCTGTAGATTTGCACGCCACAGATCAGTCACTTTACCCATATTAACTCCCTCAGACAGCTTAAAAGCGGCATGCGGTACAAAACTAGTCTCAACACTTTTTGATACCACTATGATGATGAGACTGAGTTCTTGTAACCAGTTCTAATGCAGAAGGCGGGACTTCCTCACCTCACACAAGCTAACAGATTTACAATTTGTCTCTTTCTTGGTTTTTCTTAAGGTGTTGAGGTCTGCATTCTGATTGGTTGTAGAGTGTTGATTAGTTCCCTCTAACAGCGGCTCTGCCAGTAGCGCAGGGTTATATAAATGCGCTCGCTCTGTGTTTATTGTGTGTTCAGCATTTTATTTTCTTATTTTCTTTTTTTTTAAGGTCACTGGCGGTCGTATAAAAGCATTTCACTGCATATTATACTGTGTATGATTGTGTATGTGACTAATAAAATTTGAATTTGAATTTGATTCTCAGGTTACGAGTTGAACCCTAAGTCCATACAGGGTTATAAGTTGGTGGAAACGTACCAGCGCTACGTCGAAGCGTGTAAATTTGCTAACGGACTGAAACAGGTCATCAAAGACCCAAAGTTCTCTTCGAATAAGGTGGTCAGACTGATGCGTTCCTCACAAACATCTTCTAATGATTTGACCAAAAATATAAAACCTCATGCTTTCTGTTAATTCACTCTGTTGGATCGTGTTTAGTTGAGTGGTGTTTAAGCTTTGCACCTTTGTAACACATTACTGTGACGTCTGTGAACAGGAAGCACGCGATCTGATTAAGGTGCAGTTTGCTGGCCGTGTGAGGGATATGATCACCAATGCGAAGACCCATGATGTTCAGTACTACAACGTTACGCCCCACCCTGACACGCCGGGAACCACGCACATCTCTGTGCTGGCTGAAGACGGGACCGCCGTCTCCGTTACCAGCACCATCAACCACATGTGAGCATTCAAACACACTGTGAGGGAGATCAGAGAATCAGTGCTGGTACTGAGACGTGTTCCAACTGTGTAGTAATCTATATACATAAACAACAGAAAGGTTTTGTCTGTACGTTGGTCAGAACTTCAGACCTCTCTCTTTCAATGGTATCTTTATGTTTCATACATTGAAGAAGACCAAACCAGTTTCATGTCTGTATGTCTGTATATCTGTCTGTCTGTCCAGCCAAGTTTCCCTCGAGGTGGGCGTGGCTATACGCGACAACATGATAGTTTACCATGTATAGAGAGTGTATGCGAAAGACACAGAAATGACCTTACAAACGTCGACAAAAAGCACGACACAGCATTTCATTTACTCCCCAAAAAATGGGACGTACACTATGAAAAGTACACTACACTAGTAGTACACTAGTTAAAAGAGTTTAAAATAGGAACTTTGAATGTTGGATGTTGTCACTATGACCTGTAAAGGGAGTGAATTGATATGATGGAAACAGTCGATATACCGTGTATACAAGAGACCAAGTGGAAGCGAAGCAAGGCTCAGAACATCAGGGGTTTAAACTGCTTTACTTTGGTGTAGGTAATAAGAGAAATGGTGCAGGTCTAATACCGAGGGAAGAGTACACCAAGAGTGTAGTGGACATGAGGAGAGTGTCTGACAGAGTGATTAGAGTGAAACTGGAAGTGGAAGGGGTCATGATAAATGTCATCAGTGATGGGATCGGATGTGAAGGAGAAAGACTTCTGGAGTGAGCTAGACCAAGTGGTAGTGAGAGTCCAGAAAGAAGAAAGATTGGTAGCTTGAGCTGACCTTAATGGGCATGTTGGAGAAGGTACTAGTGGTGATGAGAAGGTGATGGGGTCCAGGAGAGGAAGTTTGTAGATTTTGCTAAAAGAATGGAAATGGCAGAGGTGAATACATATTTTAAAAAGGAAGAGGAACACATGGTGACCTACCATGGTGAGTGGTGGAAGATGTACTCAGGTGGACTTCGACCTGCTCTGTAGGAGATGCAATCTGAGGGAGATTAGAGACTGTGAGGTGGTCGCAGGGGATAGTGTAGCTAGTAAACATCGGACAGTGGTCTTTAGGATGACTTTAGTGGTACAGAAGAAGAAAAAGAGCGTGAGGACACAGCATGGTGGACACAGCTTGGGACATAAACTATGAAAACTGAACCTTGCGCCATAAATGAAATCAAGACGTTGAGTCGAATGGAAGTTATCAGGAGTTATGTGTCAGATGCTGATTAGATTATTTTAGCTTTAACCTTTTAATTATCTCTACAAACTCTTCACCCGTCTACAAGTCACTAAATAAATGAATAATGTTATTAGGGTTTGGAATAATTATAAATGAATGTTGATTAAAAACATTGTGACTAAATATGTGTGTGTTAATAAAGGTGTGTGGGATTCAATCTGTAGATTCGGCTCGGGAGTTTTATCTGTTAACACAGGCATTATCCTGAACAACGAGCTTGCTGACTTCTGCGGCAGGACGAAACACATTCACCCAGGTGAGCTCACCTTTCTACCCCACCCCCAGCCTCACCCCAAAAAAAGAAAGAAATAACCACAATTACAAAAAGAATAAACAAGGAAAAATAAAAACTATAAAAGTGAGGACCAGAGTGTACAGCTGTTATACAGCCTCGTGCAGGTGAAGTTTCACGTAGGATCGTAGCCAAGGGCTGACTTACCCCAGCCGTAAACTTTGTGTTTGTGTGTGTGTTTGTGTGTAGGAGAGCGGCCACCCTCCTCCATGACTCCGGTGGTCCTCTACTCTGCGTCTGATGATCACACTCTGGTAATCGGAGCTTCAGGAGGCAGTATGATCACCACCGGCATGGCCACGGTCAGAATAAACACCACTAAACACCTTCCACCATCATCAAACACCTGAGCACCTGGGCAGCAGAGAGGGTGGAGGGAGCGATGGTGGAATTAGAGAACCATCAAGGCTGGATGATTAATACACAAATCTTTATAAATAAAAGAAAGGTTTTGTCTGTACATTGGGTAGAACTCACTCATCATTGATATCATAATATCACATTTCACACATACTGTAGGACGACCAAAAACCAAATTTCTGTCTGTCCAGAAAAGACTTTGTCGCAGGATCACGCAAAACTATCTGGACCGAATTCATTGAATCTCCTGCAGTCCTTAGATCCCTGCATGAAGTTTAATCTGCACCATAAGTGAAATCTAAATGTTGTGTAAAAGTGATGTTATGAACAGTTATGTGCTGGATTTAATAATCTACTTTATAATAATCTACTAATGCGCTACTGTCTCAATGTAAACAAACACCTGCAGCAATAGATATTAATTAGAAAAGATAAAGTGAATATTTTCAGTGGGAACATGGGATGCTATAAACATGAAGAACTAGTGAACAACGTCACAAATAGAGTTGGGGCAGGACGCAAGTACAGAACTAACGGCTAAAGCTAGGCTACAGGGTTGATGCTAATCCTAGGGCTAATGCTAAACAGAGCAGGTACAACAATAAGAACAGCAACAGAATAACAACAGACAAGGAAAAAAACTGCAGAAACCTCTGTTCCAGTCAAAAGGAACTGGTGAAACGTTTAAGTGATGAGGTGCATCCTGGGAACTCTGCCAGAAGAAAGTCTATTAACAGGAAGAAACACAACAAGCACCAGGTCACTCAGAGATAAGGGGATTGGGGAAGCAGGAGACACTGGTGTTGGTGGTGTTGGGGGGGGGGGGGCTTTACTAGAGCTGAAAAGTAGGGTTTTACATGACGAGTGTGAACCGGTCCTCTCTCACAGGTGCTGATGAATTACCTGTGGCTCGGGAAAACCCTGAGAGAGTCCATCGCATCACCTGTGGTATATGTGGACGGCAAAAACGAGCTCGCGTTTGAGCGGACGTTCGATCAGGTACTGAAAACATCACACACTGTGGTGAGGGACCCTGAGACAGATCAGCTGATCACACTCAGAGATCGAGTGTTAATGCTGAAACACACAGATACATCAGATACACCCCTGAGTGTTCAGTCGCTGATTGTTAAACTGTGTGTGTGTGTGTGTGTGTGTGTTTTCAGAATGTGATTAGTGTTCTTCGGAAGTACGGTCACACTGTCACACCTCGACAACATTTCTACAACACAGTTAACGCTGTGTCCAAGCACGAAGATGAGTGTGTTAATGCGATTTCCGACAGCCGCAAAATGGGTGAACCTGCCGGATACTGACCAAGAACATACACACACACAGACACACACACACATACACACACACATACACACACACACACACTAAAGTCCTCTGACACTATATAGAGCTGATTGTACACACAGTTATAGTGATGTTACAGTAACGCTGAATGTTAGAATAATCCTAGATATTTATTTGTATGTATGTTTAACATGTAGAGTTAAATATATCACTGAGTTATTATGTCTAAAATGATTTATTTTGTGTATTTATGTGTTTCTGTATTGTGTGTATTCTGTGTTTCTGCTGGAATGTGTATGTGATGAATAAAAGGGCCTTATTACTGATATCCATCACTGGAGCTCACTTATCAGCCCCTGACCATTGGCAATGACGCTCTTTCTTCATTAACGTTCTTTTATCAGACAGTCATACTGATAGTCATTGACTCTCATTGACATCCTCACCCTAACCTTCTCTCACCCTAACCCTCTCTCACCCTAACCTTCTCTCACCCTAACCTTCTCTCACCCTAACCTTCCCGCAGCCTAACATTTTTTTAAAACAAAACCCCAAAACATATTTAGTCTCTATGGTTTTATTTCTCTTCTACAGTGTTTTACAAAACACACACACACACAAAAAAACAGCATTCAGGTAGAATGTAAGCAGGAGTGACAGTGTTACAGACAGCCCATCTACATATGTAATAAAACAATGAATAAAAGACATAAAATCACTGATCTCTGCATCCAAAAGTGCTTCTTCTTGAAGATAAGCCATTTGGAAAAAACATTCAGCCTAATTTGAATGTCGTTGTACTGTGTGAGGAAACCCCCCAAGAATGGGGAGAACATGCAAACTCCAGACGTGACTCCTACACGTGACCCTGGAGGTGCGGGGCTATAATGCCAACCACTGCGCCACCGTGCTACTGACATTTCATTGTGTTTCATCAAAGAGATCAAAAACTACGCAGCGGGGATCAAAAACTATATACATAAAACTTTGAGTTCCCGGATGAACACGGTCGATAAGATCCTTTATCCTTCCTCATGTCCACTATCATCTCCTTGTCTAGCCTTGTCTATGTTGAGGGAGAGATTGTTATCCTGTAGGCTGCTTCATCCCCGCTAGTGATGCGTCCTATCACTGCGTTGTCATCTGCAAACTTCAGGATGATGTTGTCCTTGTGGGAGGCGACACAGTCGTGGGTGAACAGTGTGTTGAGGATAGGGCTGAGGACACATCCCTGTGGAGTACCTCTAATCTTTATTCAGATAATATCACCAGGATAGCATTCTTTAACCTCAGAAATATTGCCAAGATAAGGAATATATTGTCACTAAACGATGCAGAAAAACTAGTTCATGCTTTTATCACCTCTAGGTTGGACTATTGTGTAATGCCTTACTTAACGTCTTTTTGTTCAACTTGGTGCATAAACAAGCTTCAGTTAGTTCAGAATGCAGCAGCGAGAGTCCTCACTAGAACCAGAAGATATGAGCACATCACTCCTGCATGTCTTATCAATTTTTACAATTTTGCATTGATTTTAAAATATTACTTTTGACATATAAAGCATTAAATGGTCTCACGCCGCAGTATCTGAGCGAACTGCTAGTGTCTTACGATCCGTCACACCTACTTCGATCAAAAAATACAAGCTGCTTGTCAGTACCACATATTGTGAAAACAACAGCAGGGGGTAGAGCTTTTTCTTACAAATCCCAAAAGTTATGGAATAGTCTTCCAATTAATGTTCGGGACTCAGTGTTTAAGTCTAGGCTAAAAACTCATTCATCTTCTATACCGCTTTATCCTGTATCCAGATTTAGGGTCGCAGGGACCTGGAGCCTATCCCAGGAGACTCAGGGCACACCCTGGACAGCATGCCAATCCATCGCAGAGCGCACACACACACACACACACATTCACACACTATGGTTAATTTGGGTACGCCAATTAGCCTAATCTGCATGTCTTTGGCCAGGAATCGAACCCGGACCCTGGAGGTGCAAGGCGACAGTGCTAACCACCGTGCCGCCGGTTAGGCTAAAAACTAATTTTTGTAAATAGATTTGCCTTAGGTAAAGGAGCAGATCTGGGGAACTCATGGACATAGAGTATTATGGTATTATGGGCTGTCCACACTCTCATTGATCACTCAGGTTTGTCAAGTGACTCGCTTTCCATCTCAATGAGTCCTCATGTCTGTGTTTCCTTCAGGCTCTTCCTTTTAGTTATGATGTCATAGTTAGTCCTGCCAGAGTCCCTGCTTGCACTCTGCACTAAATATACATCAAATTAAAATTTTATTTGTCACTTACACAGTCATACACACGTTCAGTACGATATGTAGTGAAATGCTTACACGACTGCCAGTGATCTTAAAAATAAAAGCTTAAATATAAAAGATAAATATGAATAAAAGAAATATGTTAGAAATAAAATTAACTAGTAAAATATACTGTACAAATAAAATATACTGTAATATATAGAAATATAAAAGAAGGAAATAGAAATTTGTCCAAATCAGATATGTAGAAATGACTGGGGAGTGCAAATATGCATAAAAGTGACTTCTTAAAGTGCCTTGTTATTAAAATCTCTCTGTGTTGGTCTTCAGGGAGCGGAATCACTTCCCAGACCGCAACAGAGAGAACAGTCCATTGTTGGGATGGCTGAGGTCCTTCACCATCTTCCTGGCCTTGGTCCAGCACCGCTTGCTGTAGATTGAGTGCAGGTCAGGGAGCTTGGTGCGGATGATTCGTTCAGCTGAACGCACCACCCTCTGTAGAGCTCGTCTGTCCTGCATGGTGCTGTTTCCAAACCAGGTCGTGATGTTTCCCATCAGGATGCTCTCTATGGTGCAGGAGTAGAAATTCCTGAGCACCTTGGAGGGCTGTCTGAAGTCTCTCAAGCATCTGAGGTGGTAGAGACACTGCCGGGTCTTTTTCACCACGGTGTTGATGTGACAGGACCATGACAGGTCCTGCGTGATGTGAACACCGATGTATCTGAAGCTGTCCACTCTCTCCACTGGGCTCCTGTTGATGACGGGGGTCTGGTAGTTCCTCTCCTGCTTTGTACGAAAGTCCACAATCAGCTCCTTTGTCTTACTGACGTTCAGGAGGAGATTGTTCCTCCGGCATCATTTCTCCAGATTTCCAATCTCCTCTAGGTAGGCCGACTCATCGTTGTTCGTAATCAGGCCGACCACGACAGTGTCGTCAGCAAACTTGATGGTAGTTGGTAGTGTCCACGCAGTCATATCTGTATAAAGAGTACAGCAGGGGGCTCAGAACACAGCCCTGGGGGGCTCTAGTGCTGAGAGTGAGTGAGGCTGAGACATGTCTGCCCATCCTTACTGCCTGTGGTCTGCCAGTTAGGAAGTTGGAGATCCACTGACACATAGATGAGCTGAGTCCCAGGTGCTCCAGCTTGGTGGTGAGTGTGGAGGGAATTATGGTATTAAATGCAGAGCTGTAGTCGATGAAGAGCATTTTCACATAATTCCCACTTCTAGTGCCCCGTTTCTGGTTGGAGGTCTCGTCGCATGGATGCCCTGTGTGTCTCTTTGGGATGCGTCTGGTGATGATTCTCTCTACTTAGAAGACGGTTCTGGCCTCGACTGGTGTTAGCAGCTGTTTCTCTAAGGACTTGACAATTCGATAGTTCAGGACTGGAACTTTCTACAAGTCTATCTGAGTCTCCAATAACTACTGGACTCCATTTTAACATCAATTAACATCAACTATTATAGCTGAACCTAACACTTACCACTGTATAAATGCAGATAATTTCCTGCTATCTGTTTCCCCCAGATGAGGATGGGTTCCCTGTTGAGTCTGGTTCCTCTCAAGGTTTCTTCCTATTACCATCTCAGGGAGTTTTTCCTTGCCACTGTCGCCCTCGGGCTTGCTCACCAGGGACTATCTGAACTTTTTTGATTCATACACATTCACATTCCATACAAACTTAAATAATTCTTTTGATTGTGTAAAGCTGTTTTGAGACAATGTCAATTGTTAAAAGCGCTATACAAATAAAACTGAATTGAATTGAATTGAATAGTGTCCAGGTGAGTGAGTGATGTGTGGAGGAGATTTGAGATTGCATCGTCTGTGGAGCGGTTCGGGCGGTATGCAAATTGTAGTGGGTCCAGTGTGTCCGGTAGTGAAGAAATGATGAAGTCTCTGACCAGGCGCTCAAAGCACTTGCTCGGAGATGATGAACGCGTTTCCGGTGCTGGCAGTGTCTTTCTGTCTGCAGCCGTTAGCGCCGCTAGCATTAGCATCTCTAGCGACTTTAGCTGCAGCCTCGAAGCCAGCATAGAAAGTGTTCAGCTCATCTGCCAGAGTCGCGTCCGCGTTCACCATACCAGTTGTTGGTGCTTTATAATCCGTTATTGTCCTTAGTCCCTGCCTGTAGGGAATATTTAATTTCTAGTGTATTTCATGATATTATGTGTGCACGAGAACAGAGTGCTTTCTTTCTTTGACCTCGACATGCTGCACTATCAGCAAACACATTCCTTAGTATAATCTATGTTCAGGTCGTAAAACCGTTGGAGGCTCCTAACGAAGAACAACTCCCAAGCTCCTGTTTTTCTCCATGATTATCTTCCATAAACATTATGGACCAGATATAACCACCTGCTCTTTAATAACCACCTTCTTGAACTGAAGCGTAGTGTGGAAGCTGTATTCTGTTGCCCACTCTTTGTTGTTTTTATTGAATTATTGTGTGTTCTTTATTGAAGATATTGGTTCTTTCTGTCGCGGGTTAATTCACATTTATAAAATGGTTAATAAGACCACAACTACTTATCCAAAATCCTTTTGTGAGCTGCCCATCTGTGCCTATCTCCCCCGTACCCACAAAACCGTGCTCACCTTCGTCGGAAGTGTGTGCCTCAGGAAAGGGAAAGACTCCTAAACCGGTGTTGGGACAAACTCCTGACAGCCCTCTTACGGATGATCCCGAGGATACTGATGGTGAGGATGATGATAACTCGGACGATGAAGGTCCGGATGAGAGGTCTCGCCCCAAACCTCGACAAGAAAACACTGCGTTTGTTTTCTCCATGGGACCAAAGGACCAAATCCTTCCACCATCCGTAAGCACGTGAAGGACATTATTAAGATGCTCCCTTCTCCTAACAAACCTTTGCATTTTGTTGATATGCTGATAAAGGCTTCCAGGCATTGTCAGCTCGTGGGTGCGGATTATCGCTTTATTTTGCAATCAGTTTTGGGGGATGGGTACGATGAGGCTGATTTGGTAAAACTGTAAAATGCTTAGACCCTAAAGCAGACAAATTGGCTGTAGTGAAAAACATTTAAGACATAGATGAGGGAGGAGGATGAAAAAAGAAGGAATATGACTTTCTTTGGGGTAATTCTAATGAGGCTATGAAACTTTTTATAAAAATGAGCTTAATGCCTATCTTCTCACACGTCAACAAGCCAGTCAAGATCTGTCACAGGTAACTAATTGTAGACAAGAAAAGAGTGAGACTAAGTCCAAGTTTCTCGAGAGGTTCCGAGAGACCTGGACCCTTTTGGGTGGTATGCCCCTGACTGAATGAGGTAGACCATAACCCACTCTTCCTTACCACCTTCTTGAATAATTGTCGACCAGAAATCGTGAAATTTTTTTAAGTTTCAATTGTCAGATCGTTCTACAATGACTATTAAAAGATTAGGCGAGCGTGTGAGAACAATGGAAGGAGATGGTATTTTAGAAAATAAACAAGTGGTTTGTCTGTGGAGAGTGAAGGATACAGAGGTGGAAAAAGGGGAGGTAGAGGAGGCCGAGGAGGCCGTGGAAGAGGTAGAGGAGGTCTGCAGGGTCAAAGCACACCCCGTAGATCTGGTCATTGTTATTATTGTAATTATGAAGGTCATTGGGTTTGTGAATGTCGCACTAGGGCCCGAGATGAGGGATATGGTGGGCAAAATGTGTATAACCAATTGAATGATGGTCAGTGGCATGATTCTAATGAGATGTTTTCTCCTAATCCTTCCCAGCAGCCCCTGCAGAGAGTGCAACAACAACAACAACAACAATATAGACCCAATCCCTTCTCAGGGATGCAGGTGGGAGTATATGATGCATAGGGATGCCCGCAGAGTTCCAGCCCCGCGATGTTACTTTGTACTTTCGAGTCACCTCAGGTTAATGAGTTGCCCTTTATAGAATTGTGTATAGATGGTTCCGTATTCTCTTTTTTGGTGGATACGGGAGCTACTGTACAATGTCGTCTTTGGGTCGTGATTATGAGGGACCGCTCTCGAATAAAAGTATCAGCTCTGTGGGAATTGAAGGGGTTGCTCAACGAAATTATTTCACTCCTCAGGTAACTGTAACATGTCCTTTAGATAAGGGAATTTATTTCTCACTGTTTTGTCTGTATGCCTGATTGTCCTTTTAATCTGTTAGGTTACGATTTAATGAGCAGGCTACACGTCTTTGACTTTTTCTGGCGTGAAACTCACAGTTGAAGTACCTGATTCGGTTCCTTTCTCTCACCTCACCAATATGCGTGTAAATAATTGTTTCCTTTCTTCACAGATCAGTTCTCTTCCTGCTGCCCTTGAATGTGTGCCAGGCAGTCTGTAGGCTGAACATAAGGATGAGGTGGGTTTGTACACTGCATTCCTTATGAAGCTAAATTAAAACACTTGCAACCTGTGTACATCAAACAATATCCACTCTTCGAGGCCAAGGCCTCAGGAATAGATGAAATTTTGAGCTCACTGCTCAAGCAGGGTGTTATTAAACCATGTGTAAGTTCTTACAACACACCTGTTAATCCAGTACCGAAACCTGACGGTACGTGGAGATTTACACAAGATTTGAGGAAAATAAATGACATAATTATCCCTGTTGCACCTGTTGTGCCTGATGTGCTGTCCATTGTCTCCTCTATACATTGTCATCATTCGCATTTCTCTGTTATTGACCTTTGCTCTGCCTTCTTCAGTGTTCCTGGTGAAGAGCAGACACAACCATTGTTCACCTTCACACACACAGTCAGTTCACCTGGTCTTGCGGTTTTTATTGACTTGCCTGCTGTTTTTTCGGCTGTAGTAAGAGATGAACTTGGTGATCTAACTCTCCCCACTGATTCTGTTGTCCTATTGCACGCAGATGACTAACTGGTGTCTGCCACTTCGCCTGCTGTCTGCGAAGAAGCCACCATTTGTCTCCTGAAACACTTGGCACAGAAGGGTTTCAAGGTATCAAAGACTAAATTACAGTTTTGCAGAGACAATGTAAAATACCTGGGTTTTGAACTCTCCCAAGGCCAAAGCTCTCAAAGGAACGAATCCAGGTTATTCTCGACACTAAACGTCCCAGCACTAAACATGCTCTCATGGCTTTCCTGGGACTGGTCAACTACTGTCGTCAGTGGATTCCTGACTGCTCATTCTACGACAAACGCATCAGGACAGCCATATCACACAAAGATCCGCTCCAGCAGCCTCTGACATGGACTGCTGACATGATTGAGGCATACGAGGAACTGAAAAAGGCCCTATGTTCTGCTCCAGCACTGGGCCTGCCTAACTATCAAAAACCGTTCCATCTCTACACCTGTGAGCATGGGGGCACCGCTTCTGCTGTATTGGCACAGGAGCATGGTGGGGGGCGGGTAGGATGAGACCATGTGCTTTCTTATCTAAAACTTTAGATGCTGTGGCACAAGGTTTGCCTGTCTGTCTCCGGGCTGTGGCCGCCTGTGCGGTGATGGTACAAGATGCTGAGAAAATTGTTCTCTCCCATCCTTTAATTCTGTATTCTCCACATCAGGTTAAACAGGTGCTACAGAACCTTCAAACACAACACATGACGGCTCAGAGACGGTCTGGGTATGAGATTATCCTTTGTTCTACAAGTAACTTAGAGATAAAATCCACCTCTTCTTTTGACACCCTCGGATATGCTCTGGCACGCTTGATCAATGCACAGGACGACACGCTAATAGACACAGATCATCACTGTTGTTCAGAGATTATTCACTCCACTAGTATACGTCCTGATCTGTCTTCTACCCCATTAACAACTGGTGACACTCTGTTTGTAGATTAATTTGTTCCTGTTCAAAACCATATGATGGGAAGTTTCTCTGTGGTTATGCTGTGTGTGCGCTGCCAAATATAACCATTGAAGCTTACTCTCTCCCTTTCTCATCTGCTCAGGCAGCTGAACTTTTTGCTCTAACTCGTGCGTGTGTTCTTTCTGAAGGAAAAGATGTCACTATATACACTGATTCTCGTTACGCTTTTGGTATCGCTCACGACTTTGGCCGCATCTGGCAATCCAGGGGTTTTCGTTCTGCTGAGGGTAAGCCTATTTCTCATTCTTCCCTTGTTCAGGATTTAATAGACGCATGCCATTTACCTAGTACTCTCGCTATTGTAAAAACTAAGGCTCATTCTTCTGGTGACTCTATGGAAGTGCGAGGGAATTCTCTAGCTGATCGTATTGCTAAAAAAGCAGCTCAAAAACAGATTTTCTTTCCTGATTCTGGTTCTGATTTGATCAATACATCTTTTCTTGCTAGCTCTTTGATTCCCGATGTAGATTTATTGTCTTTGCAAGCTGCAGCCACGCCGAATGATTCCTCTTTTTGGCAAGCTCAGGGTGCCTACGTTGCTTCTGATGGTTTATGGTATTGTGCTGATGGCCGTTTGTGCCTGCCGTCTCATTGTCTTCCGTTCCTCGTGCGCGAGTTCCACGGTGTTACACATTGCGCATGAAGGGGGGTTAAGGAAGATATGAAAAAACTCTTTTGCATAGTTAACATGCTTGGAACAATTGATTTATTAATATCTACAGTGGTGTGAAAAACTATTTGCCCCCCTCCTGATTTCTTATTCTTTTGCATGTTTGTCACACAAAATGTTTCTGATCATCAAACACATTTAACTATTAGTCAAAGATAACACAAGTAAATACAAAATGCAGTTTTTAAATGAGGGGTTTTATTATTTAGGGAGAAAAAAAAATCCAAACCTACATGGCCCCGTGTGAAAAAGTAATTGCCCCCTGAACCTAATAACTGGTTGGGCCACCCTTAGCAGCAATAACTGCAATCAAGCGTTTGTGATAACTTGCAACGAGTCTTTTACAGCGCTCTGGAGGAATTTTGGCCAACTCACCTTTGCAGAATTGTTGTAATTCAGCTTTATTTGAGGGTTTTCTAGCATGAACCGCCTTTTTAAGGTCATGCTACAACATCTCAATAGGATTCAGGTCAGGACTTTGACTAGGCCACTCCAAAGTCTTCATTTTGTTTTTCTTCAGCCATTCAGAGGTGGATTTGCTGGTGTGTTTTGAGTCATTGTCCTGCTGCAGCACCCAAGATCGCTTCAGCTTGAGTTGACGAACAGATGGCCGGACATTCTCCTTCAGGATTTTTTGGTAGACAGTAGAATTCATGGTTCCATCTATCACAGCAAGCCTTCCAGGTCCTGAAGCAGCAAAACAACCCCAGACCATCACACTACCACCACCATATTTTACTGTTGGCATGATGTTCTTTTTCTGAAATGCTGTGTTACTTTTACGCCAGATGTAACGGGACACGCACCTTCCAAAAAGTTCAACTTTTGTCTTGTCGGTCCACAAGGTATTTTCCCAAAAGTCTTGGCAATCATTGAGATGTTTTTTAGCAAAATTGAGACGAGCCTTAATGTTCTTTTTGCTTAAAAGTGGTTTGCGCCTTGGAAATCTGCCATGCAGGCCGTTTTTGCCCAGTCTCTTTCTTATGGTGGAGTCGTGAACACTGACCTTAATTGAGGCAAGTGAGGCCTGCAGTTCTTTAGATGTTGTCCTGGGGTCTTTTGTGGCCTCTCGGATGAGTTGTCTCTGCGCTCTTGGGGTAATTTTGGTCGGCCGGCCACTCCTGGGAAGGTTCACCACTGTTCCATGTTTTTGCCATTTGTGGATAATGGCTCTCACTGTGGTTCGCTGGAGTCCCAAAGCTTTAGAAATGGCTTTATAACCTTTACCAGACTGATAGATCTCAATTACTTTTGTTCTCATTTGTTCCTGAATTTCTTTGGATCTTGGCATGATGTCTAGCTTTTGAGGTGCTTTTGGTCTACTTCTCTGTGTCAGGTAGCTCCTATTTAAGTGATTTCTTGATTGAAACAGGTGTGGCAGTAATCAGGCCTGGGGGTGACTACAGAAATTGAACTCAGGTGTGATAAATCACAGTTACGTTATTTTTTAACAAGGGGGGCAATCACTTTTTCACACAGGGCCATGTAGATTTGGAGTTTTTTTTCTCCCTTAATAACGTAAACCTTCATTTAAAACTGCATTTTGTGTTCAATTATGTTATCTTTGACTAATAGTTAACGGTTTTTGATGAGCAGAAACATTTAAGTGTGACAAACATGCAAAAGAATAAGAAATCAGGAAGGGGGCAAATAGTTTTTCACACCACTGTAGATGTTTGGTATGTGCTCAGAATAATGTGACAAAGGGTTTAGGTAAACACGAAAGTCTTCCTTTACTTACTGCCCCGTTTGCAGGTAAACCTGACCCGGCGCTACAGCGGGCCTCTCCACTGGCTTATGATTAACAGGCACTTTGTTTTCCTCTTTTAAACGCTAGATCAATAGCGAACAAAACGTTCATTCTAAACAATTTCATGAAATCACGTAAGTTGGATTTCATTTTTTTCTCGGAGACGTGGGTGAAACCGGGTGAGTTGACTGCATTTAATTCAATTCAATTCAATTTTATTTATATAGCGCTTTTAACAATGGTCATTGTCTCAAAGCAGCTTCACAAAAATTAAAGAAATTTAACAAAAAATAAATAAATAAATAATAATAATAATAATAATAATTATAATAAATAAATAAATAAAATAATAATAGAAAATAAATAAATAAAAACAAATAATACACAATACACAATAATTTACTGAACTTCTGCCCCCCAATTGTTTATTTTGAAACTCCCCCCGGACCTCAGGCCGTGGTGGTAGACTAGCCACAGTCTTTAAATCGGACTATCACTGCAAATTACTACCTGCAGACTTCTTCTCCAGCTTCGAGCTTCAGACCATTGTTGTTCATTTTTATTTTCTTTTTCTCTGTGCCGTTTTATCGTCCACCAAAATGTAACAAGGATTTTATTAGAGATTTTACCGACTTTTTAACGGATATAGCATTGAATTATGACCGATTTCTTACTCTTGGTGATTTTAACATCCATGTCTGCTGCGAATCTAAACCTTTAGTCAATGAGAGTTTCTCAGTATTGTTGATTCTTTTAACCTAACTCAATCTGAGAATGCCCCAACACATATAAAGGGGCACACATTAGATCTTGTTCTGTCATATGGTTTAGATCTGTCTGACATTGAGACGCTGCTTTTTTTCCGAGCTCCGCCATACTGACCAACTTTTAATCTTTTTCGTCCCCTTACGAAGAGTGTACATAAAACGGATAAGTATCTTATAATATATTTACTCGACACGCATGTTATATCGTTGAGTTTTAATTGTTTTGCAGCACACCGCTTTTAGCCGGCATTAGCATCGCTAATTAGCATTAGCATCGCTAGCCCGTTAGCCTGGCTATCACGTTTGTTTGTAAAGTTTGTTTTCGCTTCTTCACACCGATTATTTTCCGTTTTTAGACACCATGTCGGTTGTGACTCTGCCTCTGAGTGCAGGTGAGGAGACATTGGAGCTGCACTCGGTGGATTTGGAGCTGGAGGCCGTGGAGAAGCTGATCCGTGAGCTACAGGTGAAGTTGGCCCGGCTACAGCAGCGGAAAGCCACGCTGGAATCGTCACGGACCGACGCTCACCTGTCCCAGGTAAATTCTCGGCGTGACACAATCTCTCCTACAACCTCAACCCGCGTGTTTCTCTGCCCAGGTCCAACACACCAAGGACGCAGCCCGCCCAGTTTTCCTTCACCCCGGCGCCGGGATACCACGGACCCTGGATACAGCAGCAGCGGAAGAAGCACGCCAAGCCCCGGGCGAGGACCTCTCCCCCTCCGCCACCACCCGTCTTCGACATCTCGACCCGAAACCGCTTCGCTCCTCTCCGCGAGACGGCACACGACGTCCTGGTCATCGGAGACTCCATCGTTCGTCACGTGCGTGCTACCACAGCTAAAGGTAAGGTGCACACACGCTGTTTACCTGGTGCACGTGTTCTTGATGTTGCTGCACAGGTGCCTGCTGCCCTGAGGAAGAACATTGGAGCTGTGGTCCTTCATGCCAGCACAAACGACACCAGGCAGAGGCAGACGGAGATCCTAAAGAAGGACTTCAGGAGCCTGGTCGAGAAGGTCCGCAGCACATCACCCATGACAAGGATCATCGTATCTGGACCGCTTCCCACATTTCAGCGAGGAATCGAGAAGTTCAGTAGATTATTTGCCTTTAATGAATGGTTACAATCTTGGTGTCAACAACAGAAATTACGCTTTGTTGATAACTGGAATGTTTTCTGGGAGCGTCCTAGGCTCTATCACACCGATGGCCTACACCCTAGCAGAGCTGAGCAGCGGTCCTCTCTGACAACATCTCCAGGACACTACGAACCATCTGACTGGCGGTAAGTCATACTGTAGATTCCAAACATATTAGCCACATCACAACTCACCGTAGTGATAGACGCACACACATAGCTTGTCCTATAGAAACTGTGTCTGTTCCCCGAATACAGAAAAAAAATAATAAATTTGTTAAATTTGCCCGAAACAATCTGATAACCATAAAACCAGAAAAAGGCAAAATAAGTAGTCAAAATCCACCTCTAAAGTTTGGACTACTCAACATTAGATCCCTTGCGCCTAAAGCACTTATTGTTAATGAAATTATCTCAGATTATTGCCTTGACGCACTCTGTCTCACCGAAACCTGGCTTAAACCAAATGAATATTTTGGTCTGAATGAGTCTACTCCGTCAGGATATTTCTATAAGCACGAGCCCCGTCTAATTGGTCGCGGTGGTGGTGTCGCCACTATCTACAATGATGTACTCACTGTTACCCAGAAAATAAGGCCCAGGTTTAATTCATTTGAAGTGCTTATCATTAATGTTGCACTAAATGAAATACGTAATAAACCCTTGCTATATTTTACCCTGGCCACCGTGTACAGACCCCCGGGGCCATATGGCGATTTTCTTAAAGAATTTGGACATCTGCTATCAGACCTATTGGTTAACTCTGACAAAGTGTTGATAGTAGGAGACTTTAACATTCATGTAGATGATGCTAACGACGCTTTAGCACTCACATTTATGGATTTACTAAATTCCATTGGGGTTAAGCAAAATATAATTGGAGCAACTCACCGCTTTAATCATACGCTAGATTTAATTATATCCCATGGTATAGATGTCTCTAATATAGAGATCATACCTCAAAGTGATGATATCACAGATCATCACCTCCTGACATATACTCTACCTGTAGAACAGATTAGCTGTGTCTCCCCACGTTATCAATCTGTTAGAAATATGAATCCCACTACTAAAGACAGATTCACAAGTAATCTGCCGGATCTGTCCCAATTTCTTATTAGACCCCTAAATGCAGATGATCTAGATGAAGTGACTAGCAGCATGGGCACTATTTTTACCAGTACATTAGACACTGTTGCTCCCATCAGATTAAAAAAAGTCAGAGATAAAACATTGGCACCGTGGTACAACAGTCATACTCGCGCCCTAAAGAGAGCATCCCGTAACCTCGAGCGAAAATGGAGGAAAACTAAATTAGAAGTTTTTCGAATTGCGTATAAAGACAGTATGTGCAGCTATAGACAGGCTCTAAAAACTGCTAGGACTGAGCATCTTAGCCAACTGATAGCAAGAAACCAAAACAATCCCAGGTTCTTATTTAGTACAGCTCGCCTAACAAAACCTAAGATGCCCGCAGAGAGTATCCCATCACAGTTTAGAAGTGAAGACTTTATGGACTTCTTTAATGAAAAAATCAATAATATCAGGAAGAAAATAATGGAGGTTCAACCTCTAATAGTATCTCACGATCCAGTTCAGCCTATACAGTGGTGTGAAAAACTATTTGCCCCCCTCCTGATTTCTTATTCTTTTGCATGTTTGTCACACAAAATGTTTCTGATCATCAAACACATTTAACTATTAGTCAAAGATAACACAAGTAAACACAAAATGCAGTTTTTAAATGAGGGGTTTTATTATTTAGGGAGAAAAAAAATCCAAACCTACATGGCCCTGTGTGAAAAAGTAATTGCCCTCTGAACCTAATAACTGGTTGGGCCACCCTTAGCAGCAATAACTGCAATCAAGCGTTTGCGATAACTTGCAACGAGTCTTTTACAGCGCTCTGGAGGAATTTTGGCCCACTCATCTTTGCAGAATTGTTGTAATTCAGCTTTATTTGAGGGTTTTCTAGCATGAACCGCCTTTTTAAGGTCATGCCACAACATCTCAATAGGATTCAGGTCAGGACTTTGACTAGGCCACTCCAAAGTCTTCATTTTGTTTTTCTTCAGCCATTCAGAGGTGGATTTGCTGGTGTGTTTTGGGTCATTGTCCTGCTGCAGCACCCAAGATCGCTTCAGCTTGAGTTGATGAACAGATGGCTGGACATTCTCCTTCAGGATTTTTTGGTAGACAGTAGAATTCATGGTTCCATCACAGCAAGCCTTCCAGGTCCTGAAGCAGCAAAACAACCCCAGACCATCACACTACCACCACCATATTTTACTGTTGGTATGATGTTCTTTTTCTGAAATGCTGTGTTACTTTTACGCCAGATGTAACGGGACACGCACCTTCCAAAAAGTTAAACTTTTGTCTCGTCGTTCCATAAGGTATTTTCCCAAAAGTCTTGGCAATCATTGAGATGTTTTTTTAGCAAAATTGAGACGAGCCTTAATGTTCTTTTTGCTTAAAAGTGGTTTGCGCCTTGGAAATCTGCCATGCAGGCCGTTTTTGCCCAGTCTCTTTCTTATGGTGGAGTCGTGAACACTGACCTTAATTGAGGCAAGTGAGGCCTGCAGTTCTTTAGATGTTGTCCTGGGGTCTTTTGTGGCCTCTCGGATGAGTTGTCTCTGCGCTCTTGGGGTAATTTTGGTCGGCCGGCCACTCCTGGGAAGGTTCACCACTGTTCCATGTTTTTGCCATTTGTGGATAATGGCTCTCACTGTGGTTCGCTGGAGTCCCAAAGCTTTAGAAATGGCTTTATAACCTTTACCAGACTGATAGGTCTCAATCACTTTTGTTCTCATTTGTTCCTGAATTTCTTTGGATCTTGGCATGATGTCTAGCTTTTGAGGTGCTTTTGGTCTACTTCTCTGTGTCAGGTAGCTCCTATTTAAGTGATTTCTTGATTGAAACAGGTGTGGCAGTAATCAGGCCTGGGGGTGACTACAGAAATTGAACTCAGGTGTAATAAACCACACTTAAGTTATTTTTTAACAAGGGGGGCAATCACTTTTTCACACAGGGCCATGTAGATTTGGAGTTTTTTTTCTCCCTTAATAACGTAAACCTTCATTTAAAAACTGCATTTTGTGTTCAATTATGTTATCTTTGACTAATAGTTAACGGTGTTTGATGAGCAGAAACATTTAAGTGTGACAAACATGCAAAAGAATAAGAAATCAGGAAGGGGGCAAATAGTTTTTCACACCACTGTAGCTTCACATTTAGATTTTTACAGGTATAGGACAGGAAGAGCTGTATAAACTCATCACCTCGGCTAAATCAACAACGTGCCTGTTAGACCCAATCCCAACCAGATTTATAAAAGAAGTGATGCTTACGGTTGGAGGGCCACTTCTAAACATTATTAATTCTTCATTACATCTAGGTCACGTCCCTAAACCTTTCAAGTTAGCAGTTATTAAGCCGCTTCTTAAAAAATCTAATTTGGACGCGAATGAAATAACAAATTACAGACCGATTTCAAACCTTCCATTCATATCAAAAATACTAGAAAAAGTAGTATCAGCTCAAATTTGCACATTCTTGCAGGATAACAACATTCTTGAAGAATTTCAGTCAGGTTTCAGACCCCATCATAGCACAGAAACTGCACTAGTTAAGATTACTGTCATGGTTTTCTCACTCTGCATGAAGCATACACACACGTCAACGCAAGTGCAGGAAAATACAGTCTTTATTTGAGTGCTTTGCCTTCAAAGAAAACTTCTCAAAGACTCGTCACAGTAATTATTTTGGAACCAGGCGTTCACTACGCCGTTAACCAGGCGCGGTCTGCAGGCGGTTTTAAACTAGACACCACTTTAAACAGAAAACTGTCCTTCTTTCAGAAGCAAAACATACTCAAGGAAACTAAACCTCTCTGTGCCTTCAGAGGATATTACGTGGCTGGCGAAGCTGTCCCGCTTCGCCTAACTGCGCCTGCAGATACCGCTTCAAACCTGGGGAGAGCAGAAAGACATACACAAGTTAGTAATGGGTGATACAACGGTGACCAGACAGTGTGCTATGGGTTCGGCTGGGTTTAAGTAGGGAGGCAGGTGAGGTGTGCACAGGTGATCTGAGTTATTTAATCGTGGTGAGTAATGACATACGTGGACACACTAGGGGGAGACAAAGCCACGGCTCAGTAATCCGGTGAGCCGGATCTTTCTCTCCGGGACTGAGGAGGCTCGGGCATGACACCACCCCCCCCCCCCCCAGGACCGGCTACCTGAAGGGGAGGTGGGCGCTTCCCTCGTGTTACCAAAGGGGGGAGAGACCCACCGGCCTGATGGTATTGCCGGCGGGCGGGTCGACCCGGAGGGCGGGGTGCGGGACGATCCGGCCGAGCCCGGTGAAACTCAGCAATGAGTTCAGAGCTTAGGATGTCCTTAGCTGGCACCCAGCTTCGTTCCTCCGGCCCGTACCCCTCCCAGTCCACAAGATATTGAAGGGAGCCCCCCCGCCTTCGGGAGTCCAATAACTGTTGGAATCTGAACACTGGAGCGCCCTCGATCTCCACAGCCCCGGGGAGCGAAGGATCTATGACACCTCCGTCCAACGGTCCCCGCATCACTGGCCTGAGAAGAGAAACATGAAACACTGGGTTAATACGCATGTGTGGGGGTAATTTCAGTTTGAAGGAGACGGGGTTGACTTGGGTAATGATGGGAAAGGGACCGATAAACCGGGGGGAGAGCTTGCGACATGGGAGGTTGAGAGAGAGGTCCTTTGTCGAGAGCCAAACCCGATCTCCTACCTGGAGCGGAGGACTTTCCCTTCGCCGCCTATCGGCGAAATGTTTGAACCGGCGAACTGCTTGGGAGATGTGGGCGTGAGCCCCCTCCCATACTTTTTCCGCTTTTTTGAACCACTCGTCTACCATGGGGATATTGGTGGGAGTGGCATCCCATGGACATAGCGGTGGCTGATATCCTAGCACACATTGGAACGGCGTTAGGCCGGTAGAAGAGTGTCGTAACGAATTTCGCGCATATTCCGCCCAAAACAAACAGTCTGCCCATTCGTGTTGTCGACTGCTACAATATGCACGTAGGAACCTCCCGAGGTCTTGAACAGTCCGCTCTGCCTGCCCATTAGACTCAGGGTGATAGCCTGAGGTTAGACTAACAGTAGTCCCCAATTTCTGGAAAAAAGCTTTCCAGAACTTAGCGATGAATTGGGGACCCCGATCTGAAACAATGTCCTCCGGGATACCATAGTAGCGAAACACTGTGTTGAATAAGGCATCAGTCACCTGGGCGGCGGTAGGGAGAGAGCAGAACGGGATAAAGCCGCAGCCCTTAGAGAAGCGATCTACCACTACCAAGACTGTCGTGTACCCTTTTGACACTGGCAAATCCGTGACAAAGTCCACCGCGAGGTGGGACCACGGTCTATTAGGTGTTGGTAAGGGCATTAATTTCCCAACTGGCAACCCTCGGGGACTTTTAGTGGCTGCACAAATAGCACAAGACGAAACGACTGTTTTCACTGTTTCGCGCATATTTGGCCACCAGAACTTTGGTTCCAGTAGTTGTAATGTTTTTGCCTCGCCGGGGTGTCCGGATGAGATATTAATGTGGGCTTCCCCCGTCACTCGTTCTCGTAGTAACTCCGGCACATAGGTTCGACCCGGGGGACAACCCGGCGGCACGGGGTCGGACCGTGTCTCTCGGGCTATCTCCGTGTCGAAATCCCATGAGATCGGAGCAACCACGAGTGACGGGGGGAGAATAGGCTCCGGTACCAATGGTCGGTCCGGCGACGCAAAACAGCGGGACAGCGCATCCGCTTTCAGATTTTTCGAGCCGGGGCGATATGTAATGTGAAAATCGAAACGAGTGAAAAACAGCGCCCAGCGGGCTTGACGGGGGTTAAGTCTTTTCGCTTGTTGGAGGTACTCAAGGTTCCGATGATCCGTTAGTACCGTGAACGGGTGTTCTGCTCCCTCCAACCAATGTCGCCACTCCTCTAACGCCGCTTTAATTGCGAGCAGTTCGCGATTACCGATATCATAATTGCATTCGGCTGGTGTCAGTTTCCTCGAGAAGAAAGCACAGGGGAATAATTTCTCTGGGTGGCCATGACGCTGTGACAGCACCGCCCCTAGTCCTACCTCCTACGCGTCGACCTCTACTACGAAGGGCTTATCAGGGTCGGGAAGTTTTAATATCGGCGCTGATGAAAATGCGTTTTTTAGACGCTGGAAAGCGTGACGCGCTTCCAGCGTGAAGGTGGCTAAACGCTTTGGCTTCCCTTTTAGTAAATTGGTGAGTGGTGCTGCCAATGTACTGTAGCCCCGTATAAAGCGTCGGTAAAAATTGGCAAACCCAAGGAAACTTTGTAGCGCCTTGACTGACGTGGGTTCCGGCCATTGTAGGACCGAACTAACCTTGGCGTCGTCCATCTGAACCCCCAGTGGCCCTATGCGGTAGCCCAAAAATGCGATCTCCTTTTGGTGAAAATCACACTTTTCCGCCTTCGCATAAAGCCCATGTTCCCTTAGGCGACGGAGGACGGCAGTCACATGACCAACGTGCTCGTGATATGACCGCGAGTATATCAAGATATCATCCAGATACACTATAACATAACGGTTTAACATATGTCGGAACACGTCGTTCATGAACCCCTGAAACACCGCAGGCGCGTTTACCAGACCATAAGCCATTACATTATATTGGTAATGTCCTGATGTTGTGCTAAACGCAGTCTTCCACTCGTCTCCCTTGCGAACACGAACGAGGTTATAAGCGCTGCGGAGGTCCAGTTTAGTGAAGATGGACGCGCCGCGGAGCAGATCGATCGCGGCTGGTACCAGTGGCAGTGGGTGCTTGTATTTTATTGTGATGGCATTGAGTCCCCTATAATCAATGCAGGGTCTGAGGCCCCCCCCTCTCTTCTCGATGAAAAAGAAACCAGCCGATGCGGGTGACGTGGAGCGACTAATGAGCCCCTGTCCGAGAGCCTCACTCACGTATTCCTCCATCGCCCTGGTTTCCGTTAGGGACAACGGGTAAACACGGGAGCAGGGCGGTGCTTTCCCGGGCAGGAGGTCAATAGCGCAATCCCACGGGCGATGAGGGGGAAGTCGTGCAGCTGCCCTAATACTAAATACGTCTGCAAATGCGGTGTACTCGGATGGCACGCTGGTAGATACTAGGACGCGAGGGCTTTCGACGGAAGTAGTTTGGACCATTAACGTTGATGGTTGGCAGAATTTAGCACATCGGGGGGACCAGGAAACGATGCTAGAGGCTGCCCAATTAAAATTAGGGTTATGTACGCAGAGCCATGGAAGGCCCAGCACGACGGATTGACTCACCTGAGGGAGCACATAGAATTGTAGCTCCTCAGTGTGGCCGGGGAAAGTTAATCGCAGGGGCACGGAAAGCATATAAACGGGCGACTGAATTAGTGGCTTGCCATCCAGAGCTTTAATTGCGATCGGGGTTGGAAGCTTCGACACGGGAGCGTGCAGCGAGGAAAGAAGAGAAAGTGAAATGAAGTTCCCAGCCGACCCAGAATCTATCAGGGGGGAAACAGACACAACATAATCATTAAATGATAAAGTGGCATCAACACAAAATGACTGTGTGGTACGTGTAGGTGTGCATGAAGTTACTTTAGGGATAATGGGACAGTCTTTGATGAGATGTCCTTCTCCTCCACAATACAGGCACAAGCCCGTCGTGAACCGGCGGCGTCTTTCGTGCGCGGACAGCCGGGAAGTGCCCACATCCATGGGCTCCGCGGTGGACCTCTCGTGCGACTCTGTAGGGCTTTTTGGGCGGTTGATGCGATGGCGCGGGTTGAGACTGCCCCCTACTGTCCGTGTCGAGGGCTGCCGTCTTTGACTGCGAAGGTGTTGGTCCAGTTTAATAGCCAGCTGGATACTGTCGTCTAGGTCTAGCTCTGCATCTCTGCAGGCCAGTTCCAGCTGGATGTCCGGATGCAGCCCATCCCTAAACCGGGCGAGCAGGCTTTTCTCGCACCACTCGCTTTCAGCCGCCAGGATCTTAAAGCGGATAGCATACTCCGCCACGGTGGTTGGTCCTTGTTTTAATTTCAAGAGTTGTTGTTCTCCGCTCCTACCCTGATCAGGGTGGTCAAACACCGCGCGGAAGGCCCTTAAGAACCGCCCATAGTCGCACGTCTCCCTGCCGCCCGCGCTCCATACTGCGGTGGCCCAGTCCATGGCGGGCCCGGTGAGCCGTTGAGTGACAAATCTGACCTTCCCTTGGTCGTCTAGCTCTGGGTAATCCACAAAATAGAGCTCGCAGGCTAAAAGAAATTTTTTACATGCCTCGGGGTCCCCCGCGTAGCGCTCGGGGGGCGCTGCTCTTGGGGGGGATCGTGCGCGGCGCGGGGGCCCCGCCGGAGGGGGTGACTGGTTCGTGGCGATGTCCCGGACACTATGAGCCAAGTCATTAATGGCGCGGGCCAGGCTGTCCATCTGTCCCTGCTGCCGGCGGATGTAATCCATCATGGGAGGTGTTTCCCTCGGTAGAGGTGTTCCTGCTGCGTTTCGTTGATTAGAGGTCTGGTCATCTGTCATGGTTTTCTCACTCTGCATGAAGCATACACACACGTCAACGCAAGTGCAGGAAAATACAGTCTTTATTTGAGTGCTTTGCCTTCAAAGAAAACTTCTCAAAGACTCGTCACAGTAATTATTTTGGAACCAGGCGTTCACTACGCCGTTAACCAGGCGCGGTCTGCAGGCGGTTTTAAACTAGACACCACTTTAAACAGAAAACTGTCCTTCTTTCAGAAGCAAAACATACTCAAGGAAACTAAACCTCTCTGTGCCTTCAGAGGATATTACGTGGCTGGCGAAGCTGTCCCGCTTCGCCTAACTGCGCCTGCAGATACCGCTTCAAACCTGGGGAGAGCAGAAAGACATACACAAGTTAGTAATGGGTGATACAACGGTGACCAGACAGTGTGCTATGGGTTCGGCTGGGTTTAAGTAGGGAGGCAGGTGAGGTGTGCACAGGTGATCTGAGTTATTTAATCGTGGTGAGTAATGACATACGTGGACACACTAGGGGGAGACAAAGCCACGGCTCAGTACACCAGTAACTGGTGTAATGCCAGTGAAATATGGGGTCCCACAAGGGTCAGTTTTAGGACCTCTGTTGTTCTCAATATACATGCTTCCCTTGGGTAACATCATAATGTAGCAGGATGATCTGTGGTCTCATCATGACAGTTATATTTATGTGGGTGTCTTATTTATGACTTTTGTACAGTTATATACTGCCACACTCTTAGTTGGGGGGGACTTCCGGTTCACCTGGTTTGTGTTTGTGCTCACTCCAGACACTAGCCAATCTGCTTGCCTATGAGCTGTTATAAGGACAGCCGTTCATGTAGCGCGCCCGCCTCCTTTCAGTCGTGTACCTGACTTCCGGTCTTGCCACAGGTTTCCTCTGGACTCGTTAACAGTGGGGTATTTCCCTACCAGCTCTGTAGAGTGCGCGCGCTGTTTTATGGTGCGTCTGACTTTCACTTTCATGTAAGTCATTTTCTGTGGATTCTCCTGTGCGTAGCGTGCACGTTGTTTCGCTGCGCGTCTGACTTCCGCTTCCGTCTCAGTTTTCCCCTAAACTGGTGGGTTCTTTAACATTGCCCGACTGGAGTCGGTAAGTGGCTCGTTCCCTGTACTTCCTGGTTGTACCGGGTTTGTTGGGGGTTGTTCATTCAGCATCCAGAACAGGAGCTGTATTTCGAAGTGGGTGCTGTGGACAAATGCATGAACGCTGCTGCTTTGCTTTGCTTTGCTTTGCTTTGCTTGAACTGTGCATGCTTTGCTTTGCTTTGCTTTGCTTGAACTGTGCATGCTTTGCTTCGCTTTAAATGCCGCTTTGCATGCCTGAATGCTGCTTTTGCCTGAAGGCTTTTGATTTTCTTTCTTTGTTTGCTTTATTTTGGTTTGCTTTACTGTCATTGGACAAATAGCTGCAATATAATTGCTTCACTGTTGTGTTGCATGGCTGATTTATTGGCGGGGTGCTTTGCTGCTGTGTATGCATTCTGTCTTTGAATTTGTTTTTAAATTGTAATTCGTCTGTCTTATCTTTCTCTCCTGTTATTTTAAGGTCTTTCGTAGAGCTGTGAGTTGAAGGTGGTGGCAGTGTGACGTGTTGGGGTTGGTTTCCTTCTTCGTGTGCGTGTTGGTCACTTCTGTGTCAGTTGTCACTGTGAATAGTGCGTGGATGTGATTCACGTGTGTTTGGGGTGACTTTGGCTGGGATATTCATCCCCTCCCTGTCTTTCATAGTCTGCCACCCACTGGTTAGCTCCAGCTCCAAAAAGGATGGTGTATGTTTTTATAATTTTTAGTATTGCATATTCCTGATGTCAAATTAAAATTATTTATGATATTTAATTGTTGAACTGTGACATTGTGTATTTTTCTGTGAGAGAATAAACATTTATGTACGAAATCCACGCCTCTTGCATCTCTGGTGAATGTACCTGGGTGCCTTAGTTAGTTTAATAGTTAGGGTTTGGTTTTATTTCCTTGGGTGCAATTCCCAAGGTGGCGTAATTGGCTACCATTGTTAACAGTAGCGGGGCGGCGGAGCTCAAGCGAGCCAGCGCCCCCTAGCGCTCGCCACAATCTGGCGCAATCGGCAGGATCACTGTTTTAAGCGAAGGTGTGGTTCGCTCATATTTGTTTTTTTCTCTCGTGCTGTATTGGGTAATTTCATTTTTTTTTAGAGTATTTCGGTGTAAGGCAAAGCAGCAGTGTTCTGCAGTGGACCTCTAATTAGTGGGGTGAGATTTCTCTTTTGTGAGTGGTGTGTCAGAGCCTTAAATTTCGATTGGGAATTCGATCTCGTCATGGAGGACGAATTGCAGGAACTGAGGACCTTGGTTGCCCAGTTGAGAGCTGACAATGAACAGCTCCGCCAGGAGCGAGCTACTGCCACTCCAGATGCCAATGTTGTGCCTTCCACTTCACAATCCCAGCCTCCAACAGGTAATGTCTCTTCGGTTCCTGTGACCGAGCGATTAATTTTCGTACCTCGGGATCGGCGGTGTCCTATGTTTAGGGGGAAATGTGGTGTTGGGTTAGATGAATGGCTTGAGGAAGTACGAGCTTGTATGAGGACTCGCCATTTGTCCGCTAGAGATCAAGCATTTTTCCTGTTCGATCACCTAGAGGGGGAAGCTCGTGACGAGATAAAGTATCGTTCCACTGTCGATAGAGAGGATCCAGAGAAGGTTATTTTAATACTGCAAGAGCTCTATGGGTGTTCTGAGTCATATGTAGCGTTGCAGGAGGCCTTCTTTTCTAGGCGTCAGCTAGAGGGAGAAACCTTGCAGGAGTTTTCATTAGCTTTAATGAGCCTTATGGGGAGAGTAAAACAGAGTGCTCCGATCGCTATGTCCAATGCTGATGTTCTGTTGAGGGATCAATTCGTGGAGCATGTTCTTGACGGAGCTTTGCGTCGTGAGTTGAAGCAGATGGTGCGCAGACAGCCCCGTGCTACTCTACTGGAGATTAGAGGTGAGGCAATTCGGTGGGAACAGGAGGGTCTTCCTAGCGGTGCGAGAGGTCGCAGTCATTCTGTTCCATCAGCTTTAGGTTTTCAGTATGGGATCCAGAATAGACCTAGTAGTGTGGCCCATGCTCCTCCTGCAGAGATGGATGAGCTAAAGGAGTTGTTGAAATGTCAGCAGGAGCAATTAAAAAGTCAGCAAGAGCAGTTGCAGCAGCTTGCTCGTAGCATTTCTCGGTTACAGCCTTCGCAGCGTAGCCGTTCTCCTCGTGGAGGTCTTGTGTGCAGGCGTTGTCAACAGCCTGGTCACTTTGCACGGGAGTGTGATGGGGTGCGTGCTCCCCCTCGGTCTTACTCGTCCCATGTTCCTACGACATCTGACAGGCAGTCTCGTACAGCGCCGGAAAACTAGCACCCACCGCGCTGCAGAGCCACAGTTCGGGGGGGTATTTTACTGGCTCACGGGCCACCCCTAGGAGTTTAGGCGGTACTTCAGCCTTGGTGTCATCCTGTCCACACCTTGATATAATCTTGGGTGGAGTTAAAGTATCGTGCTTGCTAGACACAGGTTCAATGGTGTCCACAATTACTGAGAGTTTCTTTCTGGACAATATCCAGCCGTGGGGTCAGGAGCGTCTTCAGTCCTGCCATTGGCTGCAGCTTAGGGCTGCTAACGGGTTAGCCATTCCTTATATTGGTTATTTGGAATTGGACGCAGAGCTGTGTGGTAAGATAATGCCGCACTGCGGAGTGCTAGTGGTTAAGGACCCTCCCGGTGGTAGCCAGCCTCAAGTGCCTGGTGTTTTGGGGATGAACATCATCCGTCGTTGCTATAAAGAGCTTTTTGGAGAGCATGGTCTGGCTTTGTTTGACTCGCCCTCTGTTTCGGAGGTTTCAGCATCTGTCATACAGGCACTGCAGCAGTGTCATGAGACTAGTACTTCATCTAATCGTGAGCTTTCGGGTAGAGTACGGGTTCAAGGTAGGAGGACTTGTCGGATTCCAGCTGGCGCTATGAAGCTGGTAGCGGCCACCTGCTCTGACCAGTACTCTGGCTGTACTGTGCTATTGGAGCCACCGGATTCTGGTTTGCCGGCTGGACTTTTGGCATCTCCTGCCATAGTACAGGTGACGAGAGGTACAGTTTATGTTCCCGTGGTTAACGTGAGTTCTACGGAGGCGGTGCTGTATCCGCGTGTGATGGTGGGTACCCTCCATCCAGTTCATGTTGTTAGCCTGCCTGCGGGTATCACCGAGGTTCCAGCCTGTAATGTGACTGTGAATTTGCAGTCTGCTGTTCCTACAGTTTGGAGTCAGATAGAGGCCTTGGATTTGTCCCTGTTGCCTGCAGCAGCCCAGATTCAAGTGAGGTCTCTTCTTCATAAGTACAGCTCTGTTTTCTCTGTTCATGAGATGGACATTGGCTGTACTACTCTGGTGGCGCATGACATCCCACTCTTGGATGACGTTCCTGTCAAGCAACGCTATAGGCGTATTCCTCCATCGGAGTATGAGATAGTGAAAGAACATATTAATCAGTTGTTAGCGGCACAGGTCATTCGAGAGAGCAGTAGCCCTTATGCCTCTCCTATCGTCCTTGCTCGAAAGAAGGATGGTACCTTGCGGATGTGTGTTGATTATCGTCAGTTGAACGCCAAGACCAGGAAAGACGCATTTCCTTTGCCCCGTATTGAGGAGTCTTTGGATGCTATGACTGGAGCATGTTGGTTCTCCACTATGGATTTGGCCAGTGGGTACAACCAGGTCTCGGTCGCTGAAAAAGATCGTTCCAAGACTGCCTTTTGTACGCCATTTGGATTGTTTGAATGGAATCGTATGCCTTTTGGCCTCTGTAATGCCCCCAGTACCTTTCAGAGATTAATGCAGCGGATATTTGGTGACCAGCAGTGTCAGTCTTTGTTACTGTATTTGGATGATATCATTGTGTTTTCTTCCACTGTAGAACAGCACCTGCAGAGACTTGAGGTGGCGCTGGGCCGGCTGCAGCATGAGGGCCTCAAGGTCAAACTTTCCAAATGTGCGTTTTTCCAACGGGCGGTGCAGTACTTGGGCCATGTGATCTCTGATCAGGGTGTATCCACTGACCCAGGTAAAATTCAGGTGGTAGCCAACTGGCGACCTCCTTCTACTGTTTCAGAGCTGCGATCATTTCTTGGGTTTGCTAGCTATTATAGACGCTTTATAGATGGTTTTGCAAAGTTGGCAGCTCCTTTACATAGGCTGGTGGCAGATCTGGGTGGTGTTGGATCTAAGAACAAGCGGAGATCCTGTGCTATTGAGGCATGGACAGCAGAGTGTAGTGCCAGTTTTGAGGCGTTAAAAACCAAGCTTACAACTGCACCTGTATTGGCATATGCCGACTTTTCATTGCCTTTTGTTTTAGAGGTAGATGCGAGTCATTCTGGCCTGGGAGCGGTTCTTTCCCAGGAGCAAGAGGGAAAGCTAAGGCCAATAGCTTATGCCAGTCGGGGCCTCAAGCCCAACGAGCGTAATATGCAAAATTACAGTTCTATGAAGTTGGAGTTTTTGGCATTGAAATGGGCTATGACTGAAAAGTTTCGGGACTACCTCCTTGGTCAACGCTGCCTGGTCTACACCGATAATAACCCCTTGAGTCATTTAGATTCTGCTAAGCTGGGTGCTACTGAGCAGCGTTGGGCAGCTCAGCTTGCATCTTTTAATTTCGAGCTCCGGTATCGTTCAGGTAAAAGCAACCGCAATGCAGATGCTTTGTCACGGCAACTTCACTCAGGTTCCTCAGTGGAGGCTATGGTTCCTGGTACGCCACTTCCGGTGTCCTTTCAGTGTGTTTCACCGTCGGAGGTGGCCACGGCATCTTTAGCCGTTGTCAACGCACTGCCTCATCAGACAGCTGATTTGCAGGTCCTACAGGAGGCTGATCCAGTGCTCCAAGAGATCCTTGTGTTCTGGAGACGGAATCAGCGACCTAATGTTGAGGAGCGTAAGCGGTTATCGCAGCCAGCCTTGGTACTTTTACGGCAGTGGGATCGCTTGGTAGAGAAAGATGGTATTGTTTATCGGCAGGTCTTTCCTCCTAGTGGGGGTGAATCTGTTGACCAGTTTCTGTTGCCACAGGTGTTAAAGCAGGAGGTTCTGACAGCTTTGCATCATGAGCATGGCCATCAGGGTGTTGAGCGGACGTTGGCTCTCCTACGACAGCGGTGCTATTGGCCCGGTATGTCGGTAGAGGTAGCTGAATGGTGTAAGGCCTGTGAGCGTTGCCAAGTTTCCAAGGACTGTTATCCTACTGTTCACAGTTTTATGGGGCATCTTTTGGCATCACAGCCTAATGAAATTTTGGCCATCGATTTTACTGTGTTGGAGCCAAATCGGAATGGTCTGGAAAATGTCCTTGTCATGACGGACGTTTTCAGTAAGTATACTTTAGCTATTCCAACTCGTGACCAACGGGCCACTACAGTTGCTCAGGTGCTAGTAGTGGAGTGGTTTTGTAAGTTTGGTGTCCCTGCACGAATTCACTCTGACCAGGGCCGCAATTTTGAGAGTCTCCTTATCCAGCAACTCTGTGGGATTTATGGGATTCAGAAGTCCCGCACAACGCCACATCATCCAGCTGGTAATGGTCAATGTGAGCGTTTTAATCGAACACTTCACAATTTGTTGCGTGCCTTACCAGTATCTAGAAAGAGGGACTGGGCTTCTTGTTTGCCACAAGTTCTGTTCAGTTATAATACCACGCCTAATCAGTCTACTGGTGAGTCTCCATTCTATTTAATGTTTGGTCGAGAGGCTCGGTTGCCAGTGGATTTTCTGTTGGGGAGAATTCAGGAGCCAGTGGCGGGCCCTGCTCATGAATGGATTCTGGAGCACCAGACTCGTTTGCGAACGGCATTTGAGGGGGCCCAGGAACGGTTGAGGCTTGCTGCAACTCATAGAAAGCAAAACCACGATCAGCAGGTGCGAGGTGAGCCATTGAGGGAGGGTCAGTTGGTGTACGTACGAGATTTTAGTGCACGGGGTCGTCACAAAATCCAAGACCTGTGGAGCTCGGTGGTTCATCGTGTTTTGAGGGCACCCAGAGAAGGGGGGTCAGTTTATACGATTGTACCGGTGGGGGAGGTTGGAAGGACTAGGCCAGTACACCGTTCTTTGTTAAAATTGGCGGTCATTCAGAATGTTCCTAGTCCTGCTTCTCCGGATGACACGGTGTGTAAGGAGCTTGGCTTGCCCCCTGATCCATCCCTGGAGAATCAGTCTGACTGTGAGGATGACCTCTTGATTCTGGCTCATGAACCTCAAAGTTCTTGCCCTGCGTTGGTTACCTGCCCAGATATAGGTGTTTCAGCCACGCTTCAGCCGTCAGCTTTAGAGTCAAGTCGGCCCCTTGGTATGTCTCATCCTGTTGTAACATTATCAGGGGTAACAGATTCGCCACCTGTAGTCCCGGTGGTCTCGGTCTTGGATGACCAAAACAGTGGTAGGGCCATGGTGCGTAGGACAGCACGAACCACAGCTGGACAGCACACTAACGTCCACCATTTACCAAAATCTGTGGGGGTAGTTGCCCAGGGTGGCCTTGGTTCTGTGTGTAGTGCAGCTTCTGCTGTATTCAGGCCCTGGGACTAGGGGAAATGTGCATCGTCGGGTCGACGATTCAAAAAGTGGGGGGTAGATTGTAGCAGGATGATCTGTGGTCTCATCATGACAGTTATATTTATGTGGGTGTCTTATTTATGACTTTTGTACAGTTATATACTGCCACACTCTTAGTTGGGGGGGACTTCCGGTTCACCTGGTTTGTGTTTGTGCTCACTCCAGACACTAGCCAATCTGCTTGCCTATGAGCTGTTATAAAGGTAACGGGACAGCCGTTCATGTAGCGCGCCCGCCTCCTTTCAGTCGTGTACCTGACTTCCGGTCTTGCCACAGGTTTCCTCTGGACTCGTTAACAGTGGGGTATTTCCCTACCAGCTCTGTAGAGTGCGCGCGCTGTTTTATGGTGCGTCTGACTTTCACTTTCATGTAAGTCATTTTCTGTGGATTCTCCTGTGCGTAGCGTGCACGTTGTTTCGCTGCGCGTCTGACTTCCGCTTCCGTCTCAGTTTTCCCCTAAACTGGTGGGTTCTTTAACATTGCCCGACTGGAGTCGGTAAGTGGCTCGTTCCCTGTACTTCCTGGTTGTACCGGGTTTGTTGGGGGTTGTTCATTCAGCATCCAGAACAGGAGCTGTATTTCGAAGTGGGTGCTGTGGACAAATGCATGAACGCTGCTGCTTTGCTTTGCTTTGCTTTGCTTTGCTTGAACTGTGCATGCTTTGCTTTGCTTTGCTTTGCTTGAACTGTGCATGCTTTGCTTTGCTTTAAATGCCGCTTTGCATGCCTGAATGCTGCTTTTGCCTGAAGGCTTTTGATTTTCTTTCTTTGTTTGCTTTATTTTGGTTTGCTTTACTGTCATTGGACAAATAGCTGCAATATAATTGCTTCACTGTTGTGTTGCATGGCTGATTTATTGGCGGGGTGCTTTGCTGCTGTGTATGCATTCTGTCTTTGAATTTGTTTTTAAATTGTAATTCGTCTGTCTTATCTTTCTCTCCTGTTATTTTAAGGTCTTTCGTAGAGCTGTGAGTTGAAGGTGGTGGCAGTGTGACGTGTTGGGGTTGGTTTCCTTCTTCGTGTGCGTGTTGGTCACTTCTGTGTCAGTTGTCACTGTGAATAGTGCGTGGATGTGATTCACGTGTGTTTGGGGTGACTTTGGCTGGGATATTCATCCCCTCCCTGTCTTTCATAGTCTGCCACCCACTGGTTAGCTCCAGCTCCAAAAAGGATGGTGTATGTTTTTATAATTTTTAGTATTGCATATTCCTGATGTCAAATTAAAATTATTTATGATATTTAATTGTTGAACTGTGACATTGTGTATTTTTCTGTGAGAGAATAAACATTTATGTACGAAATCCACGCCTCTTGCATCTCTGGTGAATGTACCTGGGTGCCTTAGTTAGTTTAATAGTTAGGGTTTGGTTTTATTTCCTTGGGTGCAATTCCCAAGGTGGCGTAATTGGCTACCATTGTTAACAGTAGCGGGGCGGCGGAGCTCAAGCGAGCCAGCGCCCCCTAGCGCTCGCCACAATAAGAAGACATGGGATTAGTTTCCATTGTTATGCTGATGATACCCAATTATATATCTCAACTAAACCAGACGAAATACCTAAGTTGTCTAGATTAACTGAGTGTGTCCAGGACATAAAAGATTGGATGACCAATAACTTCCTTTTATTAAATTCAGATAAGACAGAGATATTACTTATTGGCCCAAAAACCAGCACACAACAGCTTTCACAATTCAGCCTGCGCTTAGAAGGATGTACTGTTACTACCAGCTCAGCAGTAAAAGACCTGGGCGTAATATTAGACAGTAACTTGTCTTTTGAAAATCACATTTCAAATATCACAAAAACAGCCTTTTTCCATCTTCGAAATATTGCTAAACTTAGGAACATCTTATCCGTATCTGATGCAGAAAAGCTAGTTCATGCATTCATGACCTCCAGACTGGACTATTGTAATGCATTACTAGGTGGTTGTCCTGCATCCTCAATAAACAAGCTTCAGTTAATCCAAAATGCAGCTGCCAGGGTTCTCACTAGATCCAGAAAATATGATCATATAACCCCAATATTATCATCCCTGCACTGGCTACCTGTTCAGTTTAGAATAAATTACAAAATAGTATTACTTACATACAAGGCCTTAAATGGTTTAGCTCCCACATACCTAACCAGTCTTCTGATACGCTACAATCCACCACGCGCCTTAAGATCACAAAGGTCCGGACTTCTGGTAGTTCCCAGAATTTCAAAATCTACAAAAGGGGGTAGGGCTTTTTCATATTTAGCTCCAAAGCTTTGGAATAGCCTTCCAGACAGTGTTCGGGGAGCAGACACGGTTTCTCAGTTCAAAAGTAGACTCAAGACGCATCTTTTTAATCTGGCATACACATAACTCATCCCATAATCTCATACTCCAGTACACCTATACCGAATGGCAACTACGCTAATTCTCCCCATCTGTTCTGTATTTCTCTACCCATCCCGAGGCATCGGGAGATTTTGCCAGCCTCAGCAGACAAAGGCCGACCCTGCGAGGTTCCTGAGGCATCCAGAGAAGGACCAGCTCCAGCTGGATTCAGCTTTATGATGGTTGGAGCTACACATGCTGCTCCTGTGCTTCCAGTGATCCAGACCTCATCTGCCCTCTGCACCTACTGACTCGTCCCTATGCTGAACTGGTCTTCATGTCAATTTAAATAATTTCTGTCATATTGAATTTTCACCTGCACAACACACAAGATGTTATATCATTTCTATCTGTTATCGCCCAAATGAGGATGGGTTCCCTGTTGAGTCTGGTTCCTCTCAAGGTTTCTTCCTAATGCCATCTCAGGGAGTTTTTCCTTGCCACCGTCGCCGCCACCCTTGGCTTGCTCATCAGAGAAATTTCATTCATTCGTCTCATTATTATTATCTGCACATTTTTCTCACACATCCACACTTCCAATTATTTTCTTTTCAATAATTATTATTATTATTTTTTTATTTATTTATTTATTTATTTATTTATTGTTAAATTTCTTTAATTTTTGTGAAGCTGCTTTGAGACAATGACCATTGTTAAAAGCGCTATATAAATAAAATTGAATTGAATTGAACATTGAGATATACAACACAGGTATATCGGACAATTTTGCTGTTTTATTTACTGTCACGCTGCCATCCACCTGCGTTAAACCTCACACTCCGGCTATACGTGTGCGTACCATTAACCCTTCAAATGCAGCTGGATTCACTGTTGCATTTAACGACTTCATGCACTTTACCAGTGCAGATTGTGGTAATCTCAATACGGATGGACTGTTAAAAAAAAATCTAAATGAAACAAGAACATTCTGCAAAAAGGTACAAACCGGATTCCAAAATAGTTGGGACACTAAACAAATTGTGAATAAAAACTGAATGCAATGATGTGGAGATGGCAAATGTCAATATTTTATTCAGAATAGAACATAGATGACAGATCAAAAGTTTAATCCGAGAAAATGTATCATTTTAAAGGAAAAATATGTTGATTCCAAATTCCAAGTGTCAACAAATTCCAAAAAAGTTGGGACAAGTAGCAATAAGAGGCTGGAAAAAGTAAATTTGAGCATAACGAAGAGCTGGAAGACCAATTAACAGTAATTAGGTTAATTGGCAACATGATTGGGTATAAAAAGAGCTTCTCAGAGTGGCAGTGTCTCTCAGAAGCCAAGATGGGTAGAGGATCACCAATTCCCACAATGTTGCGCAGAAAGATAGTGGAGCAATATCAGAAAGGTGTTACCCAGCGGAAAATTGCAAAGACTTTGCAGTTATCATCATCAACTGTGCATAATATCATCCGAAGAGTCAGAGAATCTGGAATCTGCTACTGTAAAGGAAATCACAGAATGGGCTCAGGAATACTTCCAGAAACCATCGTCAGTGAACACAATCCACCGTGCCATCCGCCGTTGCCAGCTGAAACAGTGCAAAGAAGAAGCCATTTCTAAGCAAGATCCACAAGCACAGGCGTTTTCATTGGGCCAGGGATCATTTAAAATGGAGTGTGGCAAAATGGAAGACTGTTCTGTGGTCAGACGAGTCACGATTCGAAGTTCTTGTTGGAAATGTGGGACGCCATGTCATCCGGACCAAAGAGGACAAGGACAACCCAAGTTGTTATCAATGCTCAGTTCAGAAGCCTGCATCTCTGATGGTATGGGGTTGCATGAGGGCGTGTGGCATGGGCAGCTTGCATGTCTGGAAAGGCACCATCAATGCAGAAAAATATATTCAGGTTCTAGAACAACATGTGCTCCCATCCAGACGTCATCTCTTTCAGGGAAGACCCTGCATTTTTCAACAAGATAATGCCAGACCACATTCTGCATCAATCACAACATCATGGCTGCGTAGGAGAAGGATCCGGGTACTGAAATGGCCAGTCTGCAGTCCAGATCTTTCCCCTATAGAGAACATTTGGCGCATCATAAAGAGGAAGATGCGACAAAGAAGGCCCAAGACGATTGAACAGTTAGAGACCTGTATTAGACAAGAATGGGAGAGCATTCCTATTTCCAAACTTGAGAAACTGGTCTCCTCGGTCCCCAGACGTCTGTTGAGTGTTGTAAGAAGAAGGGGAGATGCCACACAGTGGTGAAAATGGCCTTGTCCCAACTTTTTTGGGATTTGTTGACACCATGACATTTTGATTCACCATATTTTTCCCTTAAAATGATACATTTTCTCAGTTTAAACTTTTGTTCCGTGATTTATGTTCTATTCTGAATAAAATATTGACATTTGCCATCTCCACATCATTGCATTCAGTTTTTATTCACAATTTGTTTAGTGTCCCAACTTTTTTGGAATCCGGTTTGTAATATTTGATTACACAATCACTGAATTATTTATTAAACATGACTTAATATTTTCTTTCTGTCATGTAGCTAATAATAGAAAGAAGGCTGAAGCCCGTCTAACTGGCGGGGGCCCACAACCACCTCCCCTCACCCCATCTGAGGACCGGCTCTGTCCCTTAATAAAGGGCGACCAGTGACAATAACATGGTGAAATGTAAGTTTACCACTATGATTTGTTTTCATTATATGACTTAATAAATTACTATCTCTGCCACTTACTTTATTTATCTACATATTCATTAAACAATCAAAATAAGTATTTAAATCTCTATGGAATGTGAGATGGTAATAGGAAGAAACCTTATTTATAGGGTCATAGAGTAACCGGACTCAACAGGGAACCCATCCTCATTTGGGTGAAACATAAAGCAGGAAATGATCTGCATTTATACAGTGTTTTAGGTGGCAGCCAGTTCAGCTATAACAGTTGATGTTAGTTGATGTTAATATGGAGTCCAGGTAGTTATTGGAGACTCAGGTAGACTTGTACGAAATTCCAGTCTTGAACTATCGAGCAACTGCAGCCAAGTCAAGTCCTCAGAGAAACAGCTGTAACCAGTCGAGGCCAGAACCGTCTTCATGGTAGAGTGAAACCATCCCCAGACACCAGACACATCCCATATGATGTATAGGCTACTGTGATCATAGTTGTATTACTTTGACATGTTTTTTATGCATTAGTGGTTTTACAGGAAATAAAGACATTAACTGAACAGCAGACCAGTGCAAATAATTTAATAAAAGCCATTTTGACAAATCCTGTCTCTCAAAGGTCTTCCATCTCTGTTGTGTTCCTCTGGGCCATTTTCTTCAATACAAGGAGGGTGGCTCTCTCCTCTTATAGTGGCAATGTTGACAACACAAGCCACTATGATTGTATCGCTGCATCGAGAATGGATCAATATCTCTAAACATAAACACGCGCTCTTTGTCGGCGGCGCCTGTGCGGTTTAAATATTTGCGTACTGACTGGGCCGGCCCACAGATGGCCAGTCCGCCACTGGTGAAACCTAAGCACAAACAGAAAGGACGAATAAAGGAATGTATGAAACACCTTTACCGTGTTCAAATGAATAAAGAGTTACTGCATTATGTTTCAAGACATCCTTAATTTAATTTTTTTTTACTAATTATATTGTTAGGGCGTGCGGTGTGGAGATCCGCACCATGAGATGCTTTACTGATTATAAGATGCCTGACGCAGGGCTTTAGAGGGGGTCAGTGAAATAGGAGTTGTTGTGAGTGCTTATGACAGATACAGGAAGACATTTTCATTTGGAGATAATGTGGGATTATTAATTAAGAAACTTAAAAGGAAACCAAAAGAAAACTGAAAACACAAAATAACCAGAGCTCCGCCGTCTACACGAGAATACACGGGATTCTGGGGTCTCATTTATCAAGCGTGCGTAAAACAAGTTCTAAACTAGTGCGTATACCAACAGCCGTAAGCACAAGAAACTTGGGAGTTATCAAACGTGAGTACGCACAGCTGTACGAAATGACTGATGATGAATCACACTCCTTCTAAATTGTGTGCTTGTGCATAATAATTTAAATTTGCATACAGAAACGCCCTCAAATCACCTTATTTGGCAAACAACCTTCCTTATAAAAACTCAATGCCGCCAGGGCACTATAGAATATTTGAATACGTTATCATGGATCCCATGAAGAGAGGAAAGAAAAAAAACTTCACAGACAACGAAGTGGAAGTGCTTTTAAATGAGGTACAATGTAATAAGACTGTTTTGTTTGCTGCCTTTTCAGGCGGAATGTCAAAGAAAAAAAAAGTCTTGGCATGGGGACAGGTTACTAATGCGGTAAATGCCGTCTCACCTGTATGTAGAACTACTGCAGAAGTCAAGAAAAAGTGGTTTGATTTGAAAGTGTCCTCTAAAAAAAGAATTGCAGCCCACAGAAGAGACATCGGTGCCACGGGAGGAGGCCAGAGTCTTATTTCAGTGTCACCATTGGATGACAAGATTGCGGGAATTATTGGTGAAACGTCAATGAGCGGAGTAATCCCCGAAGGTGACACTGAAAGTGCAATCCCATCAACTGCAGGAGAGGTCGAGCCATCCGAAAATGGTTAGAAGGTTTTCAAATGTTTGTGTTGCGATATACAGTATTATTCATATATAAACACACATTGCAAATGATTTGGATTATTCATTTAACATTTATTTTATAGATCTGCCAGTTTTGCCAGGTCCTGCTCCTGCCACTTCAGCACGTCCGATACGTTTCAAGGCACGAGTCCTGACTGATGCGGTTCTGGAAACAGAAGGAATTAATGAGCGGCATTGCAAGCATAAAAGAGGAACTGCACCAAATCAATGTGAACTTGAGGAACATTAGTGATTCACTAAATGCATCATGCAAGTTCAATAAAAGCTCCACAAAGATCTCACCATTTTCTCACAATTACTCCACAGCAATTGCTCGGCAATTGCACGGCCACAGCATTTGGCATCGGGTCGAAACCTTCTGCCATGTGGCGATCTTCTTGTATCGGCATCTCATCCAGTGGTATAACGTTTTTATTGCCAATATTATGCAGCACACTGCATGCTTTAACTATATAGCACACCTAAAGCAAATTTATATTGTATAATAAATAAAATTATATATACAGTATATTATAAATATTGTAGTTATAAAATATAATTAAAACTTAATTTAAATATTTAAACATTCAAAACCTTGTTGGGTTTGTATTGCAATGTGCCTCCTCTGCCTGACAGACACAGCCATCGAGCCTTCAGCAAGCCTATTGCACGTTCCACTGTGCTTCTTGTACACTCATGTGCTCGGTTGTAATTCAGCTTCTTTTGGGATAGAAGGTTTACCACTGGAGTCATCAGCCAGGATTTAGGGGCATATCCTTGATCCCCTGCAATGATGTAGATTAAAATACAGTACGGGTGTTGAGAAGTAATTTAATTTTACAATTAATCGTTACACACTTACCAATAAGCCAGCCTTCTCCAGCAGCACTTTGCTGAAGACGAAGTCCCACAATGCTGTTCTGGACAATGAAGGAATCATGTGTCCCTCCCGGGCTGTTCGCAACGACATTTAGCAGGTTCAAGTGTGCATCACAGATTACTTGCACGTTAATAGAGTGATAGCCTTTTCTATTTACAAATGCAAATTCATCAGCAGCTTTCAGGCCAACATGTGTGCAGTCAACTACCCCTATTACACTTGGAAATCCTGCGATGTTATAGAAGTCGGTCATAATTTTTGTGCTTTGCGCTGCGGTGTTTGGAAACGTAATGTACTGTGATGTAAGTGATATAATTGCATGTAAAACATGGCATACTTCGGCTCACGGTGGGTTGATAAATACCAGACCTGTCATCAATTTCCCTTTGAAATGTGCCTGTGGCTAAAAAGCCAATAGTAGAAAGAACATGAGTGTGCACGGGGACTGCACTGGTGCGCTTTGTCGGCCTCTCCAAAAGTTGCGAGAACTGCTGACACAAATCAACCAAAATTGCCCTTGGCAAACGAAAACGACTAATGAGCCACTCATCACTCTCAGCGAGTAAGTCTGTGCGGTCCCTGAAAACGCGACCTCTGCACAAAAGTGCTTGTTGCAAATCTTCAAGAAGCGCAAAGTCTGCCATTGTGGATTTTATATTATTCATAGTTCCAGATAACTCAGAATCACCTGTTGTATTCAATTATTCAATTTATCAATTTGTCAACGCTGTCAATTAGTCAATTTGACATTTAAGTGGTGAAGTATAAGGGCACTGGGTTTATATGTGATTACAGTTCTCTACCACTAGGGGATTCTGCTTACGAACAGTCAGGAGTTCTTCTAAATGTGCGCACATTTTCACGCACACATACAAATTAATGAATCGCATTCTATTAGTAGAATTGTGCGTACGCATGATGTACACATAAAACCGTGCGTACGCACGCTTGATAAATGAGACTCCTGGAAATTAAAACAAAAAACTAAAAACCTAAAGATAGAGGCTTTGTCTGTGTCTTCTTCAGCGCGCTTTGTCTTTGGCCCTGACACGTGTCGCGGTATCATGACCTGGCCCGTTCTAAACAGTTTATGCGCAGCTCTGCCGCTCGCACGAGCCGCGTCATTACATACATATCCACAAATACTTTAACAACATACACTTATCACGAATTGCATTTTATATGAATGTCACGTATGAGACGTGCGCACAAACACATACTTATATAATATATTCACATACAAACACATACTGTATACACATAAAAACATAATATATTCAGTAAATTTGTGAATTACACTCAAAGTAATTATGAAGTCTGATTTGATTGGTACCATTAAATATTTTATTTCTATTTATTCTATAGCTGGCGAAATACATTTTAGGCAGAGACGTCTGCTTGGTCTTGTTAAATTGTTTTAAACGCCTTCAGTTTCTGCCAATTCCCCCATCTGCGAAACCGGTTTGATAACTTACAGTACATTTAGGCATTTGGCAGACGCTCTTATCCAGAGCGACTTACATTTTTATCTCATTACACATCTGAGCAGTTGAGGGTTAATGGCCTTGCTCAAGGACCCAACAGTGGCAACTTGGAGGTTGTGGGGTTTGAACCTGGGATCTTCCGAACCATAGTCCAATGCCTTAACCTCTGAGCTACACCTGGCCCCCTAATTTCACACCTACATCAAAGGTGAGAAGAAGGATTATAGTAACTGAGTGCGCTATAGCGTTGTATATACTGTACAACATGTATTAATCAGCCTTTTGATAAAAATGCTGCCTTTTGTAAAGTGAAAGTACGAGCTGCGGGTTTCCGCACGGCGACGTCAGTCATAAACTCACATATGACTGAATAATTTCAGTCATAACTCCACAATCACATTCCAACTATAATTTCCAGCCCTGGTCAAATAATGGATGAAATAATTATTCAATGCTGGACACAAACAGCTAAAAACATGCTTATTATTATTCTAAAAAGCCTGAAGCTTTTTAAATATTGTGAATATTTACTTAATATGATCAAATTAAGGCGGCGCGGTGGTGTAGTGGTTAGCACTGTCGCCTTGCACCTCCAGGGTCTGGGTTCGATTCCCGTCTCTATGTGCATGGAGTTTGCATGTTCTCCCCGTGCTTGGTGGGTTTCCTCCGGGTTCTCCGGTTTCCTCCCACAGTCCAAAGATAAGCAGGTTAGGCTAATTGGCATTCCTAAATTGCCTGTAGTGTGTGATTGGGTGTGTGAGTGTGTGTATGTGTGTGTGCCCTGCGATGGATTGGCACCCTGTCCAGGGTGTACCCCGCCTAGTGCCCGAAGTCTCCTGGGATAGGCTCCAGGACCCCCGCGACCCTGAACACAGGATTAAGCGGTATAGAAAATGAATGAATGAATGAATGATCAAATTATATATATATTGTTCATTCATGATGGCGACACATTTTTACGTTTTAAATAAAATATGTTGGCATATTCACGAATCAGGACATTCGCATAGTTAACACTATCAGATAGCCAACTATCAGGAAATTAAATTAATTTCAATACCATTTAAACCGAGGCATTTTGCCATGTCTTTCACTGTTTTGTCACTGTTTTGTCCCTGTTAAGACATTACAAAAACTATATAAGAAACTTTTAAAGCATGAAGTTGGGCATCTCATTTCATCATTATGAAAATAATATGAAGCACATATACACACGTTCATTATGAAATATCTGTTGTAAAACAAAATAAAATTCATGTTTGCTTCAGCATTGGAAACAATATTGTTTTAGGCTAACTAATTTTACACAATTCTCCGTCGTACTTAGTCTGGCTTTTAGATAAAGTCCTTCCATGCGCCATCTGGTGGATATTCAGTGAAGCACAGCACATTTATTTAAATTCCCAAATGTTGGTTACGGCAAGTCGCACGCTAAATTGCGGCATCTTGCGGGAAAACACGTGCAGTCTTAATGGCCACATCTGTATATCGCCAGTTACCAGTAAAGCACGGAGGGAAGTTCCAGCTTGGTTGTTCCCCAGTCGTTAATTAAAATCTTTCTCCATTCCTACAATGACAACCCCATGACAACTAAAAACCCTGCTGAGGTTACTAGATGTGGCGTGGTGGCCTCACTACGTGAGAACCTGCAGCGTTTGTCAGCGATACAAACGCAAGACTCTAAATCTAGCAGGCCACTAGCAAGGCTCACCAATAACCCGCCAACACCCGCTCATACAACCTACTCATCACTGGACAGACAAAGATTCATCATGGGAAGGGGTGAAACACCGAGTAAAACATCCTAAATCCCAATGAGCCAGATATCATAATACCCAGAGGAAAGAAGCGCACTTTCAACCGGGAGAACTAGTTGGGTTAAGAACTCATACACTCTCCTCCCCAGCAAGGAGACTTTCTGCTCAGCTAGCGCCCAAGTGGGAGGGACCAGCAGAAGTAAAACCAGAAAAGGACCAATTAAATACACAGTGTCTTGGGGCAATCCACAAAAAACTAATTTATTGAATGTGGTGAAGCGGAAGCGCTTTTATCGACGATCTCTTCAGACGCCGGCGGCTTGGGGGGGGGGGGGGGATCTATGTAGCACGGCCACATAAAGGGGCATTTCTAAAGAGGGTGCTTATATTTAAGGGGCTAATGTTGCTCAACGGTGCCAGGAAATGTGCCCGATAACAGTTTTACTTGTCCCCATAGACAGTGTTGGTCCACAAGGGTAAGCTCTTCCGTGAGGGAACCCTGCACCGGTATAAAACCGGAACCGGCATAGCACTCGACACGGAGAGATGAGAGACAGCGCGCTGCTTATGCTATTGGATTGAGACTGAGCGAGTGAGAGGATTATGTGTGGATTATTGGTCCCAGACTTCATTCAATACCCAGCTCCTCCCGTTTCTCGTGCTCCCAGACTTTCCAACTTAACCTGGTGAGACCGAGCCATCTCTCCCACTCATCATTTCATACACAACAATATCATTGACTCTGGACTTTTCATACACACACCCGCATACATCGCACACACTGTTTCTATTTGTATTTATTTTGTATATATTGGTTTGTAGTGCACCTTGTTTGTTTATTTATTGGTTTGCTTTGTATAATACACTTAGTATCGGCACTTAGTAATTGATTTTGCGCAATACCGGAAGTGTTGTTTACAAGCCCGTATTTTGATTCTCGACCCATAGCAGAGTAACTAGTGGTTTAAGTAAATCCAAGCGTTACATGATGTCGCATGTCCTCTTGACTGACCTGGAGCCCACGCAGACACTGAAACATAGGCTTGATGATCCCTATGCTCAACTCCACCTTTGGCTTGTGTTTGGCTGTGAGCCAGGTTAAAGCGTGTCTGTAGTCCAGGATCAGGTTCAGGGTAGGGTGTCATTAAATAGGGCAAACAAGGGTATCCTCTGTCCCCCAGCAAGTAACCATTGTACTGTCCTGTAATGATTCAAGTGTACAATACAAATATAGTAAAAAGAAAAAAAAAACATTGTATGAAGCAAAACATAACCAGCTGAAATGTCTGGCATAATGATGACTCGCGGAAAATTCTGGCAACATGCACAGATCCTGGCCATTTTGCCTCAACATTAGTAATGATGTGAGTTGCCTCACATATTACCTATAGTTAGTGGAAAAAAGTTAAATGATTTTAACAAGGTAAAAAATTAAGGAAAATTAAGTTGTTACCTGTACATTGATACTATGAATAGATTTCCTATTAACATCGTCTCCTTCGTTTATTGAAGGAGCTTTAATGTGGTTGCCATTAATGCACCCAATTACATTTAGAAACCCTGAAATAGAAAGTCATATATGGAAGTACAGTATCAAGTGTGTATGCAGGATGAATACATGTATAGATATAAATAGTATCACTACATATTTTCAGGGACTATCTGAACATTTTGATTCATACACATTCATATTCCATACATTCATTCATTTTCTATACCGCTTAATCCTGTGTTCAGGGTCGCGGGGGACCTGGAGCCTATCCCAGGAGACTTCGGGCACTAGGCGGGATACACCCTGGACAGGGTGCCAATCCATCACAGGGCACACACACATACTGTACACACACTACGGACAATTTAGGAACGCCAATTAGCCTAATGTGCATATCTTTGGACTGTGGGAGGAAACCGGAGTACCCGGAGGAAACCCACCAAGCACGGGGAGAACATGCAAACTCCATGCACACAGAGATGGGAATCGAGCCTGGCCGGGGAATCGAACCCAGACCCTGGAGGTGCAAGGCGACAGTGCTAACCACTACACCACCGCGCCGCCTTACATTCCATACAAACTTAAATAATTCTTTTGATTGTGTAAAGCTGTTTTGAGACAATGTCAATTGTTAAAAGCACTATACAAATAAAATTTAATTGAATTGAATTGAATATTAAATATGCATCATTGATTTTACTACAAAGGACAAATCTGCCCCTCTGTGGAATTCCTCTTTAATAACACACAGAGGTTTATGTCCAGGGAACTGTACAAACATTAAAAAAAAAACATTTAAGTGCCAGACATACTATTGCCTTTCCCACCTGCTCTGCATTGCCCACATTGTACAAAAAATGCCCTCACGCAAAAAACCAAAGGGGTACGTACAGAATATTTTCTGTGCTAAGTGCAGTGTAACAGGCTGTTCACTGGTTACGCGCTCCCGGCCAGAGGGGGCGCTGTGGGGACTTTTCCTCCTAATTTTATAAAGAGAAGGAGAGAGGCTAGGCTAGGTAACAGCAGCCATGTCACAGCCGAAGCTAAACTGCTAAGAAGCTAAAGCTAACGCTAGTAATGCTAACCCAAATGCGGGATATATTTGTCCTCTGCGCATGAAGGTTTTTTGTGTCTGTTCTGTGTTTTGTGTGTGTGATATCTGTTTCTCAGGGGATAAATACATCAACGACAGTGTGCGCGTAGTGCCGAGTCTTTGGCTGCTCCCGCGCCACCATTAAAGGGACACGCTCGTGAATGATGTCGGGCACGGAGCGGAATGTTCTCTGGTTTGGTCCCTTTTGTATATATGGACTTGTATTAAAGAGAAAGGACGCTAAATCTTGATAACGTTACAGACTGTGTGAGTGTGGCATGCATGCGAGTGGCGAAAATATAGCACAACATTAAATATATATATGCACTTTTGAATATACACTACCGTTCAAAAGTTTGGGGTCACTCGCAAATTTCTTTGTTTTTGTTTAGTGATTTATTTTTTACATTCTACAACAATACTGGGGATTTCAAAACTATAAAATAACACATATGGAATTAGGTAATTACGTAACAACAAGAAAAACAACAGTTAGTTGTTAAGACACAGAGGTCAGCCTCTCTGTAATAGTTCTTGCAAGAACAGTATTGTCAAGTGCATTTGCAAAATCTGTCAAGCACCATAATGAAACTGGCTCTCATGATGGCCGTCCCAGGAGGGCGAGACCAAAACCTACCTCTGCTGCAGACGAGAAGTTCATTTAGAGTTGACCAATGAACAGCACCTCAGATTAGAGGCGGGTAGCTCAGTGGTTAATGCGTTGGACTACAGTTCGGAAGATCCCAGGTTCAAACCCCACAACCACCAAGTTGCCACTGTTGGGCCCTTGAGCAAGGCCCTTAACCCTCAACTGCTCAGATGTATAATGAGATAAAAATGTAAGTCGCTCTGGATAAGCGTGTCTGCCAAATGCCTAAATGTAAATGTTATGAAGTCTTTACAGAGCAGAAGTAGCAGACATCAACATCAACATCTCAATATCAACTGTTCAAAGGAGATCAATGCATTTTTTGGACACCTTTAGCATTCACCCTTTAGAAAGAAAGAAAAATCAGGAATGATCATGGAGTTAGAAAGTGACCCCAAACTTTTGAACAGTAGTGTACATTATTGATATCTCTCGTGGTCTTTACTCATAAATTCTGATAACAGCTAGTTAGTGTTTTTAGTAATAGTAGCAGGTTTGTACCAGTGGAGTTTATATATTGATTTTATACACTGTGTGTATATTACATTGATGTGCTATTATTGTTAGCTGTTACCTAGCCAGCCTTCTCTCGTACCTTTTCGGGCTGCAAACCACACTCATTCAAGGGTTTCATTAACCACACTGTTTATTAAAAGTAAATTGGGGAAAGTCATGGACGAGTCCATTTCAAGACAAGGGCCCACAAGGTGACGATGGGGTAGAGCAACCGCTCACTGAAGAAGATCTGCCTCCACTTCCTCCACCTGTCGACACTGAAGACGACCAAAGCCTCATTTCCTTGGTGCTAGCAACCTGCCTCGGTCAGATAGAGATGGCTCTGCAGGCGCTGGAACACAAGCCCACCCGGGGAATGGATGAGCTGTCGGATCGGGTGGGTGAACTGCAACACCTCCACAACACAGAGGTATTAACCTTCCAAAGTAAACTGGGGAATGTCCAGGTGGAGATGCAGCAACTGTGTCAGACAGTGAAAAAGCAGTGTGAGGAGCAATTGAACAATGTAGGCCATTTCATGGTGACATACATGAAGAGGCGAGACTCACATTTAAGAGCCATGATGAGTGCGCAACCGGACGCTACCTCCTCTCCTCATCCCCCCTCTCCTAAAACACACCTTCCTACTTCCAAACCACCTGTAAGGGAAGTCTACCTGTATGTGGCCAATCCAATGCCACAAGTGTCTGATCCCTCCAACTCCGCCATCTCCAGTCTGGTTAGCAATGCCTCCCTGTCAGAAGAACATAAGTGTCAGTTGCAGGACCTGTTGTTAGAGTGGCCGACCGTGTGCACTGACGGAATTGGCCATACCAAGGCCATAACCCACCTACACCACTGATGAAAGGCCAGTCAGAAAGAAGGCATACCCTGTTCCTGTCTACAAACAGCAAATTGTGGAGGAAGCGGTCGCCAAGATGCTGGAAGCAGGTATCATTAGGCCATCCACCTCACTGTGGGCTGCCCCGTTCGTGCTGGTGGTTAAAAGGGATGGTGGAAACCTTTTTTGTGTGGACTTTAGAGCCCTCAACAGCAAAACACCACTGGATGGCTTCCCTATGCCCCAGGTCCTGGAGGCGCTCTATGGGGCTACTGTGTTCAGCTCATTAGATCTGCATAGTGGCTATTGGCAGGTGGAAATGAATCCGGACAGCATCCCAAAAACAGCGTTTGTCACAAGGAACAACCAATACGAATTCCTCCATCTTTCCTTTTGGCCTGAAACATGCAGGGGCAACTTTTCAGAGACTCATGGTTTTTGCAGAAGCCATAGGAAAGAATTGTTTTGTTTATATTGACGACATCGTTGTTTACTCAAAGGACACCATTTCTCATCTTAACCACCTCCGACAGGTATCTTCACTCCTCGAAGCTACTGGTCTCACCTTCAAACTGAAAAAATGTAAATTGTGTCAAATCACCTCTTCTTTCTTAGGCCACATCATATCAGCTGAAGGCATAAAGACAGAGGAAGCCAAGGTAGCAGCTATTGTTGCATTTTCCTGCACCCAAAACGAAAAGAGAGCATCAACATTTTCTCGGTATGGCAGGCTATTACAGAAGCTTTTGTAGAAATTTTTCTGATGTTGTTTTGCCTTTTACATCTCTCCTCCGTAACTCTGTCCCTTTTGTGTGGTCTCCGAGTTGTGAAGCAGCGTTTGAGTCTGCTAAATCGCTTTTATGTAGAGCACCTGTCCTTTTTGCTCCTGACTTTTCCAAACCTTTCAAACTTGAGGTGGATGCCAGTGGTACAGATGCTGGTGCTATTTTGATTCAGTAGGATGCAGATGGTATATATCATCCTGTAAGTTACTTTTCTCACAAGTTTAACTGTCACCAGATGAACTACAGCACTATTGAGAAAGAAGCCCTTGCGCTTTTGCTTGCACTTCAACACTTTGAAGTTTACATTGGTTCCAGCACGACCCCATTACAGTTTTTGCATCATATGTCAAACAGCAACCAACGTCTCATGCGTTGGTGTTTAATTGTGCAAGGTTTTAATCTGGATATTCAGGGTGTTCATTCTTAAGGGAGGGGGTGTTACGATATTGGATTGATTTGTTTGTGTGTTTGGTTTTGCTTGCTTTGTCTCTGTCTTTGCTGGTGGTGGGATAGGGTGTGTCTCCCCTTGTTGTTTCAGGTTCCACCCTCTTCAGTCTACTGGTTGCTGCTCTGTCTGACCTTAGTTGGTCCCGCCTCCTCCCAGATGATTGGTCCTACATCACTCAAAAAAATAACTCGTTGAATGAACATAATTATGGAAAGAATTTCCACCTGATTTAATGGCATTCGTTCATCATTAAGCACTTTTGTTGGCCCAACTTAATGTTTTTAGGTTCCGTCAAAGTAATGTTATTAGGTTCATTTAACTTATTTACTACAGCTGCATCCAACATAATTTAATACTGTTAACATAAATGAATAGGGTTGGTACAACAAATTTTTCAGTTGTAAATTAAGTTGATCCAGCTCAAGTAAATTTAAATTTCAAGCCCTGATCAACAGAATTCTGTGAAGGAAGGAAACGGAGATTTTTATTTTACACCAGGAGCAACTTACAAATGAGGTCTCAATTTGAAAAGATGTACAAAACATAAAACACCACAAATAAGTATTAATAAAAAAAATAATAAACACCAACAGAAACGTTTTGTACTTTATAACTGTACGTTATGACTTTTAAATATGACCGTTAGATCCGGTTGGTCAGGAAACTCCTGAAGTCAGATGCAGACACACTTTCAGTCACAAACTGCTGTGAAAAAATACAGAGATAGATATTCAATTAAAATTCATGATACTTAATTTAGCAAATGAACAATATTTATACTTTGTTCCTCTTGCTTCTCAACTCATGAGAACAGACCGAAACCAGAACTGAATCGCAGATTAAGCACGCGCATATAACCGTCGGTATTTTAAGTGTGATTAAAAATACAAGAAATAGCTTAAACTAAAATAACGTGACTAAACATCGCTAAACAGCAGGTGACATTTATGTTCAATATTTCGTTTCTATTTAGAAAGATGGGAATTAATTCCTGCTTACCTTTTCCACACGACCCGCCAAATGTTTGTCTCCTCAACTGTGTTCTCTTCTTGCTATGTCTTCTCGCGATATTTCCGGTTTTGCTATTTCCGGTTTTCATATTGACAAGATCTTGTTGGTTTATCTCAACATGATTGAATCTAGTACATGTTAAGTTGTTGAATTTCATGCAAATACAACATAACTTATTCATGTTTAGCTTGGAAACATGAAATTATTATGTACAAAACACATATTACATTTTAGTACATGTAACAGATAGCCATGTTCATTTTTTTGAGTGCAGGTGACCCAGAGGCCTACTTAAGACCTTCAGAACAGAGTGCTACAGACCTTGTTTTTGCTTACAGTTTCTTATGCTTGATCCTAAATGTTATTCTGTGTTTGACTCCTTGCTACGTTTCTGACTCTTAGACTTTGCCCTTTTGACATTTGCTTGGTTTTTGATTGCCTATTCTGTGTATGACCCTTTTGCTTGTTTTGACTTCGCTTTTGTGTTTGCCCTCTTTGTTTTGTTGGTTTGGTTGTAAATACTTTTGTATATATTTGTATTTAATTTGTTATTGAGTGGCTTAGTAAGAAGTCGACGCCATTTTGTTTGCCCTTTGTTTTGTCTTGGTTTGTGGTTAGTTAGGGAGTAAGGGAAGAATTTTGTATTTGTTTCTTGTATTTGTTTCTGTATTTTTGGTGCAGGTAAGTTGTTCTACTTTGGAACTGGGTAGAGGGAATTTTGTTTATTGTTTTGGCCTTGTCGGCTTCTGAAGCTTCCAGCCACCTTTTGGGGATTTGCTTAAACACTAAGCAAATGCACTTTTGGTCTCATCTCTTTTTTTTTTTTTTTTTTTTTTTTTACCCCCCACTCCTGTTATGGCCCGACCTAGACCTGGGCGTAACAAACTTACCCCGTTCCCTGCAACTTGAAGGAAACAGCGCTTCCTAGGTCTGGCTGGTTGGTACCATTGGTTCATCCCCCACTTCTCAGAGCTTGCTGTTTCTTTACACACTCATAATGGAAAAGTGAAGTTGTTCAGCTGTTTAGTGTCACCATGCAGATGTTACTCCCCGTGTAGTTACCGAAATCTTTGCTTTAGTTCTCATTGAGTGGCCACACATCACTTCCACATTTCTACATTCCTGAATAGACGCGTGGTCCGTTGCCTAGGAACACCGAACAAAACAAGGTATAATCGTGTTTGCTTCAGTTATGACCTAGCATAGTTTATTTGCTCTGGTAGATCTGATTTATTCAAACGCAATAATAAAGCCTCATATCCTCAGGAGGGGTCATTACATTGTTTTAGCGATAATTTCAAGGAAGCAAGTTCACAACTAAATCGCTGCTCCTGCCCCATCTAAAGCACTGTCACACTAAAAAGACATTCGAGAAGCTTCAAATAGAATGAATGAACTAATTAATTTTCTCAAAATGTTATAAAATTAAGTAGAGACACAGTGACTCCCTTTAGAAACTCTGTAGTAGGTTTTTTCAGTTGAATATAAAAAATACCGCTGATTATCAAAGCAGGAATGAATGGCGCATTGCCCAAGTGCAAGTTTATCTTGCATACGATAATTTCACGGAAGCGAGTTCAGAACTAAATCGCTGCTCCTGTTCCATCTGAGATGTTCAGACGTTTCAAATAGAATGAATGAACTAATGAATTTTCTCAAAATTATATAAAGTTAAGTAGAGCATTCCTTTTTGTTACAGTACGAAGCACCTAGATGGATAAAAGAGGAGAAAAAAACGGCAGAAAAAAGTCATGACAAAAACTGCCGTTTTTTTCTCTTCATTTGTCCCCTTAGAGACTCTGTAGTAGGTTTTCTCAGTTGAATATGAAAAAAAAAATATCGCTGATGAAGTGCAAGTTGATCTTGGAGCTAAACTATTTGCTTTGGGTGAAAGCACCATCTAGCGATCATTGTGTGTCAGCAACAGCTTCCCATTCAAAACAATAGTCGGTCAAGTTTGAATTAAATTAAATCGAATTAAAAGTAGGTGCCAGTGGCGTGGCGCCTCTAGTATTAAAGAAAGAAGCTCTCAGTGACTGTGGACACCATACAGTAGCGTTCTTACCTGAGGTGAAAGTGGAGGTCAGGTGAAGGGGGTATGCGGTCTACATGAGACAGAATACTCTCCCTCTACCTTTATAACACCTCACATGCCAGTGGCTTGGTTAGCATCTGGAATGATGCCCAGACACTATCAAGGTAACAGGAAATCCTCCAAACGAGGGTAGGGCAGCACATATAAAATGATTACAGCACAAACGGTTGTACAGTAAATAAAAAGGGCAAAACCCTGGAAGTGTCAGGGGTAGCTCAGTGATTAAGGTATTGGTCCATGATACAGAAGGACCCAGCTTCAAACCCCACAACTATATTGCCACTGTTGGGCCCTTGATTAAGGCCCTTAACCCACAACTGCTCAGATGTATAATGAGAATATACAATATATAAGTCGCTCTGGATAAGTGCTGTCTGCCAAATACCTAAATGTAAGTGTTCTACACTTCAGTATAGAGCTCTAAACTTTTAAAAGATAGACTTCAAAATGTAATAAGATGTTTTTAAATTAGTTCTGCATTGTTAAATTTTTTATGTAAACATTTAATTTTAGCCTGTATCGAAGTCATGATTTTTAGATGGAATACTATAATTTACCCCAAATATACAACCAAGAAATGTTTAATTTCAAATCACATTTTGCCTTATTCAAATTAGTCCGTAAATTAACCAATGCCTTTTTGTATTTGCTTTTAATGTAGACAAATAACCAAACAAATACATATGGTTTTATCTCTTTTGTACAGTTATTTTTAAAACACAAAAAAATTTTTTATGGTAAAACAGCATTCAAGCAGAATGTAAGCAGGAGTGACAGTGACTCAGATGACCCGGCTGCAAATGAAATAAAACAACAAATAGGAGAAACAACACCACTGATCTCTTTTTGAAGGCATGTTCGTATTCAAATTAATTTCATACATTTCTTTGTGTTTGATCAAAGATATACAGATAAAATGTTGAAGTTTCAGTAACCAGCAGCTTGTCCTCTTTTTCTCTGGTCTGATTCGGCACAGATCTGTCCGTCCTGCCTCATCACGGCCTGAACCACCGAAAAGGGCTTTGTCTCATTGTAAATCTCTGTGCTGTGATTCTTCTTCTCTAGTCCTTTTATTACACTCTGTAAATTAAACAAGGAGTGAGTAATCATTAGTGTTAGTGCACAAGAGCTGAAAAGACTCATGTGATTGTTTAAATGATGCTCAGATATGAATCCTGTTCCTGTGGAAGAGACAAAGCATGAGCAGATCCGTAAAAGACTCAACTCTTATTGAAACAGTTCTGTCGAATATGTCATGTAAATCTTTATGTTGTATTTTCACCATGATGGTATGGATGAGCATCAGGATACATTTTTAAACAAATTAAACTGAGTTGCATTCTTCATCCAGGTGTTTGTATTTGCAGTCGCACCTGGTTAAAGCCATCCTCCACTGTGGTGTAGTTGGGGCTGAGCTGGTTGTGGACTCTTTGTTTATTTACACTCTCCTTTACATCATAGTTAAAGAACAGAGAGTTCAGGATGACCTGTGACCGAGAGGAAACAATTCACACTCGATATTCATAAACCTTTATTCCTTAAGTGCTATAAACTCAGTTATACTCTCACTGCCCTTCTGTCCATCAAACATTGGATCATTTTATTTCATCAGTTATCATTTGGATGGATAGACTGGCGAAAAATAATTATTCAATTAAATTTTATTTGTATAGCGCTTTTAACAATTGACATTGTCGCAAAGCAGCTTTACACAATCAAAATAATTATTTAATTTTGTAACCATAAGAAAAAAATCATTTTATAGAGATTGACACTAAAAACCCCAGTGAAGAGTTTCTTCAGTTCCACTGAACTTCTGTTATTACTGTACAGTGTTAACTCAACACTCTGGTCATTCTGCTGTGTAGATGGATGTGTGTGTGTTACCAGAGCCGTTGCTGTGATGATCCTTGGCCCACCTGCAGCTCCAACAACCATTTTAACTTTGTTGTGTTTGTCGAAGATGATGGTGGGGCACATGGCTGAGAGCGGCCTTTTACCTGCACACATACACTGAACATGTTACAATTTTACCCATCACAATCATTTAGAAATCTTTTTTATATACAATATCATCCCAATATTTTAATCTGAAAAAAGTTACATCACCACTAACGATTAAACTGGGTCTGTTAATAACGTTACACTATACACACATGTAATTTACTGGATGATTCATTCTCACAGTGTATCTGCATCTACAGTATAATTAAAACCACATACAGTGGAACCTTAGATTGAATTGAACATAATTCGTTCTAGAAGCGTGTATATCAAAGCACTCCTATATCAAAGCGAATTTCCCACATACAAAATGATGAAAACTTTGATTATTTGTTCCACATCCCAAAAATATTTTTAAAAATATTTTAAAATAATTAATACAAATTATAAAATTAATATGCAGTTTGCCTTTAAACTTTAGACTGATGCGCTCCAACACAACCAGAGCGCACGCGATAAGCAATGAGCTGCGCTCTGCTACGTATGCGCATGAGCCATGTGAGAAAGTTAAGTGAGTGCAGTACGTCGAACTGTGTTCATGAGTATTCCGGCTGTTCAGGGATTTCATATAGCAGATTGTGTGCATTAATGCCATATAGTAAGTTGTAATTCTTATTTCCTGTTCAATAATTAAGATTACCAGGTCAGTGTGTTATTGAGATTTATGGTCAATGTTAGATTCATACAATTTCTCCTAGTTAACTGTTATGCACGTGGTGTGTATTATGTTTGCCTGTTGAAGATACTCTCGGCTATATTGTTTATTATATAGTTGCATATTTTTAGTTTAATCAGTAATGTTAGTTACGGTCTGTGACTCACTTGTATTGTATTGTATTGTATTATATTATACCACATGTGCTTGTGATTACCCATATATATTACCGTCTAGTTTAGTTACTGTTTAGTTATTGAATGAATGTATATGGGCACTATTTTCATAATGATGCTGTTAATAATGCATAATTGTTATTTGCTATTTTCAGAACGACACATACACACACACACACACATTAAACATTCTTAATTGCGCAATTGGTCTAGTTCCTGTGTCCTGCCCGACACCCATGAGTGCTTACCACACAAATACGACCCAGCTTTAGAACGAGAATACAGTCCTTCTAAGTGTCACCAACAATTTGGTCCTTCGAGCCGGATGTGGTAAATTCTCTGTAGAAGATGTACCACTCACAATGTGCTCTCAATCTAAAACACTGGATCCACGTAAGTCTTATCGATTACCTGCAGTCCCTTTAGACCATGGGTTTAGACCACCTCCACCCTGTGAAGAGCTGATCCCTGACATGCAGGCTGAAGAGTATGATGATGCAGACTGGCCTGATCCCCCTCCGTGGCCAGAGACGGGGGACCAACAACCCCAGTCTGTCAATAACGAGCCCATTGTCGACCTTGATAAGATGATGAGTGAACTCCAAGTTCTAAAACAAGTAGCTATTAGCAAGAATAAAACTATTATTGCATATACTCAAAACCCGATCATTGAACATGTCCACCCAACAGCTAGAACAAGCAAGATGCTTCCAGATCATTTGAGTCATCAACAATGCTCCCATCCTCAGCCTTCAGCGAGAAGTTTGCCCTACAGGTCCAAGCTCTTGTGGGCATGCTTAAATCCCTTGGTCCCTCAGGAGAGATAGAGCTACAGTGCGGATCTCATGTTGCATGCCTGCTGAGCAAGTTACCGGCAGAGATGAGAGCTGAGTTCAGACGCAGCAAGTTCCATTATCCAGGCACAACCATACACTGATCTCTCTGACTGGCTACAATATGAGTCATGGTGTCAGGAATATGATGGTCAACACTAAGGAACACTAAGGTGAGACAAGGGCCTAGACATGAGCCTCTTCAAAAGAGGTGGACCATTATTGTGCCACATGGATCCAGAGAGGCAATGGAGAGAGAAGTTTTACCTGCACAAGTGGGCCAGGGGTAGCTCAGTGGTTAAGGCATTGGACTAGGTTCGGAAGATCCCAGGTTCAAACCCCACAACCACCAAGTTGCCACTGTTGGGTCCTTGAGCAAGGCCCTTAACCCTCAATTGCTCAGATGTGTAATGAGATAAAAATGTAAGTTGCTCTGGATAAGAGCGTCTGCCAAATGCCTAAATGTAAATGTAAGTGAATCCATCCACTACGAGCAGAACATTACTGCCCATTCTCTAATAATTCAGATCACTTCTTAAGCCAATGCACAGAGGTGATCACAGACCAATTATCTTTTGGTTATCAATTATCAATTACCAAGGTGCTGGCAATGCGTGAAGAATCACCAAGCAGTCCAGTGCAACCTGCGAAAGCCAAGGCAAACACCTACTGTAACAATGCTGCACGTAGTTAATTCCAGAACACTTAAAACTATGGTCAAGTCAACTAAAGAGGAGAGCTGTCTAGTGAACCCATCTTCTGAAGTGCTGTATGTGGACAAACCAGTCGCGATACTAAAGGTTATCAGAGTACTACTTCACCATGGTAAGCACACTCTGAGCACTTATATCATCCTGGATGACGGCTCAGAGCGTACAATGCTCTTACCAGCTGCAACGCACCACCTGGGCCTCAGAGGAGAACCAGAAGACCTGGCCTTACGAACTATACGTCAAGATATTCAAGTTCTTCATGGGTCCAAGGACACTCAATAAGTGCATAACATACAATAGACTATATGACTGTTTGCCCATGCCTACTTGAACTGTTTATTAAACATTCATAATTCCGTAATTGGTCTGGTTCCTGGCCGACACCCGAGAGTGCTTACCACACAAATACTGTATGACGCAGCTTTAGAACGAGAATACAGTCCTTCTAAGTTTCAGCAACAGTTTGTGTGAAGGCGAGGGGAGGAGGGAAGGCGCACACTGTCTAATGATGTGCACGCATATATACTAATGGAATCAGTGCAGTCTGATAGTGAGAGGGAAAATGGATCTTTAACTTCTCTAATGACACTTGCTTTTTCTTTACAGGACACACACACACATACAAACAAAAAAGATGCTACACGCACACAGTATTGTAGTAAACAGTAGAAGCATGCCTGGATGTTAACTATACAAGTGGCATACATGCACTAAGACAGAGCATTGGAGATGATTACCCACAATTCCGCAGCGCGCAAGAGAGAACAACCATTGGCTCATTTGTGATCACGTGATGCTCAGCATCAAAACAAGAGGCGCATACGTGCTACATACTGTCCTGCAATGCAATGACCTGTCATCATGCTGTATGTAATGCTTTTTACAGTCCCTCACAGGGTTTGTACCATGCTAGCCAAACCTCACTGTTGGAAGTTCTACTGTCTGCACTTGCTGGCTTTTTTTGTGGTTGCCCTGCTGCCATGCCAGGAGCACAATGCACCAGTGACCTCACACTTCCACGCACATTAGCTTGAGAAACAACATGCATTCATTCACAACATACACTAAAGTTAAACCTGAGACTATATCTTCTTAGCATAGTCTTTGATATTTTATTGAAAAAAAAGAAGAAGAAAGAAACCTTGAATGAGTAGGTGAGTCCAGACTTTGAGTGTTACTGAAATAAAAATATTTTGTAGTTTGGAAATCAACAGAAATACTTTAATACAATTAGTTACCTGCTTGGATGAAGTTATTAGGAGAAGGAGGAACCTTAAATGCATTTGAAAAGTTTGGAGAACTGAAGTCATCCATAATATTGTTAAAGATGATTCCAGTGGACGGTGACATCACCTTAGAACCAAACCTGCACAGAAACACCATCAGGTCTGTTTATACACTGTTCCATATGTTCTGCTTGTCTAAAATCAGTACAGCGTGCTGAGATTTCTGATCTTACTCCAAATTGATGGTACTGGTCACAGCCACGGCGCTTCCATCCTCAGCAAGGACGGACATGTGACTTGTCCCATAACTTTCAGTGTTTGAGTACTCTGGTTCATAGTACCACTCTGGATGTGTGGTCTCATCTGAGATCTTACTGCGTATAATATTGGCAAAGTACTCTGAGGTCATGTTGTGGATGAGCTGAAGAAGGACAGAGGGAAAAACTAAATTATATACCTATGTGTGTGTTTGTACTGTATAGTCACTACTATTTCTCTTGAACACTAAAAATACTGGATACACCACACCCCACAAGTAAATCAGTAGTGGATTTTGTACACGTAAACAAGAGGCAAGGCATAAACCAAATGGGTGATTTTGTAAGGAATCGCCACTAGAGGGTACTATTTAATTTTTGTAGTTTTAGTTTGGCAGACTCAGTTTCCCAGAAGACACCTCGGTCAGGTGATGCGGGAGCTCTTCCATAAATAGCTGGTTAGTCTGGGAAACTGGGTCAAGCATTGAATGTTTGTTAGTTGTTTTGTATTTAAGTTCATTTATATTTTGGTTTGTTTTATATTGGTTTTCTTGATTTAGCTTGTACCTTAACTTAGAAACATGTCCCAAGGCACTAGTTGTGATAGATTATGCCTCTTTTCCACTGTATAGAACGGCACGACACGGTTCAGTTCAACTCACTTCGGTTCGGCGCAGTTTGGCTCGGTTTGCGCTTCCACTGCAGTGTAGTAACGCTTTAGCGTGGGCGGGATTACTCACGTGTCGTTTAGTCGCGGCGCCGCTACTGCCGTGACGTTATCGTAAACGCGCCAAAAGCAAACACGCAACAATGGAGCATATCGACGGCATGGTGTTCTTCATTCTCGGCATGTGGATGTTTTTAACAGCGAGACGAAGGAGTTTGTTTCAAAAGAGGCCGACGGTTAATACAAAAAGGTGCGTGCGATCCTTCTCTGGCTGTTCTAAATATATCGGTTCTGTTGTGTCTCGTGTCGCAAGTTCGGTGAAGCAGTAATGACGATTTTCTCCGGCTAATCAGTGACCAGCCGTGTTTACACGTCACGTTTTGGTAACGGTTCGGTGCGCTTGGAACCTCGGCTGAGGTGGTACTAAAAAAAGGACCAGATACTATGTACTGTTCCCAGTGGAAAACCCCCCAAAAGTGAGTAGAACTGAACCGTGTTGTGCCATACTACAGTATGCAGTGGAAAAGTCTTTTGTGTTTAAATGTGTGTGGAGCTGACTCGATTTTGTGCAGTCTTGTGTGTATCTCCAGATTGTGTAAGTCTCTCTGTGTCTCGAGCCTCTGTGTCTCCCTAGTCTCTGTGTCTCCCAAGTCTCTTTGTGTAGCTGGTCTCCCTAGTTTCCCTGTGTCTCTAGCCTCCCTAGTCTCTGTGTCCCTAGCCTCTGTGTTTCTAGCCTCTAGTTCACCACCTGTCTCTAGTCTCTAGTGTCTCCATAGTCCTTTGGATGTTTAGCTATCTGGTAGGTGTAGCTATGTGTTTTGTTAGGCTAAATACATGTTTAGCTAAATGAATGTTTAGCTAATTGCCATAGGTAGCTAATCACCATGTTTTGCTAATTACCATGTTTAGCTCATTATCATGTTTAGCTGACTGCCATGGCTTTAGCCCTAGTCCTGTCTCTAGTCCCGTCTCACGTCCTTCTGTGTCTCTAGCCTCTGTGTCTCTGGTCTCCCTAGTTTCCCCTGTTTCTCTGGTCTCCCTAGCTTCCCCTGTGTCTCCGGTCTCCCTAGTTTCCCTGTGTCTCAGTTCTCTGTGTCCCGTCTCAGCTCCATGGTTAGCTTGTACACAATGTCTATGTGTTTGTCTGTAAGCCTGTGTTTCGCCATAGGGCTTATCTTCAATGTACCAGGTATTAGAGCCTGGTTGTTTGTCTGTAAGCCTGTGTTTCGCCATAGGGCTTCTCTTCTGTGAAACGGATATTGGAGCCTGTGTGTTTGTCTGTAAGCCTGTGTTTCGCCATAGGGCTTATCTTCTATGTACTAGGTATTAGAGCCTGGGTGTTCGTCTGTAAGCCTGTGTTTCGCCATAGGGCTTATCTTCTATGTTCCAGGTATCAGAGCCTGTGTGTTCATCTTTAAGCTGTGTTTCACCTACTGTAGGTGTCTCGCCTTGGTGATGTCTAATGCAGGTTAGGGTGTGCAAGCGTTCGTTATGTTTTTTTGTTACATGTTTTATGTTATTAAAAGACTTTTTTGGTTAAAACACCCCTCTGCACCTATGCCTGCCTTTTATGGCCACGGCAACACCATCAGTTACCACCCCAACGTGACAGATTTGCTAGTGGGCATATAGTGCTTCTAATAAACAACTCCTCCATGATGTAGAACGTCACAGGTTACTCTGTTGTAACCCTGAAAAGGCGGGAACATCTTTTCATGTTGCCGGTTGTGAAGAATGTGTGTATCAAACACGCCAGATTTTGGCTTATATAACCACGGTCAGGTGACGTGGATTTTGTCTGAAGGTACGTTCGGTCATGCAGGCAGTGCGGCATTGGAGCGCAGCATCTCGTTCCTGCCTTTTCAGGGAACAGGTTTACAGCAAAGTAACCTGAGACGTTCCCTTTCAAAGGCTAGCGTGAAAACGCTATGGGAACGAGAATACCAACGCCGCCGCACTGCAAGTGTCTGGACCCCAGAGTTGTGTTGCGTGTGCGCACAAAGGCCGAGGAGGTCTCAGAACTATCTCTGGGAGGCTGACTTGAGGACCCGTGAGCCCGGAGTAGCATGAACATCAAGACTATAAAATCTAACAAATATGTGTGGAGAGGACCAACCTGCCGCATCACACACTTGCTGCGGGAGAATACCTCTTGCCAGCGCAATAGATGAGGCAATCCCCCTGGTTGAATGAGCCCTGATTCCTAGAGTCGAAGTGAGCCCACACGCCTCATAGGAGAGGGCAATAGCATCTCTCACCCATTGTGACAAGATCTGTGTAGTGGCGGCCACCCCCTGTTTGCGGGCGCCTTAGTATATAAAAAACTGCTCTGATTTACGCCACTGGCTGGACGTAAATCTGGAGAGCACGTACTGGACAAGGGAAGTGAAGTCTCTCCTGCTTCAGAGCTGTAAAAGCCGGAGGAGAGAAAGCTTCAAGATCAACAGGGTGCATGGTTGAGAATGGAACTTTCGGAAGATAGTTCGGGTGAGGCACAAGCCCGAGGACAACGTTTCCTGCAGAAAATAATTCCAGCGCTGAAACAATTCGGCAGTGGACTGGGTCTACATATTTTGTCATGCACCAACTTTCAAATACATTCCATCTGAGGGCATAAGCTCTTCTAGTGGAGAGAGCCCTAGCACTTAATCTCAATTACGCTGGCCAGAAGACCAGCTTGACTTAGTTGGTCCCGTTCAGGGGCCAAACGTGAAGGTTCCAAAGCTTGGGCCGGGGATGAAATATTGTCCCCTGCGCCTGAGACAAAAGATCCCTCCTCAGTGGAATCACCGACGGTGAGCCTTCGAGGAGAGATATTAGATCTAAGAACCACACTCTGGTCGACCAACGGGGCACTATCAGTAAGAGGCGCAAACCCTGTTGACGATCCTCGCCAAGACTCCGGGAGCAGAGCTATCTGAAAAAATGCATAAAGACGTAATCTGGGCCACGTACAGGCCAAGGCGTCCGGACCCAGGGGAGCTGGAAGAGTCAGAGAGTAGTAAAGGGGACATTTGCTGTTTCTTGCAAGGCAAAGAGGTCCACCTCTGCTACATAAAATCTCTCCCAGATTGACTGACTGCTGACTAGCTTGACTGGACAGCATATCTGCTCCCACATTCATATGCCCTGGAATGTAAATCACCCTGAGGGACAGGAACTTGTCCTGTGCCCAAAGCAGAACCTGGTGTACTAGCTTATTCAAGCGGCGCGATTAATATATGAGACTACGGTAGTGTAGTCCACCCGTACTAGGACATGGTAGCCTCTCAACTGCTGGAGGAAGTGCTTTAGGGCCAGAAATAGAGCCATCATTTTGAGGCAATTGATGTGCCGCGCGAGAAGATGACCTCTCCAGCTCCCTTGGGCTGGACAGCCATCTAAGACTGCACCCCAGCCCGTGAGGGAAGCGTCTGTCGTTAGCATCTTGCGACGACAAGACGGACTTAGAGTGGGACCCAGAGTCAAAAACGGGGGTCTGAACCACATAGAAAGGGTACAAAGCCCCTGGCGCGTAACCCTTATTGGGGATTGGACTTCAAGTGAAATCCCCTGGTTCTTAGCCACAACTGAAATGCTCTCATGTGCCCAAAGGTATCACCGTGGATGCAGCTGCCATGAGAGCTAAAGATCTCTGAAAGTGATGAACAGTCACTTTCTGGTCTAGCTTGATTTCCTTGTGGGTGTTGAGAATGGATTTGACACGAGTGGAAGACAGCTGTGTCAGCCTTACGATCGAATCCCATGTGACACCGAAATATATTGTCCTCTGAACAGGAAAGAGCACACTTTTCGTGGCGTTGGGTGTCAATCCTAAGAAACAAATATGAGCTAGGACGACATCCTGATGCCGAAGTGCTAGCTACTGAGACTGGGCCAGCCAGTCGTCTATGTAATTCAAAATACGGATGCCCTTGAGTCGTAAGAGCCAGTCACAAGTGCCTCTCTGCGAAAACCATCACAGCCATAAAACAGTCGATAGCACGAGCCGTCTGCTTTGTTGCACGAAGAGACAAGTCTGTGGCCCGGCGTAACTCCAGAACGTCCTATCTTCAAGAGCCTACCAGTGCTCAAGTCTCTCAGCAGGTCAGCCAGGTAGGCCTGCAAAACCGCCAGGGTGTGCAATGGAGCACCAACCTGACCTGCTGCCTGAAAAGCTTTTCCCTCCAGGGAAGATGAAAGTCTACACAGGTTGAAAGGGAGAGTTAGCTTTTCAGGGAGAATGATGTCCCAGGAGATAGAAGCATCTCTCCTATCTGGGAATCATCATATAACCCCGCGCTTCCACATCAACTATATTTAAATAAATAAATAAGTCGATGGCAAGAAAACACGGGATGAGTACAGCTTACTCCATGAAAGGGTTAACTCATCATGGAGATTGCTAAGAAAAGGGAGAGAGCGTTGTTGAGGCTCCGCCCGCCGGCCACCCGACAGAAGCTGCCATCTAATGTCAAGTGCTTAGAGGCTATTTCTATCTCCACGGAAGCGAGAGAGGATGTCTATCCTTGCCCATTCACAAGAAGTGACAGGGCGCACTTGAGAGCGGACGGAGGAATTTCCCGATCCGGTGAGGGCGCAAGAGAAAGGAAGGAATCTGTCTCCCGCACACCTACCAGATAGAGATCGCCCTCCGATATGGATTATCACACACGGAGGGACATCTCATTTAAAACTCTGCCATATCGGTGAGTTTAACACTTTCTTATTTTTGCTGGTTTACACACAGACACGCAAACACAACTAGGCTGTCATGAAGATAAAAAAAAGATCTGAGAAATGTTTGTGGTTTACTCCTATTTATAACCTGCAGGTGCGTCTCATCAGATGACGTCACCTGACCGAGGTTATATAAGCCAAAATTTGGCATGTTTGATACACACATGCTTCACAACCGGCAACACGAAAAGATGTCCCCATAGCGTTTTCACGCAGCATCGAGTGTAGCCTTTGAAAGGGAGCTAAACACTTTCTCACGTCAGTGATGTTGAGGAAGCGAGGATCTCCCAGCATAGTCCTCTTAGCGAAGGCGAAGCGGAAAGCCTCAATGATGCGGTGATAAGTAAGTGTCTCCTTCTCTGTAGTAGACACACTGCTGCTTGAGAAATTATAACCTGCACACAGACAGTTTTTCCACATTTAGACCATTTTATGAACCTAAAAATAAAGTTTCTTATGAACTTTATGTAGTGACAAACCAAGTGTACATAAATATAGTATTTATTCCCACTTAAATTCATGTTAACTAGTAATTATACAGGACAAATTCTCCATAATGGAGCCAGGGTTTAGAAAAATTATCAAGATGGGTTTTGTTCCAAAGAGTTGACAATAATCTTCATTTGTTCCACTAAAGCTCTTTGCAGATTTCAAATCAAATTCAAATTTTATTCGTCACATACACAGTCATACACAGTACGATATGCAGTGAAATGCTTGTACGACCGCCAGTGACCTTAAAAAGAGAATTAAATCTTATAGTAAGAAATAAATATGAATAAAGAAATACGATAGGAAAATTTTAACTTAACTAGAATAAAAAATAGAAATAAAAATAAAAGTATACTGTGCATAAAATAGAAATAAAAATAGAAATATACTGTACAATAGAGACTTTCTTTCTTTTTTTTTTTTTTTTATTGAAATTTGGTGGAGGAAGTATGGTGTGCAAGTGTGCATAGAAACGTGTTCCTAAGGTGCCTTGTTAAAGTGTCTTTGTGCAAGGGTCCAGAATGTAAACATAAACATGAGTTCCAATGTAAGTGTAGATGTGCATGAAAGTGTCCATTGTGTCCAATGACATTAACAGGTTGTATTAGTTCTGTGTTTGTGGTGTGAATGTGGTATGGTTGAGAGACCTTATCCTTCACGATCTTCCTGGCCTTGGTCCAGCACCGCTTGCTGTAGATTGAGTGCAGGTCAGGGAGCTTGGTGCGGATGATGCGCTCAGCTGAACGCACCACCCTCTGTAGAGCTCGTCTGTCCTGCATGGTGCTGTTTCCAAACCAGGTCATGATGTGTCACGTCAGGATGCTTTCTATGGTGCAGGAGTAGAAAATCCTGAGCACCTTGGAGAGCAGTCTGAAGTCTCTCAAACGTCTGAGGTGGTACAGACGCTGCCGGGCCTTTTTCACCACGGTGTTGATGTGACAGGACCATGACAGGTCCTGCGTGATGTGAACACCGAGGTATCTGAAGCTGTCCACTCTCTCCACTGGGCTCCTGTTGATGACGGGTATCTGGTAGTTCCTCTCCTGCTTTGTACTAAAGTCCACTATCAGCTCCTTTGTCTTACTGATGTTCAGGAGGAGATTGTTCCTCTGGCACCAGTTCTCCAGATTCCCAATCTCCTCCAGGTAGGCTGACTCATCGTTGTTCGTGATCAGGCCCACCACGACGGTGTCGTCAGCAAACTTGATGATGGCGGTGGAGTTGGTAGTGGCCACGCATTTGTAGGTGTATAAAGAGTACAGCAGGGGGCTCAGAACACAACCCTGGGGGGCTCCAGTGCTGAGTGTGAGGGAGGCTGAGACATGACCGCCCATCCTTACTGCCTGTGGTCTGCCAGTTAGGAAGTTGGAGATCCACTGACACATGGGTGAGCTGAGTCCCAGGTGCTCCAGCTTGTTGGTGAGTGTGGAGGGAATTATGGTATTAAATGCAGAGCTGTAGTCGATGAAGAGCATTTTCACATAATTTCCCCTCTTAGTGTCCAGGTGGGTGAGAGATGTGTGGAGGAGATTTGAGATTGCATCGTCTGTGGAACGGTTCGGATGATAAGCGAACTGTAGTGGGTCGAGTGTGTCCGGTAGTGAAGAGATGATGAAGTCTCTGACCAGGCGTTCAAAGCACTTCATCACTACTGAGGTGAGGGCTACAGGGCGATAGTCATTGAGGGAAGCAGGATGTGGTTTCTTTGGAACAGGAACAATGATGGACTCCTTGAAGCATGTGGGAATCACCAACTGAGATAAAGAGATGTTGAATATCTCAGTAAACACAGGTGCTAGCTGCTCTGCGCAGGCTCTGAGGATACGGCCTGAGATGCCGTCTGGTCCTGCTGCTTTCCTGGTGTTCACTCTCCTGAAGGCTCTCCTCACGTCATGCTCGGTGATGATGAGCGCGTTCCCGGTGCTGGCAGTGTCCTTCTGTCTGCAGCTGTTAGCGCCGTTAGCATTAGCGCCGCTAGCATTAGCATCGCTAGCGTCTTTAGCTGCAGCATCGAAGCGAGCGTAGAAGGTGTTCAGCTCGTCTGCCAGAGTCACGTCCGCGTCCATCATACCGGATGTTGGTGCTTTATAGTCCGTAATGCTTTTTGTCCTTAATCCCTGCCACAGGCTCCTAGAATCACTCTGTTGAAGCTGTGACTCTAGTTTTCTCCCGTAGCGCTGCTTCGCCTCTTTCACCATCTTCCGGACATTGTATGATGCAGCCTTGTACGGTTCCATATCCCCTGACGCAAGTCCCGTGTTGTAGGCAGCGGTGCGAGATCTCAGAGCGTCGCCGATGGTTTTATCCACCCACGGCTTCTGGTTGGGAAACGTTCTGATAGTCTGTTTCTCCACCGTATCCTCAACTAGCTTCACAATAAATCCCACAACCGCTTCCGTAAACACGCTGACGTCATCATCAGAGCTGTTTCTGAACATGTCCCAGGCTGCGTCATCGAGTGCGTCCTGTAACGCGGCCACCGATTGGTCCGTCCAGCGCGTGACCTCCCTCTGAACCGGAACTTCCTGTTTCAGCCTTTGTTTATATTTTGGCATGAGGAAGATGGCGGCGTGGTCGGATTTACCAAACGCTGGAAGAGATTGTGCCTTGTAACCGTCTTTGACCGTAGTATAACAATGGTCCAGTGTCCTTTCGCCCCTGGTGGGGCAGGTGATGTGCTGATAAAACTTCGGCGATGCGCGATTGAGGTTGGCACTATTAAAGTCCCCCGCCACAATAAGCGCAGCGTCCCGGTGCTGTGTCTGGTGCTGTGTGAGCGCCTCATGCAGCTCGCATAAGGCAATGTCTGTGTCTGCTTGTGGTGGAATGTAAATTGCGCTGATTATGACCGATGTGAACTCCCGGGGTAGATAAAAAGGACGACACATGATGGACAGTAATTCCAGGTTTGGTGTGCAGGAGCGTGCAAGAGGAACAACGCTCATGCTGTTGCACCAGCTGTTGTTCACCATCAAACACACGCCGCCTCCCCTTGACTTCCCCGAGTCCCGCGTCCTGTCCATGCGGTGACCCGAGAAGAACTCGGCTGGTTGTATGGCGTGGTCTGGCACTGCTGGGTTCAGCCATGTCTCGGTGAAGCAGAGAAGGTTGCAGTCCCGAATGTCTCTCTTGAACTCTATCCTGGCCCTGAGGTCATCGAGTTTGTTCTCCAGTGACTGGACGTTGGCAAGCAGGATGCTAGGCAGAGGTGTGCGGTGTGCACAGGCTCTGAGCCTGTTCCTCACGGCAGCTTGTTTTCCTCGGGGCCGCCGCTTCGCGTCGCGTCCATTGTTCTCCCTCAGGATCTCACTCGGCCAGCTCGGATCCGGAGTTAAAAACGTCGAATTGTGAGTACATTGTATACCAATAGAAACAAGAGTGTCTCTATCGTACCTAATGTACTCAATGGTGGTGATTTTGCCGATTTTAAAACAAAGAAAACTAACTTAAAAAACAAAAACAAAGAAAAGGTGGTCGGAGCAGTCGTGACGGCAGCCGACCTCACCGGCGCCATCTTGGAAAGTTGGGAAATGCATTGTTTTCTGGCTTGATCAATCAGTCAAAAGGAATTCAGACTTTACCATAATTGAGAGAGCCACAGAAAGTGGGCAATATTTTGCATTCTCACAACATTTTATAGTACATCAAGTAATGTATAATATAACCTAGGGTTGCCAGATCACATTAAGGAAATCCTGACAAGCCAGTGCTGAATGATATTTAAACAATGGAGAGTATACTCCATTGCTAAAGTATTCGGCCCCCTTGAACTTTTCCACATTTTGTCACATTACAGGCACAAACATGAATCTATTTTATTGGAATTCCACGTGAAAGACCAATACAAAGTGGTGTACACGTGAGAAGTGGAACGAAAATCATACATGATTCCAAACATTTTTTTACAAATAAATAACTTCAAAGTGGGATGTGCATAATTATTTAGCCCCCTGAGTCAATACTTTGTAGAACCACCTTTTGCTGCAATTACAGCTGCCAGTCTTTTAGGGTATGTCTCTACCAGCTTTGCACATCTAGAGACTGAAATCCTTGCCCATTCTTCTTTACAAAACAGCTCCTGCTCAGTCATATTAGATGGACAACGTTTGTGAACAGTAGTTTTCAGATCTTGCCACAGATTCTCGATTGGATTTAGAGTTTGTGGCTGTAATGTGACAAAATGTGGAAAAGTTCAAGGGGGCCGAATACTTTTGCAAGCCACTGTAACTTCAGCTGAGGCAAACAGGGGTAGACAGTTGCAGGTGCTGTGTATCTGTGGCTCATCTTCAAGTTCATTATAATTTTGTGGGGTTTTTTTTGCCGGTTTCCATCCTTTCATTCCCAAATTTCAAGGCTGGTGGCGACACCTGGAAGTGAAGGATGATGCCTCTACCAATCAAGCAATAAATAACATGACAAAAAGTACACAAGGGGGTGCACAGGCCTGGGTGGACTTGTGATGTAATTAATGCAGGGTTTTGGGGAGGTCATGATTGGTGAGGTAAGGAGTTTTTTCTGTTTGAATTATTGTACAGGCACAAGCTCAGTGGCACCTTGACATTACGTGGGAAATTTAGAAGGAGGGACTTTCTAGCATAAAAGAAATTTATGTCTGACCTGAGTTTAACCTGAGAAACAGAATGGCTGAATTAATACAGGCTCCAATTTAAATACCAAGGGGATGGACTCTTTGATGTCACAATCTGAGTCAGAGAAATCACCTACTGGTTGGTTGAATGGATTTGTAAGGAGCTGACCAAGTCAGACAGGTTGAGAGGACCCCAAAACAGACACACCACACAGAAATTAAAGTCTTAATAGCTTTAATTATGAAAGTGCTCAATATCAAGGGAAAAAAGGAATGAGTAGTGTTTAGTGTCACTTTGCCTGTGATACACTTGTAACGCTTGGATTAATGTTAAACGTTTTGTTACAAAAATACGGATTCGGGAATCTAGGTAAGAACTGGTAAACACCACTTCCGGTATTGCGCAACCGCGGCGGGACAATATAAGACGCAACACAAGAGCAAATAGTGAAATAAACCAAAGTGTATTATATAAAAACAAACCAATAACCAAACAAACACGGTGCACCGAAACCAATATATGTACAAATATAATACAGATATAAACAAAGTGTGTGGTGTATGCAGGGGTGTGTGTGTGTATGAGTGGAAGTCCAGGCTGTAGTTTATTGCGGGTATGAAAATATGAGTTGGAGAGATTATTCTCGGCCTCACCAGGATAGATGTCAACACTGGGAGCTCGAGTAACGGAATGAGAGGTGAAAAGTGAGTGTCCAACGAGATAAATCCAATCAATGATCATCCGTGTGGAACCAACAAACAAACTCTCTCTCTAAACAAAACAGCGCGCTGGGGTAATCTCTCCGTGCCGGCTACCTCGCCGGTTCCGGCTTTATGCCGGCACACGTGATTAGTTTGCATCCGGGTTCCCTCGCGTCGCGATCGCGCATGCGCGTGGGAGCTTGCCCGGTGACCAACACTGTCAAAGGGGAAAATATAAAACCGTTCGGGCACATCTTAGGCTACAGGTGAGCAGCATTAGCTCTTCAATTATTTGCCTGTATATAAAAATGTCCCTTTATGTGACCGCGCTACACACTTGTATTGTAACATTGGGACTGTAATGGATGTGAAGGCTCTCAGTAAAGTGTAGAGCAAGACAGGTGCAACTCTGAAACTTTACTCTGTCTGATGTTTTAACACAGCGTTTGATGTGAGCGATCTCCACTGAGTGATGCGGTGAAAACTAGAAGAGGAATTTAATGTGCACAGGTCCGTGTTGGCAAGCAGAGCAGCGAAAATAGGAGTCAATTCCTTTGTGGATGTCTTGGTGTGCGATATCCAGAAGCGATAGATGATAACAAAGATGAGGAGGTGAAGTGTGGGTCAAAGTCCGTGAAGCAATCAAAGCCAATTCAAACAAATGAAAAGTGATGAGCCATATGACAAATCTCTAAATGAAAACACTTGGTTAAGGTACACATGAATAATAGATGAGAAAAGAACTGTGAGAGAACTGGGCTGTGGAGCACCAACAATCCGGCAGCTGTGCAGCGCACTGTGCTTTCTTAAATGCCGGGAGAAATTAGTTGTGAATGTGAGACCAGTGTGTGGGAGGGGCGGTGCAGGGGCGTGGGGAAAAGCATAACAGCCTGGGTAAATATGACCATGTGTGACAAGACATGACAGCATGGGGAAAAAGCAACAACTGGGGTTCATAAAAACTTGATAAGATTTAAGCGATTCACTTCAGTTTTTCCATCTAATGGAAGGGCGGAGCTCGGACCAGTGTCCAAAAGTGTTGTTCAATTCAACTTGGTCCTAACAAACTGAGACAATCCTGGAAATCAAGGAGTCCGTCTGTGACTGGAGCAGCCCATCGATCTGTGTGGACTATTGCAATTCAATGCCCCATATTAATGACCTGCTCAACTGTCATGGCATGGCTTATCTTTACTCATTACTGGATTTGACTAAGGGATGTTCGCAGATTCATTTGATTCAAATAAAGAAAATAGTAATGCACTCCTAAAGCAAACTTAACCTCTAATGAAGCACAGATGTTTTTAGCATCAGTCCTCCTTCAGAGTACTAAACAAACAACAGTATATAACACTGTGACCATGTGTGTGTAAAACATATTTTATTTTGTGTTTGTATGCGTGTGTGTACAGTGCGCGTGTAAAGCAAATGGATGGAAGTATTAGACCCTTCTAATGTTCGTTTATTACATTCAAGGAACACACCTGACAAACACACACTCACCATTCACAATGTTGAGGATTAGCGCTAGCACAGGGCCGCTAGATGGAGCATCTGGAAAGTGCATAGTGTATTCTCCCACATTTATCTTCATAGTGTCTTCATTTAGCTCTGGTGTATACCCTGACAGGTCTTCAAGTGTTATAATGCCACCTGCATCATCCCAAAACATCAGGAACAGATTAGCATATAACAAGCAGTGATTAGCAGTGAGTGTGGGTCTCTAAAGTGCCTGTGAAAGAGTGTATTAACATCTACACTGTAGTTAATATTAGCACTTATACTGTAGTATGGATTTACATCAGTACTGGTGTTTGTATTATACGATTCATTTATAGTGGTGTCAAAAGTATTTACATTCATTACTTGAGTAGAAGTATAGATACTAGGGTTCAAAAATACTTCTTTAGAAGTTGAAGTATCAACCCAAGCTTTTTACTTAAGTAAAAGTTTAAAAGTACTGGTTTCAAAACTACTTAAAGTATAAAAGTAAAAGTACCGTGAGGGGCGATAAAAGCATTAAGGTCTCGCTTTCTGATCATGCGCCGGCCGGTGGGGGTAGGGGATGCGTTGTGTGCGTTCTTATCATGCGACCGCGGGGGTTGCGCGTTCTGATCATAAAAATAGAGTAACGAGGCTATTTTTAAAATGTAAGGAGTAGAAAGTACAGATAATTGCTTAAAAATGTACAGTAAGGAGTAGAAGTAAAAAGTCGGCTGAAAAATAATTACTCCAGTAAAGTATAGATACCAAAAATTTCTACTTAAGTAAGGTAACGAAGTATTTGTACTTCGTTACTTGACACCTCTGTTCATTTATAATAAAGTGTCTCAGTGATGTTTTAGCGTCTTATGTTGCAGGATATATTAACTACATGCTGCTAGAAAATTGTAGAGGTTTTTTTTTTTTAGTTGAACAGTGACGAACCCGCAGCCTGGATGTCATTCACGATGGTTTGAGCCATGGAGCCGTTATAAAAGACATCAGCTCCTTCGTTAGCGATCTTCTCGTAGGTGTCTGCTAGCTGTCGGTATCTGATAGTGTCATTTTCCCTCAGGATGGTTTTATTGGAGTTACAGAATACTTCACTGTAACAGAGAAGAAAGAAAGAATAAAGTATTCATGAAGGACTCAAGCATAAAGTCCACATTCTGCACTGATCCTCTAATGATTGTTTATATGTTTGTAGCCTCCTTTTCTGGCTAACACTTTCTGAGTTCCTTTCTGTTTTAATAAAAGACTCTCACAGGACTGGTTCTATTCTGACATGTTATATTACAGATTAGCTGTGTCTCCCCACGTTATCAATCTGTTAGAAATATGAATCCCACCACTAAAGACAGATTCACAAGTAATCTGCCGGATCTGTCCCAATTTCTTATTAGACCCCTAAATGCAGATGATCTAGATGAAGTGACTAGCAGCATGGGCACTATTTTTACCAGTACATTAGACACTGTTGCTCCCATCAGATTAAAAAAAGTCAGAGATAAAACATTTGCTCCGTGGTACAACAGTCATACTCGCGCCCTAAAGAGAGCAACCCGTAACCTCGAGCGAAAATGGAGGAAAACTAAATTAGAAGTTTTTCGAATTGCATATAAAGTGTTGTGGAAAAATACTCAGAGTCGGGCTTTGCTTACAGAAGATTACGACCTTTATTATCAAACAACAAGGCCGGAGCTGTGTCCGTGGAGCAACTGAATTCTCTTGCTGTGTGCTATAGTACATATGCAGCGCCTGCCCCTCCTCTCTGCAACATCTGGGTTTCATTAAAGGGCCGTCTTTAGCCCCCCCAATGTAAAGCTCGGGTTTCCTATATGCAATGCACACAAAGAAGCCTATGTCCCAGCTTGCACACACATCCACGATTATATACTGATAAGGTATCTTCTAGCCCCCCAAAAGTAAGTAAAATCAAATGAAATCAAATAAAAAATTCTCCCATATATCCCCCCCTCTGGGACTTATAAGTCCCACACTAATTGGTTAATCTAGAGTGCGACTCCATGCGTCAGTCTTCCTTATACTAACTGGTGATTAAATTAAATCACTGGACTTTTATCAATGACCGACCCATGGACTCGCCCTCTAGTGGAGATTCGGCCAAACCTCTCCTTCCACCCTTGACAAGGAATAGGAGTAAAAGACTCGACCTCCATGACATCGTACTTCCCATTACTCAATAACATGGCATGAACATGTACTTAATACAGTGATTTTCTAGGATTACATCAATTGGATAAATCATATAACCTACAATGGAACATACAATTACACAATAACACAATACAATTTGTAAGAATGGATATACATTTAAACAGCCTTGTCGTAATATAATAGTCTTCAACTCAGGTGCTTTGCACACCGCAGGGAGTCAGTTGGAGCCCACAAGAGAGGTTGCCAGCACGTCATTGTGAGCTCATGCCGTGGAAGATACTGTACACTTCAATCTATGAACCAGTAAAGTCTCTTGTTAGAGATATATATGGCTGCGTTCGGGATATCCTCTATGACTGTGTCCAAAAATTCATCCTTGTCTGTTGTTGCTGGGAAATGCTGTTAATTTTAGGAAACCTTTGATTAATAAATTCATAAATCACATTCATAAATTTACTTGACACAGTAAAGTCACCCATTAACTGCTTTAATTAAATTTCTGCCCCTGGAATAAAAGAGAACTGTGTTTAGTGGCATTACATATTGTGATAATCTGGTTAAGGCTTGCTTCCTTCTCGTGCATTTTTCCTGTGGAGGAAATTAAAATTAGTTGTCGCTGCTGCTGTTTTATCTGTAAAAGCAATATAGTGTTAGTTAAACAGAAATGCATTTATACAATGTAAAGGACACAGTTAGTTGTCACATATAATCTGTACAATTGTTTGTCCTGTTAATTGTGTCAGGAGAAACCTGGTCGAAGTCAGTCCGTCAGTCAGTCTTGTTTGTATCAGAAGTGGATGCGGCTCTTAAGCAGATTCTCATTCTTAATTTGGAGCAGCGGAGTGTTCAACGCTGTGCAATTTGGTATCCAACTTGTGCCAATAGTTGGTTATTTTCCAATAATGATTTCATTTCTTTGTATTTTTCTGATGTTAGGTTCTTCTTTCTTTCTTCCTTCGTTTTCGGTACCCATAGCTCTTTGTGACTCTCGTGTAATGGTTCAAGTGATACCACACGGTCTTGTCTTTCACTTGAATCACTGCTGGAGTGGCTGCCACACTTTGCGGGGCCCCTCCCTCCTGGCCTTTTCCCACTTCCTCCTGAACACTCGCAGATAGACCTGGTCTCCTGGAGTGATGGGACACGGAGCGTCTCTTCCTCCTTGTTCTTTTCCTGCACATAGATTACTTCATGTACGGCAGTTAGTTTCTTCATATAAGATTTTTTTTTTTTTTAATTGTTTAAGCGGTGGGCCTTTATATGGCCTCTACAGAATGGCACAGGCATGGGTCGACCCGTAAGCATTCCATGCGGGGTTAGATGTGCATTTGTGTTAGGTTGCATGCTTGTTAGCTCATTGGTACAGCATCAGTTAAAACCTAGTGTAGCATTGTATTACTACAATTATTATTAACCTTGGCTTTGAGATTACCATTTACACTCTCTACCGTCCCCTGAGACTGTGGACATCCACAAATCTTAGCTTCTTCCCAACCGTTGCAGCACCTGTCTTACATTTTCTGAATGAATATTGATTCATTGTCGGAACTCATCTCTGATGGAATTTCAAATCTAGATATCACTTCCCTTATGATTTGATAACTGTTCCTTACTCTTCATCTGCAGATATTATTGCTTTTACTCATCTACTAAATATGTCAGTTATTACAAGCATGTATCTTTCGCCCAGAACACTACTTTATCCTGCCCACATAGTTCACCACTAAGTGATTAAATGGTCATTCTGGTACCGGTGTATAGCCTATAGGTGTCGCTGTTTCCTTCCTGACATTATGCATAGCACATATCTCCCATGAAGCTAGGAACTCTTCAACCATAGCAGATATAAAGACCAATACCCATGTTGCCTGATTTTTTCTCACAACCTGTCTTCTTACACAATGGCCCAGTCCATGAGCATTTAAACCAGAAATATTCACCAGTGCTATGGGTGCTATAATCAGACCTTCATGTGGACACCAAATACCCTGTGTGTCCTCCTGCGCTCCCCTCTGGAGCCACATCGAGTGTTCGTACGGACCTGCTTGATGTTGAGTACAAATGATATCCTCTTACTGAGGCTGTGGTTCTATAAGGACTATGTGCACTTGCACAGCTAGTTGCCATCTTGATGCACACTTCATTTCTAAATCTGCCATGTTGTTACCTTTAGCAACACAGTCATTTCCCTTTTTTACGGGTCTGACATTTAATGAAAGTCACTCATCTTGGTAGCATCAGAGCAGACATTAGTTTACTTATCCGTTCAGAATTTTGAATGGGAGTTCCTTCATGCTTTTTAAACCTTTGCTTCCATACGGTTCCAAACAGATGACATACACCATGGAATAGGCTGAATCTGTAATTCAAAAATCAAAAATATTTGCCACTAGACCTTTGGCTAATTAACAAGCAGCGGTGAGCGATTTCAACTCAGCTAACTGAGCTGAACACGGTTGTGTACAATGCTGAGATAGGATAGGTTTAAAATCTTCTCCATCCTTCATCACTACTGAATACCCTGTGTGTCTTTCTACCTGGTCTCTAAACTAGATCCATCAACAAAATAAGTCACTTCCGCTTCAGCTATAGGCTTAGATTCAAAATCAGGTCATAACCTAGTAAATGCCAATGAGTTCACCACAAAACTATGAGTCACTCCTTTATAGGTTTAAGTGAGTGATTTAGCTGGATTAACTGTGTCACATCGCTTTATATTAAGGTCGGATATGTGAGCAGTGAAGAATATGTTTGGAGGCGAGCTTGGGTTAGAACACCTTCCCCTTGTTTTTATCAATTTATACAATCTATCGGTAACATGTTGTCAATGAAGATGCTGTTCTATATGTATAATGTACAACTACAAAACCCTGTTGGTAGCATGTTGGGTCACCTTGAGTTATATTATCTAGCTTAGTGCTGTAGTAAGCTAGGGACTGGTTTTTCCTATCACTGCAAGTTTCCTGCATCAGTAAAGCTGAGGTAGATCCATCAGCTTGGTTCACTACATACCGATAGAACGGATTGCTATAATCAGGTACTGTTCTGTATACATAAAGTAGGTGCAGTCTGCATTTCTTTTTGATGAATTCAAATGCTAACAGTATATCTGTGTTCTATTTTAAGGGAGCACTTAGATCTTGCAGTTCTTCTTTTCTCATTATTATCTCCCTTAGTGGAGCTGTTTTTTCCCTGCATATTCCTCACTCCAGTCAGCATGAAACCTGTTAACCCTATTAAAGCCATCACTGTTTATCAGGCTGTGACACTGGTGCCTTACTTATGCCTTCTAATTAGGTATGTACTACGGCTGTCGTATCATGTGAAATTAGTCACCTTAACAATTTAACTTGAGGTTTACGGTATTGTAGTTTAGTTTATGACACTTTATTACCTCCTTACTAGCTTACGGTGTACCTTAATGTAATCATTCTGGCATGTTTCTAATGATGATAGACATATTAAACCGTCACCCATATGCTGACCCAGGCTGTCTTCTATCCTTTAACCTCCTAAATCAGCTTCCACCTCTGATTGAATATATACAGTGAATGTTTGAACCACCGTGGCATTTTTGGTATCTATTTTGTCAACTTGCTCTTGTAAATGCAAATAAATGCAGTAGTTTACTCTTTTCTGCCATTTGAACACTGAAGAAGGCTGAACAAATATCATTGCAATAAAATATTTGGCTTAGGGAGGGACATTAGTCAGCAGTGTGTGTGGACTTGGACCTTCTGCTGGATACTTTCCTGTTTTACTAGTAACTGCATGTAAATCATGCACATGATGCCATTTATTTGTACATGGCTTAATCACTGGGAAAAATAGGAGTATTGCAACAACTGTCTGTTTTAGCACAGATGCTTTTAAAAGGCCTTCAATAGTGTTCTATATACCCGCTTTGCCTCAGGTCGTAAAGCATATTGTCTTACTCTGGGGGGTTCTACATCTGGTTTACATTGGACTTGAAGTTGGCTGGCTGATTGTTTAGACTATAATTCAGATGGGATTTGACTATCCATTTGCCTATATAGCTAATTTCCCATAGTCGATTTCAGATGCTGATGCCAGTTGTGTTTGTGAATTGTGGCTAACTACAACTTCCTTAAGAAGTACGAATCAATTTATTACCACACAAGATTTTTACACAGGTTTTATCTGCAGAATGAAATCAACATAAATCCTATGAGCTGCAATTCTATCCTGCAGTACATACAATATCACCTGGAGAACAGAATCAGTTACATTGAATCACCTTTTTACAAAATCACACTCCTCTACACTGATAGCTGCTCCTTGCCGACCTATGATGATGTGTTGTGATGGGTCATACATCATTGTACAGTGAAAGTCTGACAGGGTAACTGTGCTTCAGGAATTTATGTTCAACATACATCCCTTCTGGAGAACACCATATTCGCAGTCCTAATTCACCTAATAATTATTTTCCTAGTAAATTAACTTGAGACTAATATGACTTGAGACTAATACAGGTATAGTCACACTCTTATTGTTGGGTTGTAGTAACTACTTTTTTCTTCATGAGAATCCTACGGTTCTGGCAAACTTTTCCAGATGTGAGAGGCATGACTTATCGGACCTGGAATGTTGTCTCCCCCCCCCCTTCATCCCTCGGGGCCGGGCAATGGCTATGCGAGGCAATTTAATCCATATCCCCTCATGCTTGGCCTTGGAGTGAAAACGTTGGTGACAGACGCAGGCATCTGGCTTGAGTTTGGAGAAAATGCTGCTGGTGATGTCATCACTGACTGAAGCTGGCTGGATTTTTGATGAAGGATTGCTTGTGGCCCTCTCTGTTTTTTCTGGTAATCAGAGTAGCTTGAGCTTTTTTCTTGGTTCGCTCTGTAAGGTTTCAAGCTGTAACTGCCTCCAGGTCACCCTTTAATGTCCTTGGGTCAACACTCTGCGTGCAAGGCCTGCCATACAACAGCCTCAAAGCCTCAAAGACAGTCCATCTATGTGGTATGTATGTACAGCCTCACTCGAGTCCGAAGCACGTTTTTCCTCTCCACAAAGTCTTCACCAATAGAGTTTTTATATCAATCACCGATAAAAGCTTGCCTGAGGTCTGCTCGTCTAAGACCATGTCCCTGCACCCTCGTTGAATGCTGGGGAGGCGGTTGACAACACCCTCATGCCCCCACCTTTAATTAAAATTGGGAATTGTGGAACTGCCCATATTAAATAACAAATCCTCTTCACCCCCATCCTCTCTACTGTACAAAGATCTATGTCCAGTCTTTAATGGTGTAGCTATCTGCTTTTTACTGATGTTTTAGTACTTCTGTCTGACCTCTCTCCACATGTCTGCACCCCCTCCTGTTCCTCTACATCCTTCTCTACACATAGCTTTTCCACTCTCTGTAAATCTACCCCCACTTTCCTTATACCTCTCTGCATAACATTCCTTATCCGTCTAACCAGAAACTTCCCCCATTTCCTTACGCTTAGGAATTCGACTGTCTTCCTGTACCTACTATATGAGGGAGGTGTAACTAACTCCTCTCTACTACTTCGGCCTCACTATCTTGACTTTCTTAACATTTTCCATCACTTCCTGTTTCTTCCTTACCAACTTCACTTATTCTTTCTTAACCAAAGCCAGGACCACTCTTTCCTGCTGTCTTTTCAACTTCTCTAGACATGCTTTCTCTCTCTTGCCGCCGCTTTGTAATTTTCTTATCAAGGTGTCCATCTCAGAACACAGTGCTGAATCAAATGTCCCCTCCTTTGGCCATCTTGCAATCATATCTTTGGTCCTCTTTTGCCATTTATTTGAGATCTTATTTATGAGTTCTGCACACAACGGATGCTTTAGCACTAAAGTCTCCACCGGAGAGGCTGCCATCATGCTGTAGCCTATGTCACCACTTAGATATTTATTTTTTATTTTATGCCTGTGTACTTACTTAATGGCTAAATTTACTTACAACAATATACACTCTGTTAGAATCACAGAAGTATCCACCTCCACTTACCAAGGCTCATCAATGATAATCACTCCTGAATCTACACCACTTCCCTATTTTCAAATTAACACTTGGTAAAAAGCATAGTGCTTTTATGCACCGTGAACACTTTTATCAGTAAGTGTGTAATGCCACAATATTAATATGGGGTTCATACACATTCACCACTCCACACTATTTATTTATTTATTTATTCATTCAGAGCTTTATCCCTCTTTTCCTAGAAAATTGGGCTTATTCTTTTCATACTTGTCCCCCTGCTAAAAGGGCTCATTGTTCCACTCACACGTGTCCCTTTATTGATTAATATTTATCTATTTATTTATTAGGCTAGCTATTACTTAAATAGGGCTCATTCAGACACACGTCTCTGGTCTAGCAGCAAGCTGCCCCCCCTCTGAGGGTTGCACACACAATTCCCTCGGGAGGTCCAGCCTGCTCACAGCACACAGAGCTTATGGTTCTCATTCAATTCTCATTCAATTCTCTCTCTCTCTCACTCACACACACTAGGCAAACACAGAGCTCTCACACATTCAGACAGAAACAGATAGACACAAAACATCACTTAGACACAAACAATTGCAATTGAATTCAACTTAAATCAACTTAATGGCACAAATCGTGCTCCACATACGAAGAGATATTAATTACCCCTGTCACTCATATCAATAAAACATAAGGGGTGATTTCTTATGATGTACAGTTGTACATTCCACATACGAAGAGATATTAATTAATTATCACACCACCCAACTCATACCATATAACATTTACGGTGGCTACAAAAATTGCTTATGACATACAACAGTACGTTCCTCATACAACGGGTATTCCTTTATTAATTGCTGGGTAACCTTACACAAGCAATATAACTAATTAAGCGCAATTCCTTATTAATTTGCTGTACCACCCATGCCATCCAATCAAGGCCCACTTGACAATGAGTACAAATTAATACCGAGATTATCTACCTTTTTCCTGTCCTGTTATCTAATCAAAGCCCACTTAACAAAACAAATAGACACTCAAATGCGCTTCCTCATACCGTCTGTTACTGTTGCCATCAATCAATGCCCACTTGACAACACCCAGACCAATGCAATGCTTATCTTCTCAATTCACTATCAGTACAACTGTTAGTAATCTGATGCATGCATTCTCTTCTGGAAACAAAGCCCATTTTAAATTACTTGAGTTGGAGAGGCCTTTATTAGGAGTCCTTACCACCACGGGTGATCCTCAGCCAACAACACAACCTAAGTATATAAGCAAAAGTTGCTTACCTTTGTAAGTGGCCACCTGGCTGTGTTGCTGACCAAGGAAGCCCACGTCGGTCAGTCACCTTTGCCCTTTTTCCACCCTGCTCGCAGCGCCATTATGTTGTGGAAAAATACTCAGAGTCGGGCTTTGCTTACAGAAGATTACGACCTTTATTATCAAACAACAAGGCCGGAGCTGTGTCCGTGGAGCAACTGAATTCTCTTGCTGTGTGCTATAGTACATATGCAGCGCCTGCCCCTCCTCTCTGCAACATCTGGGTTTCATTAAAGGGCCGTCTTTAGCCCCCCCAATGTAAAGCTCGGGTTTCCTATATGCAATGCACACAAAGAAGCCTATGTCCCAGCTTGCACACACATCCACGATTATATACTGATAAGGTATCTTCTAGCCCCCCAAAAGTAAGTAAAATCAAATGAAATCAAATAAAAAATTCTCCCATAAAAGACAGTATGTGCATGCCCGCAGAGAGTATCCCATCACAGTTTAGAAGTGAAGACTTTATGGACTTCTTTAATGAAAAAATCAATAATATCAGGAAGAAAATAATGGAGGTTAAACCTCTAATAGTATCTCACGATCCAGTTCAGCCTATAGCTTCACATTTAGATTTTCACTGCTTTACAGGTATAGGACAGGAAGAGCTGTATAAACTCATCACCTCGGCTAAATCAACAACGTGCCTGTTAGACCCAATCCCAACCAGATTTCTAAAAGAAGTGATGCTTACGGTTGGAGAGCCACTCCTAAACATTATTAATTCTTCATTACATCTAGGTCACGTCCCTAAACCTTTCAAGTTAGCAGTTATTAAGCCGCTTCTTAAAAAATCTAATTTGGACGCGAATGAAATAACAAATTACAGACCGATTTCAAACCTCCCGTTCATATCAAAAATACTAGAAAAAGTAGTATCAGCTCAAATTTGCACATTCTTGCAGGATAACAACATCCTTGAAGAATTTCAGTCAGGTTTCAGGCCCCATCATAGCACAGAAACTGCACTAGTTAAGATTACAAACGACTTGTTTTTAGCTTCAGACCAAGGCTGCATCTCATTGCTAGTCCTGCTTGATCTTAGTGCTGCATTCGACACTATAGATCATAATATTCTCATAGACCGCTTACAAAATTATATAGGTATTCAGGGACAGGCATTAAAATGGTTTAGATCTTACCTGTCTGATCGCTACCATTTTGTAGATCTAAATGGAGAACCGTCTGGTGTAATGCCAGTGAAATATGGGGTCCCACAAGGGTCAGTTTTAGGACCTCTGTTGTTCTCAATATACATGCTTCCCTTGGGTAACATCATTAGAAGACATGGGATTAGTTTCCATTGTTATGCTGATGATACCCAATTATATATCTCAACTAAACCAGACGAAATACCTAAGTTGTCTAGATTAACTGAGTGTGTCCAGGACATAAAAGATTGGATGACCAATAACTTTCTTTTATTAAATTCAGATAAGACAGAGATATTACTTATTGGCCCAAAAACCAGCACACAACAGCTTTCACAATTCAGCTTGCGCTTAGAAGGATGCACTGTTATTACCAGCTCAGCAGTAAAAGATCTGGGAGTAATATTAGACAGTTGTTACGGTTGACCCCTAGAGGGCGCCTAACGCCCGGTTTTGGTTTTTGTTTTGTAGTTTGGTTTATGTTTAATGTTGAACTTCATTTCCCAGTTTGCACCTCGGTCAGGTGACGTAGAAGCTCACCTGAACCGAGGTAAGCCAATTATTAGTTGATTTATGTTTAGTTCTATAAATAGCCTGACTGAATCTCAGTCAGGCGTCTAGCATTTGTTGTTATAGTTAAGTTTGTGTTGGAGTGATTCCCGTTTGGTTTATGTTTTGTTTGATACAAAATAAAGAACTTTTGTTAACCATCAGCTCGCCTCCGCGATCATGCCTCGCACACACCTCCGACGCAGACACCGTAGGAAACATGACAACAGTAACTTGTCTTTTGAAAATCACATTTCAAATATCACAAAAACAGCCTTTTTCCATCTTCGAAATATTGCTAAACTTAGGAACATCTTATCCGTATCTGATGCAGAAAAACTAGTTCATGCATTCATGACCTCCAGACTGGACTATTGTAATGCATTACTAGGTGGTTGTCCTGCATCCTCAATAAACAAGCTTCAGTTAATCCAAAATGCAGCTGCCAGGGTTCTCACTAGATCCAGAAAATATGATCATATAACCCCAATATTATCATCCCTGCACTGGCTACCTGTTCAGTTTAGAATAAATTACAAAATAGTATTACTTACATACAAGGCCTTAAATGGTTTAGCTCCCACATACCTAACCAGTCTTCTGATGCGCTACAATCCACCACGCGCCTTAAGATCACAAAGCTCCGGACTTCTGGTAGTTCCCAGAATTTCAAAATCTACAAAAGGGGGCGGAGCTTTTTCATATTTAGCTCCAAAGCTTTGGAATAGCCTTCCAGACAGTGTTCGGGGAGCAGACACGGTTTCTCAGTTCAAAAGTAGACTCAAGACACATCTCTTTAATCTGGCATACACGCAACTCATCCCAGTACTCATACTCCAGTACACCTATACCGAATGGCAACTACGCTAATTCTCCCCATCTGTTCTGTATTTCTCTATCCATCCCGAGGCATCGGGAGATTTTGCCAGCTTCAGTAGACAAAGGCCGACCCTGCGAGGTTCCTGAGGCATCCAGAGAAGGACCAGCTCCAGCTGGATTCAGCTTTATGATGGTTGGAGCTACACATGCTGCTCCTGTGCTTCCAGTGATCCAGACCTCATCTGCCCTCTGCACCTACTGACTCGTCCCTATGCTGAACTGGTCTTCATGACAATTTAAATAATTTCTGTCATATTGAATTTTCACCTGCACAACACACAAGATGTTATATCATTTCTATCTGTTATCGCCCAAATGAGGATGGGTTCCCTGTTGAGTCTGGTTCCTCTCAAGGTTTCTTCCTAATGCCATCTCAGGGAGTTTTTCCTTGCCACCGTCGCCGTCACCCTTGGCTTGCTCATCAGAGAAATTTCATTCATTCGTCTCATTATTATCTGCACATTTTTCTCACACATCCACACTTCCAATTATTTTCTTTTCTATAATTATTATTATTATTTGTTTTTATTTATTTATTTTCTATTATTATTATTATTTTATTTATTTATTTATTTATTTATTATTATTATTATTATGATTTGTTAAATTTCTTTAATTTTTGTGAAGCTGCTTTGAGACAATGACCATTGTTAAAAGCGCTATATAAATAAAATTGAATTGAATTGAAATTGAATTGAATGTCCATCATTGTAAAATTGTCCCTCACCACAGAGCTGAATCAGGCAGAATGTGCCCCTGCTTTGCTGAGTCGGTTAAGGCATTGCTAAGAGCTCTGCTGACGCGGATGCCGTCACGTGCCAGCCGGATGCTCGGCTCAAACAGCTCCCTCCACGGCAGGCGACCATGACGCCGGTGTGCCAGCTCATAGCCACGAAGCTCACCGGGGACTGCGATGGACAGGCCTCCTGTTTATACATCAAAACACAACTGAGTTAAAGACCCTTCTGATCTGTACTGTCACTTTTAAGACAATGAGTTTCTAATAGAGAAACAAACAAGATAAAGTCTGATAAATTCATTTAAAACTACTGCGATTACACTCACACACTGATAAAGTAAAGAGATTCGAAATAAAGTGTGTGTGAAAAATGTGTGCGACTGTGTGAAAATGAATATTGTAAACACTTTTTGCTAACATGATTCAGAGATTCAAAACCTGTTTGTGATTCTTCTGTATTGTTGAACATGTCCCATGTGGCACGCCCAGGAGCCGTTTCCTTCGCATTGATAGTCTCCACCTTCCCTAAGAGAGAAAAACCAAAAATAGTTAATCTTCCAGTGTATGGACTCTCAGTGAACTAATACTGATAGGTGGACTGGACAATAAACGCGCAGATGGAAGAACGTCACCTGTAGAGCTGTCATAGATGAAGAAGAAATGTCCTCCTCCGATGCCCATGCTCTGGGGGTTAAACAGTCCAACACACAGCAGTGCTGCAATGGCGGCATCGACTGCAGAGCCTCCACGCTTTAGCATGTCCCTGACACACACACACCCACACCACTAAAACATGACATGACTGTTATTCTTTGTAATCGTCTCCTTGTTGCTCAGCTTCACGTCCTGAGTTTAAAATGGAGATGCCAAGCATTGTATTGATTGAGCAGTATTGATTAATCTATTTATGGATATTTTTATGGTTAATAATAATCTACGTACAGTTTTATTCCATAATTTTATCAGGAATAGTAAATGCCCTTCAGTAAATAAGTAAACCATCACTGGGTTACACTGGGTTTAATGTAGATCTCTGATAATGTACTGTAACCAGCTGTAAATGACAGGAATAACTACACCAGGATTCATTGTGATTTGTTGCTTTGTCCTACTGTACCTGCCGATCGCAGAACAGTTCCCAGCATCTGCTGCTACAGCAGCTTTGGAGTAGCAGCCAATTTTGAGGGTCTTTTTTGAGAAATGTACAATGAGAAAAACAATTACAGCAATCACAATTATCACAACAACCAGAGCAGCAGCTGATAAAAGAATGTGGCGTTTCTTCCTCGTGGTCCTGCTCAAACACAATGCACAAAAACACAAAAATTAATAATGTTATTACAGTAATAATGCCACTACACATTAGTGTACTGTATGTGAGACTTGATGACATGTAATAACTAGCTGTTAAAAGGGCTGTAATTATGTCCAGGCCGTAGTTAACATCTTCCGCAGAAATCTACAAACTATCTTAATGACAATTATCATCATCATCTAGAAAAAGAAACATTCTTGAATTTGTGCCTTATATTTAATGAACATGTAATTGTATACACGAGGGGTCTCCAAATCCAATCCTGGAGGGCCAATGACAGTGTTCTAAACACACCCACTGAACCTACAGTAGTAATTAACATTCGGTAAATCAGATGTGTTTGAGAAGAAGAATCATCAAACTGTGTTGGACACTGACCCTGCAGGAATGGATTTGGAGACCCCTGGTATACACTACCGCTAAAAAGTTTGGGATCACTTGAAAATTTCTCATAGTCACACATATAGAATTAGGTAACTATGTAACACTAACGGTCAATTGTTATTTTAAGACATGAAGGTCAGCTGTTCTGTATCAGTTCTCACAAGAACAGTATTGTGTCGAGTTTATTTGTAAAGCCCATCAAGCTCCAGGATGAAACTGTATCTCATGAAGACCTTCTCAGGAGAACAAGACCAAAACTGAGCTCTGCTGCAGAGGAGACATTCATTTAGAGTCACCAGCCTCAGAAATCACCAATTAACAACCAGCACCTCAGATTAGAGCCGTTATGAAGCTTTACAGAGCAGAAGTAGCAGATAAACATCTCAATATCAACTGTTCAAAGGAGATTATTGTGGATTTTAGACAAACACCTTCTGTATTGTTTTACAGTGTAGAAATAAACAAATATCAGGGACGTCCATGGGGTTAGAGAGGGGTGTACAAACTTTTAAGTGGCGGTGTATGTGTAAATATTGTTATATCTGCTTTATGCAGACTGACAGTAGCCTCCACACTACTTCTCATACACCTGTCTATAAAATCTCGAGGACTGATGACTCTACAGTGCTCCATGAGATGGCAGGAAATCCCCAGGAGAGAGCAGCGGCATGAACAATGAACAAAAATTAAATTATAGATGTTCTGTAATAATGCTTAGTCAGGACAGTTTTGTATGTGAAATCAGTCCACATAAAAGCATTTCACTGCATATTATACTGTGTATGATTGTGTATGTGACTAATAAAATTTGAATTTGAATTTGATTTTAAACAATAACCCCCCCCCCCACCTCCCCGGGATCAATAAAGTCATGTATCTATCTATCTATGCTTTCAGGTTGTAGGAGGTAGAAGTAGAACAGTGCTACACCCCATGATGAACATAGAGCTCTGTGCACTGTACTCCACCGTTTATAATGTAACGGTGGCTGTAATGATACAGTAAGTTATTAGGTATAAATGAACATCGCAAAAACACACACTAATGTGTTAAAATGTATAACGATCTGAAGCAGATTTTAAATGTGAAATATTCCTTAAAATATTCCTCACTGTAAATCGACCATTTGCCTTTTTTCATCTTTTGTTCATTCATCATTCTACAGTACAGTCTAAATGTCCATCTATACGTTTATTGCATAATTTATATTTAGACTCAAAACCTGCTTAACTCTCAATTACATTTCCGGTTCTGCTTCTGTACTTGTCTAAAAGAATTTTAAAAAATAGTTTTTTCTTCTTCCAGTAAGGTGCGCTTGATTTCCTACCCTGGCTGACGACCCTCGGTTTCTGAATCACGTTCATCATTGTCAGATTGTGGCACTCTTTCCATCTCTGTGTGCTTTCAGTAATCGCTCGCTGCAGAAACGTGCTGTTGGTCTTCACAGTTGTGACAGAGTCTGTGGTTCACGCAGAGACGCCAAGACCGTTGTGGATTTCTCAACAAAAATGGAAGAGAAACCAAGTCAGAGGAAAATGTTGCTTTATTTGCACATGTGACAGGTTGAAACGTGCTCATATTTCATTACAAATTATAGAGGCACTGAAAATCCAGATTGCCGTGTCACATTCTGTAAAAGCATTAAGTCTGTGATTTATTTTTCTTAAATATATAATTTTTATAAATAATTTATTGTTTATTTTAAACTGTGATACATTTTATCAGAGATCTACAAAGTTGTCTGAATCTGTTAGCCTGGTATTGATTGCTTTGGTCTTCTCTCACATCCCCTGGGGAAATTCCACTATTTCCCTGACTGCAGTAGACCTTCTGTTGAGGAACATCATATATCACTCTCATGATTATTTCTCCCAATATTTTAGGTATGTTGCCAGAACAGTGGAACAGTTATTAGCGATGTTCCTTGTTAATTTTCCCTGTCTTTCCGTTAATGTGTGTGTGCGTGTGGGTGTGTGAAGGCGAGAGGAGAAGGTGTGTGTGTGTGTGTGTGTTCGTGTGTGTGTTATGATCAGTGCAGACGAGAGATACTAGGGACGAGACTAATGACTGATCGGGTTAGTAGTTAACTGGGTTAGTATCAAAATGAGTTACTGCCTAAACGGATTGTGACCTAAATGGGTTAGTAACTGACCATACAAGAGGAGCATCACACAAAAGGCTAAACACACAAGAGGCTAATCCATACTAGAGACTAAACCTACTAGCGGCTAAACACTTAAGTGGCTAAACATACAAGTAACTAAACAAGAGGCAAACAGACAGTGGAGTCACACAGAACAGTACTTTACACAGACTGAAAGACAAACTAACTATTACACATAACTTCACAAATACAGCTCCAACAATAAAAAGCAATATGAACATAAACATAACAAAACTAGAGCCCACTTAGACAGGGGGGTGTTCCAGAAAACTTGGTTAACTTACCATTTGGTTAATCATAATCTCCGGGTTGATTTACTCAAACCCACATACCGTGAATATGTCGGTTCCAAAACCCCTGATAAGAGTAAGTTTAATCACCTCCTACTGGTTACCCAGAGTTAATGCGCGTGCAGGTGTAGACATTTTCAATGGTTCGCCGAATTCACGAGTCAAAATAGAAAATCAGAAAAGTGAAAAAAAGAGAGCGGCATACTTCACAGAGGTTTTAATGCACGCGTATGAGGAATTCATGCCAATAATTCAATACGGCTGCACCGGCTGAAGAAAGAGAGTTGGCTTGGCAAAAAATCAGAGTCAGAGTAAATGCGTGAATTTATTAAATTGCTAATTTGACATCGCCTCTCCTTTTATTATAATGCAAAATAATTAAACACCCCTTCCGCGTCCTTTTGGCTGTTAAATGAAAGCATTTACTTTTCCTGCCATTAATTTCTTTAGGTTAAAATACCAATGTATACTGACTAGGAATATATGGATTATTATTTAATAAGGTTTAATCCTTCTGGAGGCAGAAGCCAAGTGAAAATGAAATACAAAAAACGTTCTGCAAAAAGGTAATATCTTATTACACGATCACTGAACTATTTATTAAACACGGTTTAGTATATTCGTTCTGTCCTGGAGCTAATAGAAAGAAGGCTGAAGCCCGTCTAACTGGCGGAGACCCACCACCACCACCCCCCCTCACCCCATCTGAGGAGCGACTCTGTCCCTTAATAAAGGGCCACCAGTGACACTAGCAAGGGATAAAATGTAAATTTCTCTTTCACTTAAAGGCTTTTGAAAATGCTTCATGCTTTTATGCAGGCTTACTTTATTTAACTGCATATGATGGTTAGGCTACTGTGATCTTAGTTGTATTACTTTGACATGTTTTTTCCTGCATTTATGTTTTTTCTTTGATATTATTGAGAATTCTATGGGTTGGATTTTCTGTATTACTGGCCCCTACTGAAAGAACACAGTCTATATATATATATACTGTATATACAAATCCTATCTCTCAATATATATATATATATATATATATATATATATATATATATATATATTTTTTTTTTTTTTCTTTTTTTTTTTTTTCTTTTTTGCCAGATAACGTATACTTGCATATTTTCACTGAAGGATGAAGATGAAGAGACCACATCTGCTGTGACAGAAGTGGACAATGCTGGTAGATCCACTGAGGTAGGATGCATACTATTATAATGCAGCGCCCCCTTTTTACATTAGAGTAACAAACTGTCATTGTTCTTTCACAGTACATACCTGGGGATTTCCTCACAGTCAATGCACGATCTAATCAATGTAAGAATTTGTGTGCAGTTGTCCATATTTTAATTTTATTGTCTGACAGAATCTTATTAATTTTATTATTTTTAATAATAAATCCTAGTTTCCTTCTAGTTGCCAGCAAAGGAGCTGTATAAGGTCCATCTTCAAAAACAAATAAGAAAAAGTGACATAGAGATGGACCTTAAATGGAAGAGAAAAGGCTATCCATTAAAAAAGCAACATTAGAAATTGAATTACTGGAGCATCGCCTTAAGGTGAGAACTTGTGCGTATATTAATCTGTTGCATGTTAAAAGTGTTGTGTATATAAAGCAATGTCATTAAAAAAAACAAATTTAATTTCATTTTACTTTCATTGTTTTTCAGACCAGTGCAAATTATTTAATAAAAGTAATTTTGACAAATCGTGTCTCTCAGAAGTCTTCCATCTCTGTTGTGTGCAAAAATCTGTAGAGGTTCCTCTGGGCATCCTCTTCAATATAAGGAGGGTGGCTCTTTCCACTTATAGTGGCAATGTGCTGAAGCACAACACAAGCCACTATGGTGTTGCATGCCCTCTCTGGACTGGCCCAGAGCCCACGCAGACACTGAAACCTAGACTTGATGATCCCTATGGTCATCTCCACCTTGACCCGTGTTCGGCTGTGAGCCAGGTTATAGCGTGTCTGTGGTCCAGGATCAGGTTCAGGGTAGGGTGTCATTAAATAGGGCAGACAAGGGTATCCCCAGTCCCCCAGCAAGTAACCATTGTACTGTCCTGGAATGATTCAAGTGTACAATACAAATATAATAAAAAGAAGAAAAAAAACATTGTGTGAAGCAAAACATGCCCTGCTGAAATATCTGGCATAATGACGACTCGCGGAAAATTCTAGCAACATGCACAGATCCTGGCCATTTCACCTGTGTAAAAAGCATTTAAGTGCCAGACATACAGTTGCCTTTCCCACATGCTCTGCATCGCCCATAATGTACAAAAAATGCCCTTATGCTAAAAACCAAAGTGCTATGCACAGAATGTTTTCTGTTCTAAGCCCAGACCCGTAGTTTGTGACGTGCAATATGCGGTTTCAAGAGATGTTTTAAGTTGTAACGCAGCCACATAAAAGGACATTTTAATTAACAGGGAAAGGATCGAAGAGCTAATGCGCTCACCTGTGTCATAAGATGTGCCCTATCCGGTTTCTATTGTCCCCATTGACAGTGTTGGTCCACACCGGGTATTTTAGACAATCCATAGACAGCGGTCTCAACAGAGTCTTTGTGATGCAGTGGACGTGAGCTTTGAAGGGCTGCAGCGCTACTGCCAGGAGGCTCTCGAGAAAATGGAGAGAGCCATCGTTGACTGTTTTCTGCAACGTGATGTCATCTGGGAGAACCGGATGAAGAGACTGCGTCTCACTAGTATGCCCACCACCCACAGGTTACAGGCCTCCACCCCCTCCGTCTCATGCACCACATCTGCCCAGCACTCCAACCACTACAGCGACAACCAAGGTAAAGCCACCAAGCACCCATAATATCTACAACGTTCCTCCTTGTGTTCCAGTACACCCCTCAGCTCAGCTCACCTCTCCAGTCTCATCCCCTTCTTCTCTTCATGCTCGACCATCCATCTGCGTGGAGTTTCCAGCCTTTTGCGATGTGTCAGAGACAGCTGATGTGCTGAACTTCATCGAGCAAGCTGAGAAGTATCTGGAGATCAGACCACTGACCGGCCCCGAGCTGCTGGGAACCCTCGGCACGGTTCTACAAGGGCCTGCTCTGAGTTGGTGGAAGGAGGAGAAAGGCAAGGTGAAGGATTGGCGGTCTTTTAAACAGGCATTCACGGCGGCTGTCATACTGGACGACGACCTCGCAGAAGTTGAAGACAAGTTGAGGTCTCCGGTACAGCAGCCCGGGCAACGCCTTGGAGACTTTGCCGATGACTTTGTCTCAAGTGGAACCCTGATATCTCCGAGGAAGAACGAGTGGGGCAAACACTGGAGAACATCAACCCGTGTGAGATTATCCAGGCCCAGCAGAAGGACCCCACTATCCTAAAGCTACTCCCTATGGACCATCCAGGAAGCAAACGAGGTCAGAGGGTCGCCTTCGAGCATCACCAAGGGGCATTATATCGCCGCGTACAAGGCAAGGGGAGAGGCATTAATGAAAATCTTCCTCCAGTACTCTCATGACAACCCTATGGGAGGACACCTAGGGCAACTAAAAACCCTGCTGAGGTTGCTAGAAGTGGCGTGGTGGCCGACTGTGCGGAAAGACATCTGGCACTACATGAAATCATGCAGCATTTGTCAACGACACAAGACGGCAAACCCATCACTTCACAGACAAAGGTTCATCACGGAGGAGGAGAAACTCAGAGTGAAACAACCTAAATCCAGACAAGCCAGTTATCACAATACCCGGAGGAAAGCAGCACACTTTCATCCGGGCGAATTGGTTTGGAGAAAAGCTCTATCACTCTCCTCCACAGCAAAGACAGGTACTGCACAGCTACCGCCCAAGTGGTAGGGACCAGCAGAAATTCAAACCAGGAAAGGACCAATTAAATACACAATGTCTTGGGGCTACCCACAAAAAGCAGATGTTGTCAGTTTGGCGAATTTAAAGCGCTTGTACGGACGTTCTCCTCAGACGCCGGAGGCTTGGGGGGGGGGTCTATGTAGTGGACAGGGAAAGGATCAAAGAGCTAATGCTGCTCACCTGTGTCATAAGATGTGCCCTATCCGGTTTCTATTGTCCCCATTGACCATGTTGGTCCACACCGGGTAAGCTCATGCATGCATGTGCGATCGCAGCGAGAGGGAACCCGGAAGTGACGTGGGGGTCACATGTACCGGAACCGGCGAAGGACTCTGGACGGAGAGATAAAGTCAGTGCGCTGCATGCCTAGAGAGAGTCTGTGTGATTGCCAAGGATTACTTTCCACTGCAGGGATTGATCTTTTCTGGACAACGCACAATTCACCTCTCATTCCTCTCATCTTTTAACGGTGAGATCGAGCCATCTCTCCAGCTCATCATTTCAAACACACTGTAATATCTCAAACACTGGACTACCATACACACACTCACTCGCTCGCATTCATCACACACACTGTTTATATTTGTACTGTATATATTTTGTATATATTGGTTTCTGGTGCACCGTGTTTGTTTATTTATTTGTTTATTTTGTATAATACACGTTGGTTTAATTTAATACAAGTTCTTGTGTCGCGTCTTATATTGTCCCGCCGCGGTTGCGCAATACCGGAAGTATTGTTTACTAGTCCATATTTTGATTCCCAAACCTGTAGCAAAGTAACTAAGCAGTTTTATAAATCCAAGCGTTACAAAGTAAATTAACAATTTCCTTGAAAACTGAAAACGCTCTTTCAAATAATCATTAGGGAATGAAAAGACATCAATACGCGGTCTTATAACTCTCTCCCATATAATCGTATAATTTGTCCCTCCACGTCCACAGGATCATCATCAAAAGGGCCGCTATGCTCAATAACCTTCCGAGACAAACTTACCCTGGAACATAACCTGATACATAACTATTGATCAACCCAGTTCCCCAGAACAAACAGCTATTTATAACAGGTCTAATGAGCTACCTCGGTTCAGGCGAGCTCCCTTATCACCTGACTGAGGTGACTTCTGAGAAACAAAAAACTACACAAACAAAATTATCGGGTGCCCTCTAGGGATCATCCCTCACACTAATCAGTGGTTATGTACGCACCAATCAGGCTGTGCTTGTGAAAAAATGGCCAGGAAGAAGCTTTTTTGTGCATAACAAGCCCAAGTAAAAAAAAAGTATGCTAAGTATATTAAATCCTAGCATGCCAAAGCATACTTAAATGTACTTGCAGCCAGACTAATGACTAGTATACTTGAAGTTTGCTATTTTGGAACAACTAATTTTGCACTAAGTGTATTTAAGTTGTAATTAAATTGTACAAAAGCACAATTTTAAGTGTATTAAGTATACTTTTGTGTGCTAAAGTGGAACAACTTTAAGTATACTTTAGTACACTTAAAGTATATGGCTGTGTGTGTACTAACGTACATACCTGACAGTAATTAATACAATTTAAGTATATATGTAATGTATTATAAGTACAGTACAGCTTTTTTTTACTGTATTACAAATACATGATTAATATACTATGAGTATATTCTTATTGCAGCAGTAGCGTGCTGTTATACTTCTGGCCAATTACAAATACTAAAAAAGTACACTTTGTGGTTAATACAAATATACTTTATTGTATCATACAGTACACACAACCTTCTATAATACTGTAGCGTTTTTCAGCCCTAGCAGGGAACTTGGAGGACGAGTGAGTTTGGTGGCTACCCAATGTAATGACTGGGAGTAGTTTATTTAACACACACACACACACACACACACACACACACACACACACACACACACACACACATTCAGCTATTAGCTAGAACTGGAGAACGGTTGCAGAATGCAGCACATACATGCGTAGAGATAGCACACATGTACACATACTCAAACTTGGCCGAAGCCACTAACCTAAACACACGTCCCAAACAGGGTGAACACAAAAAGAACACCTCCCGCAAGGCACGACGGTCGCAAGCCGCCGCCCCGCCCACAATACTGTATTGCAAATGTGTTACCAGTACATTAAGTGTTTAGGATATGCTAAATGCATTTTCTACACTATAACATGTTTTTGAAAAGCATTACATCAGTAATTATGAGGCAGATTTTATTCATGAGTTCAACAGATTTAATTTGCACAAGGTTACAAAAAAGCACTACTATAGTTTATTTGTGCTCAACAAAACATCAGGTTGTCTCACAAACACACAAACTAAAATATAAACTGGTGTGTGAACACAGACAGACATTAGTATTAGAATCTACAGGTACAGTATTAGTTTAAACCTGGTGTATGAACACAGACAGACATTAGTATTAGACTCTACAGCTACAGTATTAGTTTAAACCTGGTGTGTGAACACAGACAGACATTAGTATTAGAATCTACAGGTACAGTATTAGTTTAAACCTGGTGTGTTGATTCTGTTACACAGAGACTGAAAACAGGCCGAGAGCTACAGAGCCATTATACCACAAGCAAAGTACACAACACATTAACAACAACACATTACACAATACAAACTATAGATTAAAGTATGTACTTAATTTAAAACCGTTAAATTTACCTTATGCCGATGAAAATAAATAATAACGATACGAACTAACGCACGCGATGATGCAGCTTCAGCCGTTAATTCAAACTAGAAGTGAAGAACTGGGGAGCCAATCAGAGAACGGACAGTCCGAATCTGCCCGCCTCCAGCCTCTGATTGGCTGGTGGGGCGCCGTTTAGTCTCCGGTTGGCTGGAATAGTCGCAGAGTTTACAACGCTGCTGCAGTTTGTGTGTCGCTTTATGACAGTGAGCGGACAGAAGAGTGAGGAGTAAAAACATAAATTATCTTGAACGGCAAAAGTGATTTTGAGCGTAGGAACGAGTTTGAGATCGCGCGCGCAAGGGAGAGATTCAGCGTGCAAAAACGAGTCTAAAAGCGCACGAGAGAGTAGTGCACTCAATATAAGTACATTTACATTTAACTGATAATATACTGAGACTACCGTATATTAAAATTTGTATTCTAATATATACTTTCTGTACATTTGTACAATGATTATTTCGAGCATATTTAAAAAAATATATAACAAAAATATATTGAAAAACAAGTTTAAATAAGTGTACTTTGGAAATTAGACCAGCCTTTCACTTAAAGTATATTTTCCAATAATATATCTTTGGAGCGTGTACTATAATACAATTATTTTTAAGTATATTTAAAGTTTAATTCCAAAATTTGGTAAAAGCATGATGTTAGTATACTTTTTATATATTAACTGATGGTACAACTTTTTGTTAGTATATTATGAGTGTATTATCGAGGATTTCAATATATTTGTAATACACTAAAGTGCATTTTTTTTTCACTGGGGAGTCCACATATCAGGCCATATGTTAGTCGAGTGTTTGTGCTATAAACCCACAAACGTACAGAGAAATATTTTAGAAGAATCACAACAATCACTGCACTCACTCCTTACATAAGATGTTGTAGATATTAAATAATAAAGTCTGATGAGGACAATTGTGACAATGTGAACTTTTGTGTGTGAAGCTGTGTAACTACTTTCACTTTGCTTATCTGTGTCACACTTAACCTCTGCCAGTAGAACAGTACAGTGCCCTCTATGAACATACAGCAATGTACTGCAGTGATTAAAAATCTCCACTGTATTTATAATTTAATGCTGGTTGTAGTAATGATGGGTGATGTACTATAAATATATTTCACATGTACAATAAGATAAGATGTGTGTGTAGATAAGAAGTGTATGTGACAAATAAAATTAAATTTGAATATAAGATAAGATAAACCTTTTATTGTCCCACTAACAGAGAAATTCACAGATGTATAGATCATTTGTCTGTCTTTCATCATTTGCTCACATTTATTCAGCATTCTAAGGTCTGGAAACCATCAGAGTTTATTTAATCATTTATGTTATTAAATAATTTGCAATAATTTATAACACTTAGAACTTTAGAAAGAAGATTTTCCACTTGATTTCTGGATGCAGTATCGGCTTTGTTTCCATCTGCATCGCTTTTAGTATTCGGTCACTGTAAAAACTTGCAGTTGGTCTTCACATTTGCAGTGACATGAAACAAAAACAACATGAAACAAAAACGAAACAAAAATGCAATTATGTCAGAGAAAAATGTTCCTTTATTCACAATGCGCTTACTACTACTAAACGTTCTTCAGCTATTCTTCACCTGACCACTTGGCACACACACACACACACAGCACTAACTGACACTTTGCTATTGTCTGCCATTAACGGACATGGTGTTTAGTCACATTTCAGTAGTCACAGACAGTGTGTGTGTGTGTGTGTGTGTGTGTGTGTGTGTGTGTGTGTGTGTGTGTGTGCTTCCTCAGGATGTAATTGTAGCTCTCAAATGTCTCAGTCATAATGTCACAACTCTAAATTCTTAAAAATCAGTAAATGCTGTGCGCGAGTACCAACACAATTGTGTTAACACGTGAAACTGGCAAACCTGCAAAATATTGACCAGACACACACACACACACACACACACACACACACAAACACTAACTTGCTCTGATCCTACATACTCGTAAAAGGAGATATACATGTAAATGTACTATTTAAATTAAAATATGTTTGTTTTACACTACATTATGAAATTAAAAAATACAACCTTAACTGCATTTTGGAAAAACATTTACAATATTGTACAATAAAAATAAAGACACTATCATAAAGACACCAAAGGCTGATTGGTGTTTGCAAGTGGCCCATAGTGAATGTGTGTGCTTGTGACAAGTTCGTTTCTCACCCAGGGTGTACCCAGCCTTGTGCTCTGCGATTTCTCAATATAAACATAAGCTGAGTGACTCCGGGGCCCCTGACTTAGATGGACCCCTACTGTGCTGAGACCCTTTGCCACTGATCACCAACATCACTAACTTGAAGCTGTATCAAAAGATTGCATAGGTCAGCATGCCAGAACAGAAGACTGAGAAACTGAGCTGTATTCATGGGCAATAACTGCCACCTCACTCATAGTGGAAAATGTGGGAGTGCCAATTTGTCTGGGGAGGAATTGGGCAGTGCCTAGCTGGCAAACTCTCACAGGTTCCCCAACGGCACATTTTATATTGCGTCCACCCGGCCCCACCCAGCCCTCTTTCAGCGAAGCCACAGCTGTGAGTCAAACACATCAATCTGACATCTGGGCAGCAGCATTTTCAATTTCGTCAGCTGTGTCGCTATGGCTGGCCCTCATGCGGTCCATTAGTGCTTGTCCCTTGGCAGGCGGTTAAACAGTGTTATATAAACCACACACCTTTAGAGCCACCGGTGACACCTGGTAGAAATTTCTACCAGTGCCGAAATTTTATAGGTATGTCAGATTTACAGTATTGTACAGTTTTTAACAGTTGTAGCACCGCAAAAATATAATACAGTTTTATTGGAGGTAGCGTAGCACTTCCTGGCATGTCTGACTAACTAGTCAACTGTTACATTACCCAGTTTAAATAAAATAGACTGTGCAATAAAACACACAAACAATAAAAAAAAATTATACTTTACACAAATCAGACAAAAAATTGGGGGGTATGGGCATGTGTGGTAAGCATGAGTAGCAGAGATTGACCATGACTTTGTTTTTTTGTTTTTTGGTCTGATTTGAAGTCGACCAGAACAGTTTTTGCACTAAATCACCTTGGCATGGAACAACATCAGTTCTCATCCATTAATAAATGCCCCAGCATTCAAGTAATAATAATAATAATAATAATAATAATAATAATTTTTATTTATATAGCGCCTTTCCAGAGCTCAAGGACACTTTACAATGAGTAGAAAACAGTCAACAATTGCATGCATACAAGACCTCAGTTTAAGCATTTGCAGTAATTTATATTCATGAATACATTTTTGCTTATCTAGACTAACATGCTAACTCAGATAACCTTAGGAAGCACAATGGTGTACATCCTGGTTTACCGACCCAGTCACATACTACTGACTGATTAATCTGTAAACTCCAATCAGTGCATGTCTTTGGACTGTGGAAGGAAACTGGAGTACCCAGAGAAAACCCGCCAAGCACAGGCAGAACATGCAAACTTCACACACAGGTGAAAAGCATTACACGTTACATCCTGGTTCTCCCCTTCTCTCTCCTTCTCCAGTTGACCTGCTGTCTGCACACCTAGTCTATGGACTAACTTCAAGTCAAGTCAAGTCAAGGCTTTTATTGTCATTTCAACCATATACAGTGCACATTTAGTACACAGTGACACACAACAACGTTCCTCCAGGACCAAGGTGCTAAATTAACAACATACATTAACAAAAACTCCTTAGCTAAGACACCTAATTAGCTGACTAGCTACTAAAACAAATTAACACCTTAAACTAACAAAACTATCTTAGTGCTATGCAGAAGACAGCAAAAGACAACATAAAGAGCACATGCAAACAGGGCCGAACTGGGACCAAAAAGTTACTTATATGCTGGTCTATGCTGGTTAATACTGGTTAGTGCTGGTTTAGCTGGTGAACCAGCATAACTTCTGGAAGACCAGCATGCCTGCTGAAAGATCCAGCATAGGCCAGCATGATTTATATGCTGAGGCACCAGCAAGGTTTTGGTAGTTAAAATTGCTTATCATTTTAGCTCATTATCTTGTATTTTAATAGCAATTACTGAAAATAGTGTGTGATGTAAACACATGGACCATGAAGTGTTATCTTTAAATGCATTTACATTAAAAAAAGACAAAAATAATCCATTTACCAAAAACATGTAAATACATTATTTTACATTTATTAAATATCTGCTGTGTTATCTAAAAACACAACACAAACCTTTTATATAAATGCACTAGCAATAAATGCATATCTTTAAAAAGTAATCAATGAAAATCACTCAAAACTGAAAAAAAAAACAGCATAGACCATCATAGCTGGTCACCAGCTTGACCAGCAATTATACCAGCATATGTTGTGTTTTGGTGCTGGTATGCTGAAGACCAACATCTGTAAGGTGACCAGCATAACAGCACCAGCTTCATGGTCGCTATAATGCTGGTCACCAGCACCTGCATCAGCAAAATTACCGGCATTTCAGCACCAGCATTACAGCATTATGATGCTGGTCACCAGCAGCGTTACCAGCATCATGGGGTCAGCTGTGCCGGCAGTGGGACCACTTGCATTTTTTTTTATGGTAACCGTGAAAATTATTTAAAATGCTCCATAATTTTTAATCATACATATAAATGTAATACATCATTTGAATCTGTAGAGGGTCTTTATTTGTTAATGTACACTCACATTTCAATAAAAGATTATGCTTTTGTAAAATAAAGAAAATGGTCTCAGTCTCAGTCTCCCCAAAAATCCTTTTGAAACGCGTCACTAAAATGAACTGAAACTCTTGAAACACAAGTGTCTTTTGTGTGAATTATTTATGAGACTGATTTGCTTCCATACTGTACAGGTTTCTAAAGCTCTACAGAATGTTCTGGACAGTGGGAGGAGTTTAGATTTACTTCAGTGACAACACTGTGACTCCAACAGAGAATGAAGGAGGAGAATCCAGCAAGCTGTTACCATGGGTAATTTATTAAATCTTACTTAATCCTTATTCTGATAATATAAAACTTTAAAATATAACTGATTTTATTTTCCTCATTTTCTCACAAGCTTTTGCCAGTTTATGTGAAACATTGTCATTAAATGTCACTTACATGGTTTGGTTAGCATGTAGATAACACTGCTAAATCATGTGCCTTGTGTACATTAGCACAAACAGGTTGGCTCACAGTGGCTAAGCTAATGCCTTACAGTATGTAGAATACATTCAGTATCAGCTGTGGTATAAATATTTATAATATATTTCAACCTGTCTTGGATAGTTTTATATTATGGTAGCTATTTGGTTCAGTTTTTGGTTAGCTTATGACACTGCTACAGTGGGAGCCACGCCAAATAGCCGCGACCATGTGGCTGAAGTGTGAATGGCGTGTGAATGGCCTTTGCACGCTGTAATCCCCCCTCCCTTTTCTGCCAGAAAGGCGTGTCAAGATTTCACAGTAAACACGCCCATTCAAGCCCAATTTATTCATTTACCTGGTGCCACCACTAGATGGCGCTTCGTTCTCAAGAACACGTTAAAACAAGCCAGCTGCGCTGAGTTGCAATCACGTGATTTTAACAACCCGCCTCCACCCCCGCCGTACTTACGCTGCCAAACTACAGAGATGAAGATGGCGGCTTAACGGACTATTTGTGGTAAGTGATGTTTTATTTTATAAAATGTGTTTGGGGTAGTTTATAATTTATTTACCCAGTTTAGTTTTTTATTGGCCATTTTAAATATCACTGGCAGCACCAGCAGCGGTCAGATGTGACTTTAGAGAACTTAATGATCTGTTTACCAAGTCTGGAGTTAATATTACAGCTTACTGTCAGTGTCACACACTCACAATGTCACTCCACTTTAACTCAAAAACATTCTCAAGCTTCGACAATACGATTAATGTCCCTATTACAGAAGCTGCACTACCCGATGAAGAGTGTTTGTGTTCTCTGTAAATACTGAGAATCTCACCGCGTGTTGTCTGGATAAATTCAGCGGTTGTTTATTCTCTGGTTAAGAGTTAATCTGCAGGTTATTTCTGTGACTGTAATATAATGTGATGCAGTTGATGAGGGACACAGACTGAGGGTAGCTGTACAGGAGCTAGTAACGCTCATAACCCGGTTTATATTTTATACACTTTGGCCGGGACTTTCCGCGGTAGCGCGAGCGCTTAGTTAACGAGCTGGATAACGACACTCAAGTGTTTATTAGTTAAGGAGGAGGAGGGGGGAGGTGTGTGTGTGTGCGTGTGTGTGTGGGGGGGGGGGGGGTGTGTGCATGTGAGGGGCTTCAGTAAGTTATAGTTTACGTGGCTCCCACTGTATCTATTTAGCAAATTTAACACTTTAGCTATGTAGCTTAGAGTGTTTGTGATATTAAGGGTGTAAATGCAAATCGTAATGCAAAAAGAATAAATTGTTGTATACTATAACATGTATTGTGCTTATGGTCAATAGTTACAGTGGGAGCCACGTCAAACAGCCGCTTGGAGCATGATGGATCCATGGCAGGACCATGAAGGATTAATGCACGGTCCGTGCACGGAGTGTGATCCCCCCCAAATAACGCAGTTAACGATGCCCCGCCCCATAAACGCCCCCATGCGCTTTCTAAAAAGATGGTTGCAATGCCGTATAATTCCGCCAGATGGAGCATTGACTGGCACAGTTAACTGCAGTGTCCAGGAAGCCCAATACCATATATTTAATATATAGACAGTTCTTGTATTGTCAACATAGTTTCATAAATAGATGACGTGGTAAAAAACAACAACAACAAACCGATTAATAAAACAGATTTGTTAAATCACTCAATACACAACCCATGATGATTATGCTATTTATTATTTAATAATGACTTAATAAAACTAGTTAGTGAAATATTTTTTAAGACATCCTGAAATGATCCTTAAAGACACGGTAGCATCTGTAATTTGTCTATACCGATCATTGTAGGTACGGAATAAAAACGCGGGCTATGTACAGTATTTTATATTACGGTGTATTTTACCCAGTTCCATTTAATATACTGATTGATAATATTTTGCGGCAAAGTAAAGCTCAAAATGTAACGTCTGCTTGGGTTTGTTTTCGTTATATTTTTGATTATGTTTTTTTTTCACTGATAGTCAACAAGTGGCATAAGAAAGGCAATTAATGGCGCATGCAACCTGGAACAAATATCTGCCCATATGGATCAGTATTTCTTTAGTCATTTAATCATGCATAATGCTCCCCCGTCAAAAGATCTGATGGGGCATTAATCACTTATCACAACTGTGAATGGATGCGGCAGCAGAGACAGATTAAATCCCCATTAACACTTGGAAACAATAGTAAAAAAGTTCCAGAGGGTTAGCGCCTGTTATACAAATTTTTTACTGATTTTCTACTGCTTATATTTCCTTTGGTTTTACGCAATTTCATGTGTTGTGTGTGTGTGTGTGTGTGTGTGTGTGTGTGTGTGCGCACGAGAGAGAGGATACTCTGACAAGAGCAACTTACTTCAGTGTGGCTCCCGTGGCGCAATCGGTTAGCGCGTGATACTTATAAAGCGGTCCAGGTGAAGCAATGCCGAGTTCGAGCCTCACCTAAAGCACCCAAAGTATTTTACTGCATATCGCACTGTGTATGTGACAAATAAATTTTGAATTTTAAAGTAGGCGGCACGGTGGTATAGTGGTTAGCACTGTTGCCTTGCACCTCCAGGGTCTGGGTTCGATTCCCCGGCCAGGCTCGATTCCCGTCTCTGTGTGCATGGAGTTTGCATGTTCTCCCCGTGCTTGGTGGGTTTCCTCCGGGTACTCCGGTTTCCTCCCACAGTCCAAAGATATGCAGGTTAGGCTAATTGGCGTTCCTAAATTGCCCGTAGTGTGTGTGTGTGTATGTGTGTGCCCTGCGATGGATTGGCACCCTGTCCAGGGTGTACCCCGCCTAGTGCCCGAAGTCTCCTGGGATAGGCTCCAGGTCCCCCGCGACCCTGAACACAGGATTAAGCGGTATAGAAAATGAATGAATGAATGAATTTTAAAGTAAAGCTTAAAATGTAACTTCTGCATGGGTTTGTTTTCGTTATATTTTTGATGTTTTCGCTGATAGTCAAATTGGCATAACAAATTGATTAATGGCGCATAATATCTGGAACAAATATTTGTCCATACGGATCAGTATTTCTTTAGTCATTAACCAGAATAATGTGCTACATCAAAGATCTGATATGGCATCAATCACTTATCACAATTGTGTACAGATGCGGCAGCAGAGACAGATTTAATCCCCATAAACATTCACATTTGAAAACAAAACTTGTAGCGCTGCCACACAAAAGGGACATTTTCATATACAGGGAAATGATTGAAATGATTGCTCACCTGTAGCCGAAGATGTGCCCTGGCGGTTTTTGTTTCCCCATTGACAGTGGTTTGGTCACCGGGTAAGCTCGCACGCATGCGCAATCGCAGCGTGAGGGAACCCGGAAGTGATGTAGGTCACATGACCCGGCATAAAGCCGGAATCGGCAAGGTAGCTGGGACGGAAAGATGTTGACAGCGCGCTGCATGATTTGGAAGCTGAGAGCCTGTTTGAGGATTACCCTGCGTTAATTTCATCCAGTACCCAGCTCATTCCGTTTCTCGATCTCCCAGACTTACCATCATTATCTGGTGAGATCGAACCATCTCTCCAACTCACCATTTTCATACCTATTGCCGTTTTTCAGACACTGGATTATCATACACACACTCGCATACATCCCGCACACACTATTTATAGTTGTATATATTTTGTATATATTGGTTTGTGGTGCACCTTGTTTGTTGGTTTATTTGTCTGTCTTGTATAATACACTTGGTTTAATTCATTACAATTGTTTTTGTGTCGCGTCGTATATTGTCCTGCCGCGATTGCGCAATACCGGAAGTGTGGTTTTCAAGCCCCTATTTTGATTCCCAAATCCGTTTTCGTGTAACTAAGCGGTTAATAAAATCCAAGCATTACAAACTAACAGAACTAAACTGTCCTAGAGTGTTAGTGCCTGTTATCACAGGACAGGAATCGCCTACAGGATACTACTGTATTTTTACTGCTCATATTTTTTACCCTAGTTTCATTTGGTTTTACGCGATTTCATGTGTTATTTGTGTGTGTGTGTGTGTGTGTGTGTGTGTGTGTGTGTGTGTGTGTGTGTGAGTGCGAGAGATAGCGTGAGAGCGCGTGCGCGAGAGAGGGCTTACATGGTGATTCATCCAAGGTTACTAAAACCTGGCTTACTACCTATAAAAATTATTTAAATTTAACTCATGGGTCTCAATCACAGATGACACGACAAATTATATACTCTGAAACGTTCATTTGAACATTTAAAAATATATACAAAAACATAAATACTAATGTTATCATGGTGTAAATTATTAACATTAGGTTAGGTCCTGCCCTTAATTAATTCATATTATAATTACTTTTACATAGTATAGTTACTGGACTGACATGACCAAAACTAGCTATTTCATTTAGCCTTTCTAAAATCAACCCATATATCATTTATAATCAGAAAACATAAAACATATTATGATCTGTTCAATAGCCCATCTGTTTTAATTTAGTTTGTATTTTTTATTATTCATAAGACAACCTTTCAGTTTTGTAAATATTTTAGTTATAGTGTGTTAAGTCTTACTTTAGGTTAAACATTTTTGAGAATTTGACCATCCAGCTTAGATAAATGTTATGTCATTGACTGATAAAATCTGGATTAAGGATATTTTATTTTATTTATTTAACTTTTATTTTTTAGTTTCCCCCTGAGGGATTGCCACCTTATTGTGGTCAGGGGGTTTGCGTGCCTCAACACAATTCAGCAAGGACAATACTGTTACTATAAGTCCAGGGAAAAACAGTGCTCGAACATGATGCCCCCTTCACATTTCTGACTGCGCCCCTCCCCCCTGGTCTAGAACGGCCCTGCCTCTGACCGTCTTTTGTCTTGTAAATGAGTATTCTCACTCACCTTCCAATCCCCCCAGCGCACACACACTTTGTTTGTACTGTAAACTGTAACTGTGTTTGCTAGGGCACTTGGTTATACACAGTACTTTAATGTATGGAACACTTACTTAACTTACTGGTTTGGTTTAAATATTGCTTATTACCTTATTCAGCAAAATAAATTCATTATTAACGTATTGAAGTATTTTAGTTAAGGACAAAAACAGACCCTGCGCTTGTGTTTAGAACTGCTGAACAGCCGTGTTCATAGGTTTAATCGATGATGGATGAATGGAGAGATGTGTGTGTGTGTGTGTGTGTGTGTGTGTGCTCGCGCGCGCGCTCTCCTGCATTTCTCCTTTGGCTTTAACACGCACACCCATCCCCCCGCCAAAAACACACACAGAGCAATTAACATGTCATACTCAGTATTCTCCATTGAGGTTTCTCACCTTCCACTCCTAAGTTTGTCGTTGCTCTTTTGGAGTTCTTAAAACGCAAAATATTTATTTATACTGAGAAAAAATTATTATGGGTCACATAATCACAAACACAAATACAGATGATCAAGTGTTTAACTGGTTTCATTTGTTTCTATGATCAATAATTATTATGATTTTCAACCCAACTCTTTGACTATTTAAAGCAAAGTTGTGTCCCATTTTTTGCCCATTGAAGTTGTTGATTCAACTAAACGTTTTTTAAATAGCCAAACAATCCCCCCAAATTAAAACATGCAAACATGACTTTAACAATTCAATTTATTCTTCCAAAACTAGTCAAAGTTAAAACAGTAATTTGTATAAAACAGATGAATACATGTTGTCTTTTTGCTTAAAGTTCATTAAACTACCCGGATACACCAGCTGCTTATAAGTCTCTATCTATAGGTCTTTTATATTAAAATATAAATTTTTCAAATATCAAAACTATTAAACATGGAACAGTTTAAGTCTTTGTTTCCCCCAAAGTACTGTATCAGACATTTAGCAGTTCTATGTTCAGAATATACAGTAGACCTGATCAAACATCATTCTAAAGCTGTCGGACTGTGACATCATCCCTCCTACAGCTCCCTCAACAGCTTGTTCAGGCTCCTCCAGTCCTGTAGCTCCAAAAGTCCAGCCGTCAGCCGTCTGACCCCCCAATCCTCCACAGCGGAGCTCTGCTTAAAGACAACAGGATAATTTAGTGAAGACAAATATAAATAAACTTCACAGAACATATAGTTCTAATAAAAATAAAATATATTAATAAACCTATTTACCACAGAGGGTGTAAAATACTGTTTTGGGTAAAAAACTGCCTGTGCTAATGTTAACCAGTGAACAGTGTTAGTGTTAACCACAGTCTGTCTGTATTATCGTCTGAATTAAATTAACCAAGAATTTACTTAATGCGCTTCTCATACAAATAAGTTAAGCAATATAACACTCGTATATGAGCATTAGTTCATCCCTGAAGCCAAACTATAACTTAATGAAGCCCCTCATACCCCTCCCCCCCCACACACACCTCCCCCCCACACACACCTCCCCCCTCCTCCTCCTTAACTAATAAACACTTCAGTGTTTTTATCCAGCTTGTTAACTAAGCGCTCGCGCTACCGCGGAAAGTCACGGCCAAAGTGTGTAAAATATAAACCCGCTTATGAGCGTTACTAGCTCCTGTACAGCTCCCCTCAGTCTGTGTCCCTCATCAACTGCATCACATTATATTACAGTCACAGAAATAACCTGCAGATTAACTCTTAACCAAAGAATAAATAACTGCTGAATTTATCCAGACAACACGCGGTGAGATTCTCTCAGTATTTACAGAGAGCACAAACACTCTTCATCGGGTAGTGCAGCTCTTGTAATAGGGACATTAATAGTACTTTCGAAGCTTGAGCATGTTTTTGAGTTAAAGTGGAGTGACATTGTGAGTGTGTGACACTGACAGTAAGCTGTAATGTTAACTCCAGACTTGGTAAACAGATCATTAAGTTCTTAAAGTCACATCTGACCGCTGCTGGTGCTGCCAGTGATATTTAAAACGGCCAATAAAAAACTAAACTGGGAAATAAACTGTAAACTACCCCAAACACATTTTATAAAATAAAACATCACTTACCGTCCGTTAAGCCGCCATCTTCATCTCTGTAGTTTGGTAGCGTCAGTTCGGCGGGGGTGGAGGCAGGTTGTTAAAATCACGTGATTGCAACTCAGCGCAGCTGGCTTGTTTTAACATGTTCTTGAGAACGAAGCGCCATCTAGTGGTGGCACCAGGTAAATGAATAAATAGGGCTTGAATGGGCGTGTTTACTGTGAAATCTTGACACGCCTTTCTGGCAGAAAAGGGAGGGGGGATTACGGCGTGCATAGGCCATTCACACGCCATTCACACGTTAGCCACACATCAGCCACACTATTTGGCGTGGCTCCCACTGTATCAATGATAATATACAGTAATTTTATTGTTATCATGCTTATGTTTCTTTTACCTTTTTTTATAGACAGTTGTGACTGTGAAAATCATCAGCCACCTGTTTAATAGAGACCAAATGCAAACAAGCAGGCAAGATACAGACGGACCATCACTATGTCATGGAAAACACAGACTCTTCGATTCCTGCCTGCATGGGACCCTGGACCACGACAGGTGTCTGGTTTCGGGATAGATCTCTTGTATTTTTTTTAAGCGGTTGGCCACACGATAAGGCTTCACCTGTGACTGCATTCAACCAGAGGTGGAAAGTAACGAATTACATTTACTCGCGTTACTGTAATTGAGTAGTTTTTTTTTGTGTATTTCTACTTTTTAAAGTAGTTTTTAAAATCTGTAATTTTACTTTTACTTAAGTACGTTTTGTTTGAAGTATTGTAATTCGCTACTGACTAAAAAATAAATGAATGAAAATGCTAAAATAATAAAAATATTATGCTTTGTATAAATGCTCCGTTGCGCCGCGTGTGTGTATCATGTCCTGGTCGCGCGCCGCTCCAGACTCCACTCCAGGTTTTCTGACATCGGCATCTTCCTGACCTTCCACATGGTCGCTTCCGCCCTGAGAGTGACGTCATCGACTAGCGCGACCATATATAAACCGGAGAGAGACGCGGGAAAAAGGAAAGATTGTGATTTTAACATTCATGTAGATGATGCTAACGACGCTTTAGCACTCACATTTATGGATTTACTAAATTCCTTTGGGGTTAAGCAAAATATAATTGGAGCAACTCACCGCTTTAATCATACGCTAGATTTAATTATATCCCATGGTATAGATGTCTCTAATATAGAGATCATACCTCAAAGTGATGATATCACAGATCATCACCTCCTGACATATACTCTACCCGTAGAACAGATTAGCTGTGTCTCCCCACGCTATCAATCTGTTAGAAATATGAATCCCACCACTAAAGACAGATTCACAAGTAATCTGCCGGATCTGTCCCAATTTCTTATTAGACCCCTAAATGCAGATGATCTAGATGAAGTGACTAGCAGCATGGGCACTATTTTTACCAGTACATTAGACACTGTTGCTCCCATCAGATTTAAAAAAGTCAGAGATAAAACATTGGCACCGTGGTACAACAGTCATACTCGCGCCCTAAAGAGAGCAACCCGTAACCTCGAGCGAAAATGGAGGAAAACTAAATTAGAAGTTTTTTGAATTGCGTATAAAGACAGTATGTGCAGCTATAGACAGGCTCTAAAAACTGCTAGGACCGAGCATCTTAGCCAACTGATAGCAAGAAACCAAAACAATCCCAGGTTCTTATTTAGTACAGTGGCTCGCCTAACAAAACCTAAGATGCCCGCAGAGAGTATCCCATCACAGTTTAGAAGTGAAGACTTTATGGACTTCTTTAATGAAAAAATCAATAATATCAGGAAGAAAATAATGGAGGTTCAACCTCTAATAGTATCTCACGATCCAGTTCAGCCTATAGCTTCACATTTAGATTTTCACTGCTTTACAGGTATAGGACAGGAAGAGCTGTATAAACTTATCACCTCGGCTAAATCAACAACGTGCCTGTTAGACCCAATCCCAACCAGATTTTTAAAAGAAGTGATGCTTACGGTTGGAGAGCCACTCCTAAACATTATTAATTCTTCATTACATCTAGGTCACGTCCCTAAACCTTTCAAGTTAGCAGTTATTAAGCCGCTTCTTAAAAAATCTAATTTGGACGCGAATGAAATAAAAAATTACAGACCGATCTCAAACCTCCCGTTCATATCAAAAATACTAGAAAAAGTAGTATCAGCTCAAATTTGCACATTCTTGCAGGATAACAACATCCTTGAAGAATTTCAGTCAGGTTTCAGGCCCCATCATAGCACAGAAACTGCACTAGTTAAGATTACAAATGACTTGTTTTTAGCTTCAGACCAAGGCTGCATCTCATTGCTAGTCCTGCTCGATCTTAGTGCTGCATTCGACACTATAGATCATAATATTCACATAGATCACTTAAAAATTATATAGGTATTCAGGGACAGGCACTAAAATGGTTTAGATCTTACCTGTCTGATTGCTACCATTTTGTAGATCTAAATGGAGAACCGTCTGTTATAATGCCAGTGAAATATGGGGTCCCACAAGGGTCAGTTTTAGGACCTCTGTTGTTCTCAATATACATGCTTCCCTTGGGTAACATCATTAGAAGACATCATTAGAAGACATGGGATTAGTTTCCATTGTTATGCTGATGATACCCAATTATATATCTCAACTAAACCAGACGAAATACCTAAGTTGTCTAGATTAACTGAGTGTGTCCAGGACATAAAAGATTGGGTGACCAATAACTTTCTTTTATTAAATTCAGATAAGACAGAGATATTACTTATTGGTCCAAAAACCAGCACACAACAGCTTTCACAATTCAGCTTGCGCTTAGAAGGATGTACTGTTATTACCAGCTCAGCAGTAAAAGATCTGGGGAGTAATATTAGACAGTAACTTGTCATTTGAAAATCAAATTTCAAATATCACAAAAACAGCCTTTTTCCATCTTCGAAATATTGCTAAACTTAGGAACATCTTATCCGTATCTGATGCAGAAAAACTAGTTCATGCATTCATGACCTCCAGACTGGACTATTGTAATGCATTACTAGGTGGTTGTCCTGCATCCTCAATAAACAAGCTTCAGTTAATCCAAAATGCAGCTGCCAGGGTTCTCACTAGATCCAGAAAATATGATCATATAACCCCAATATTATCATCCCTGTACTGGCTACCTGTTCAGTTTAGAATAAATTACAAAATAGTATTACTTACATACAAGGCCTTAAATGGTCTAGCTCCCACATACCTAACCAGTCTTCTGATACGCTACAATCCACCACGCGCCTTAAGATCACAAAACTCCGGACTTCTGGTAGTTCCCAGAATTTCAAAATCTACAAAAGGGGGTAGGGCTTTTTCATATTTAGCTCCAAAGCTTTGGAATAGCCTTCCAGACAGTGTTCGGGGAGCAGACACGGTTTCTCAGTTCAAAAGTAGACTCAAGACGCATCTTTTTAATCTGGCATACACATAACTCATCCCAGTACTCATACTCCAGTACCCCTATACCGAATGGCAACTACGCTAATTCTCCCCATCTGTTCTGTATTTCTCTACCCATCCCGAGGCATCGGGAGATTTTGCCAGCTTCAGTAGACAAAGGCCGACCCTGCGAGGTTCCTGAGGCATCCAGAGAAGGACCAGCTCCAACTGGATTCAGCTTTATGATGGTTGGAGCTACACATGCTGCTTCTGTGCTTCCAGTGATCCAGACCTCATCTGCCCTCTGCACCTACTGACTCGTCCCTATGCTGAACTGGTCTTCATGACAAATTTAAATAATTTCTGTCATATTGAATTTTCACCTGCACAACACACAAGATGTTATATCATTTCTATCTGTTATCGCCCAAATGAGGATGGTTCCTCTCAAGGTTTCTTCCTAATGCCATCTCAGGGAGTTTTTCCTTGCCACCGTCGCCGTCACCCTTGGCTTGCTCATCAGAGAAATTTCATTCATTCGTCTCATTATTATCTGCACATTTTTCTCACACATCCACACTTCCAATTATTTTCTTTTCTATAATTATTATTATTTGTTTTTATTTATTTATTTTCTATTATAATTTTATTTATTTATTTATTATTCTATATATAATTATTCTATATATATAATTTTTTTTTTTTTTTTTTTGTGAAGCTGCTTTGAGACAATGACCATTGTTAAAAGCGCTATATAAATAAAATTGAATTGAATTGAATTGAATTGATTTTGCCGTTTTGATATTTAGTTGTGTATTCCGGTTTTTACTTTTTGCCTCCCATTGACTTTGATTATTGCTTTGTCCCTTTGGTTTGGTTGGTCTTTGTATATATTTGTAGATCATTTCACTGGTTTTGGTTTAGGGAGTCCGGGAAGGTACCTGTATTTTTGTTTGTGTGTTTTGTTTTGTTTTTGCAGGTAATCTAGCTACTAAATATGAATACCATTTTGTTTATTATTTTGGCCTGGGTCCACCCTGAATCTGATCCTCCTCCTCCTACTGTTGTGTGTGTGTGTTTGTATATACAAACCTCATTATTTCATAATTTAGTACAAAATTTTATTACTCTTTCCACCTCTGCATACAACCAGCACATGGACTGACCTCAGATTCCAGGAATGTTACCCTGCTGGTCACAGGGTCTGTGTGCATTGCAAATCAGTTTATGGTAGGCAGCAAAAAACACCATGAAAATGCCAGGTACGCAATGTTCACTTATGTCTTGAGTTAACACTAGTAGCGCTGCGCCAGTGTCACCTACTTTTAGCTACTTGGGGCAGTGGTGGCTCAGTCGGTTAAGGCTGTGGGTTACTGGGTTACTGATCGGAAGGTCGGGGGTTCGAACCCCAGCATCGCCAAGTTGCCACTGTTGAGCCCTTGAGCAAGGCCCTTAACCCTATCTGCTCCAGGGGCGCTGCTCCATAAGCTGGCTGACCCTGCACTCTGACCCCAGTTTCCTAATTGGGATATGTGAAAATTGAGCAATTTCCCTCTGGGATTAATAAAGTTCTATAAAATTAAAAATAAAAAAAAAAAAAATTTAACGCGATTCACCGGTCATATGACCGCCTATTGTTTTGAATGGGAAGCTGTCGCTGACACACAATGATTGCTAGATGGCGCTTTCACCCAAAGCAAATGGTTTAGCTACAAGATCAACTTGCACTCCGGACAATGTGCCATTCATTCCCGCGTTGCTGATCAGCGATATTCTTTTTCATATTCACCTGAGAAAACCTACTACAGAGTCTCTAAGGGGACATGTTTTGCATTATAACCCAAAAGTTTTGCGATATAACCCAAATCTTTTGCACTATACCCCAAAACCTTTGCTTTTTGGGTTATATCGCAAAAGTTTGGGGTTATAACACAAAACGTCTCGGGTTACATTGCTGTAACCCTGTTCCCTGAAAGGCGGGAACGAGATGCTGCGTGAAAACGCTATGGGAACCATTTTGTCTATTTTTGCCTATATATACCCTCGGTCAGGTGACGTCATCTGATTAGACTCAGCTGCAGGTTATAAATACTGGTGAGCCGGCGACAACCTCAGATTAATTTGTCTGAACGGACATCCAGTCACGTGGCAGTGCGGCATTCGGACGCAGCATCTCATTCCCGCCTTTCAGGGAACAGGGTTACAGAAATGTAACCCGAGACGTTCCCTTTCAAGGCTACACTCGATGCTGCGTGAAAACGCTAAGGGAACGAGAATACCAACGCTGCCGCACTACAAGTGTCTGGACCCCAAGGTTGTGTAGCGTGTGTGCACAAAGCCGAGAAGGTCTCAGAACTATGCCTGGGCAGCTAACTCGGGGCTTTCCTTGAGCCCGGAGTAGCATGAACATCCAGATTATAATGTAACAAATGTGTGCGGGGAGGACCAACCCTCCGTGTCACACAATTGCTGCAGGGGAATACCTCTTGCTGGTGCAAAAGGAGGCGATCCCCCTGGTTGAACGAGCCCTGCTTCCTAGAGGTGAAGTGAACCCACACGCCTCATAGGAGAGGGCAATATGCATCTCTCACCCAGTGTAGTGGCGGCCGCTTCAGCGGCACCAAGTCATGTAAAGGCTGCTCTGACCTACACCACTGGCTGATGCAGTGGTGGTAAATCTGAAGAGCACGTACTGGACACAGTAAGTGAAGTCTCTCCTGCTCCGAAGCTGTAAAGGCGGAGGATGGAATGCTTCAAAACAATAGGGTGATGTTGTTTATGGACTTAGGCCGATAGCTCAGTGAGGATGCAGTTACGTGCGTCCTGAGAGTACTTGGGCACACGCCCGAGGACAACTTTCCTGCAGGGACTCCAGCACTGAAACAATTCAGCAGTGGACTGGGTCTACCTGCTTCACACACACTTGCTGCAGGGGAATACCTCTTGCTAGTGCAATAAATGAGGCGATCCCCCTGATTGAGTGAGCCCTGATTCCTAGAGGCGAAGTGAGCCCACGCGCCTCATAGGAGAGGCCAATAGCATCTCTCACCCAGTGTCACCCTTTAAAAACATTCCATTTGAGGGCATAAGCTCTTGAAGAGGGATACTTAATACAGAGTCAGGGAGTAGCAAACCGGACATTTGCTGATCTTGCGAGGCAAAGCGGTCCACCTCTGCTGCATGAAATCTCTCCCAGATTGACTGACTACTTCGGGGTGGGGTTTCCATTCCCCATGTGTCAGAGATTGACTGGACAGTTACAACTGCTCTCACATTCACATGCCCTGGAACGTAAATCGCGCTGAGGCAATTCGAGGCAATTGATGTGCCATCCGAGAAGAAGGCCTCTCCAGCACCCTTGGGCTGGAACGGTCACTTAAGACCGCACCCCCGCCCGTGAGGGAAGCGTCTGTCGTTAGCATCTGCGATGACAAGACGAACTTAAAGTGGGACCCAGAGTCAGAAACTGGGGTCTGAACCACATAGGAAGTGTACGAAGCACCTGGCGCGTAAGCCTTGTTCGGGATCGGCCCTAGAGTGAAATCCCCTGTCTTAGCCACAACTGAAATGCTCTCATGTGCCGAAGGCCCAAAGCACCGTGGATACGGCTGCCATGAGAGCTAAGATCTCTGAAAGTGATGGTCACTTTCTTGGTCTAGCTTGATTTCCTTGAGGGTGTTGATAATGGATTCGACACGAGCGGGAGACAGCTGTGCCCGCTTATGATTGAATCTCATGTGACACCCAAATCCTCAGAACAGGAAAGAGCACGCTTTCGTGATGTTGGGTCTCAATCCTCAGAAACAAGATGAGCTAAGGCGACATGCTGATGTCGAAGCACTAGCTAATGAGACTGGGCCAGTCTATGTAATTCAAATATGGATGCCCTGGTAGTCATAAGAGCCAGAACTACATCCATGCATTTTAATATGTGCGGGTGAGAAAGCTAGACCAACTGAAAGGACCCGATACTGGTAAGCTTGGCCCCCAAAAGCGAACCTCGGGTCTTTCCCTGTGTTGTGGCAATATTTCTATATGAAAGTAAGCATCCTTCAATTGATTGTCACAAATCGCTTGGTAGGATTTGAGAGCAATCACTTTAACAGTCAACATTTTGAAACTGTATTGTTTATTTTAGATAGCGGTACAGCCCACGAAATCTAAAAATTTGGACGCAACCCCCTGTTCCTCTGGCCAAGGAATGCTGATTGTAGTTAGTCTGGACTCACTGTCTGGTAGGGGAACATGTTCCATGGCCCCATTCCCCAGCAACTTCTGTCAGGAGATGTGCACTTTCCGGTTTCATGGAAGTGGAGATCACGCCATTTTGAAACGCGGAAGGTGATGAGAGCTGAGTCCTGTAGTTTCTCTACAGTGCTTAGTACCAAGGAGACTTGGTTAAACGGGGGGGGGGGGGGGGTGTTAGATGTTCGGCATCCTGAAACATGGCAGGAAAAACCAAAGAACTAACACTTTATTGGAGACTGGTGTTGCCCGAAACACCAGTGGTGGCGGAGCAAAAACACCGACCTCCTGGGGGTGTCAGGGAGACCACTTCATTCTTGAAAGAAATTCTGCATGCCTCTCCCATTGGGGGGGCCACCCCCATGGTCCTGGGCACATGAACCTCAGGGCTTCTTTGTGAAGAAGACAATATGCCAGTCTGACCCTCTTTGAGGCTGTTAGTGAGGCGCGTCGTACCCCAAAAGGGGTGGCAGGCTCAAAAACACACTCCTTGTGTTTCACGCCTCGCAACAGTCAGACCCGGTCGAGACTGGGTGGCCGACAGTCCCGACTTTTGAGCACGGCGGGGAAGGAATTTCCCGAAGGCTTGTTCATATAACTTCGCCTCATGAACCTAGTGGCGACCAAGTTAGCGATATCGCCAAACAGGCCAGAAGGCGAGATAGGGGCATCCAGGAGGAATGCACGATTCCTATCCTAAGATTCAACCACAAGTGCCTACGCGCGAAACCCATCGCAGCCATAAAACGGCCGATAGCACGAGCTATCTGCTATTGTTGCACGCAGAGACAAGTCTGTGGCCCGGCGTAATTCCAATAAGCCCTATCTGAAGAGCCCCACCAGTGCTCAAGTCTCTCAGCAGGTCAGCGTGGTAGTCCTGCAAAACCGCCATGGTGTGCAAAGGAGCACCAACCTGAACTGCTGCCTGAAAAGCATTTCCCTTCAGGGAAGATGAAAGTCTACACAGCTTGAAAGGAAGTATTAGCTTTTCAGGAAGGATGATGTCCCAAGAGAGAGATAGTTTTTGAAGCGTCTATTCTATCTGGGCTACATCATATAACTCTGCGATTCCACATTAACTATATTTAAACTAAATAAGTCAATGGCAGGAAAACACAGGATTAATACAGCTTACTCCATGAGGGTTAACTCATATGGAGAAAGCTGGGGGAGCGCGTCGTTGAGGCTCGGCCCCCGCCCCCCAACCCCCCAATTATTCAATCTCCGCGGTTTAAACAAGATAGGATGTTTATCCTTACCCATTCCCAGGAAGCCCATGGCATGCTTGAGAGCCGACAGAGGGATTTCCCAATCCAACGAGGAAGTGAGTTTTAAGCACCAAAATGCGCCACGGCTCGGAGCTTCTCAAGGAATGCGAGGCGCGCGACCACTTTTTTAATCATAGCAGTAAAGATCGCCCTCCGATATGGATTATCACACACGGAGGGACATCTTGTTTAAAACTCCGATATCGGTGAGTTAAACACTTCTTATTTTGCTGGTTTAAACACAGCCACGCTCACAACAAGGTCAAGTGAAGCCAAATGATCTGAGGTTGTCGCCGGCTCACCAGTATTTATAACCTGCAGCTGAGTCTAATCAGATGACGTCACCTGACCGAGGTTATATATAGCCAAAAAATTTGGCGTGTTTGCACACATGCTTCACAACCGGCAACAGGACAATATGGTTCCCATAGCGTTTTCACGCAGCATCGAGTGTAGCCTCGAACATGGCTTTTTTTCTGCCCTTTTTTCTCTCCTCCTTTGTCCATCTAGGGGCTTCGTACTATATAAAAAATGAAAGCTCTACTTAATAAACGTTTTGAGAAAATTCATTAGTTCGTTCATTCTATTTGAAGCTTCTGAACTTCTTGGATGTTTTTTTTAGTGTGACAATGTTTTAGATGGAGCAGGAGCAGCGATTTAGTTCTGAACTCGCTTCCGTGAAATTTTCGCTAAAACAATGTAATGCAAAACAAAACCCCTCCTGAGGATATCAAGTTTTATGTCTTTTGAATAAATCAGATATACCACAGCAGATAATAAACTATGATATGTCATAACTGAAGCAAACATCACAATTATGCCTCGTTTCATTCAGTGTTGCTAGGCAACTGACCACATGCCTAATCGGCGGGAACGTGGTTCACTTGGTCGCAGTATATTATAAACCTGCGGAATGTTTCACTGTTTATGCGCACATAAGAATCATGTAAGAAAAGCGAGGGAAATGTGGAAGTGATTCGGTAACTACACGAGGTGTAACATCTGCATAGTGACACTAAACAGCTGAACAACTTGACTTTTCTGTTTACCTCTGAGAAAAAAAGCTGTATATTGTTTGTCTGTTTATATTTAGAATTTTTATAACAGTACAAGAAGATCTGTGTAGTTAGTGCCTGTGTAGAGAATAAATAAATGAGTAACACCTTCCAACCCACTCTCAAAAGAGTGCCATAGTCCATTGTTAGTTTTAATGACTTTGCTGAAACTAATTATCACTAAGTACCCTAACAACATTGATCATGAGTTTCAGCTGAAACTAATTCTATACATGTAACAGAAAATGTAGATGTACCTGTCACGGTATATATAGACAGGTATACTCTATACTCAGCAAAAAAAAGAAATGTCCCCCTTTTTTAGGACTGTGTATTTCAACAATAATGTTGTAAAAATCCAGATAACTTTACAGATCTTCATTGTAAAGTGTTTAAACAATGTTTTCCATGCATGTTCAATTAACCATAATCAATTAATTAACATGCACCTGTGGAATGGTCGTTAAGACCTTAACAGCTTACAGAAAGTAGGCATTTAAGGTCACAGTTCTAAAAACGCAGGACACTAAAGAGACTTGTCTACCGACTGTGAAAAACACCCAAAGAAAGATGCCCAGGGTCCCTGCTCATCTGCGTGAACGTGCATTAGGCATGCTGCAGGGAGGCATGAGGACTGCTGATGTAGCTATAGGGCAATAAATCACCATGTCCGCACCGTGAAACGCCTAAGACAGCGCAACAGGGAGACAGGAAGGACAGCTGATCATCCTCGCAGTGGAAGACCACGTGTAACAACACCTGCACAGGATGGGTACATCCGAATATCACACCTGCGTGACAGGTACAGGATGGCCACAACAACTGCCCGAGTCACACCAGGAACACACAATCCCTCCATCTCACAGCATGAACTGACAAATCTGGTCCAGTCCATGAGGAGGAGATTCAATTCAATTCAGTTTTATTTGTATAGCGCTTTTAACAATTGACATTGTCTCAAAACAGCTTTACACAATCAAAAGAATTATTTAAGTTTGCATGGAATGTGAATGTGTATGAATCAAAATGATGCACTGCAGTACTTGAAGCAGCTGGTGGCCACACCAGATACTGACTGCTACTGACTGATTTTCAGCCTCCCTTCATTCAGGGACACATTGGGAAACATTTTTACTTTATGTCTTATGGTGTTGACTCTTTTAGTGTTCATACAAATATTTACACATTAAGTTTACTGAAAGTAAAAAGAGTTGAAAGTCAGAGGACGTTTCTTTTTTTGCTGAGTGTATATATACAGTGGCGTGAAAAACTATTTGCCCCCTTCCTGATTTCTTATTCTTTTGCATGTTTGTCACACTTAAATGTTTCTGCTCATCAAAAACCGTTAACTATTAGTCAAAGATAACATAATTGAAAACAAAATGCAGTTTTTAAATGAAGGTTTACGTTATTAAGGGAGAAAAAAAACTCCAAATCTACATGGCCCTGTGTGAAAAAGTGATTGCCCCCCTTGTTAAAAAATAACTTGACTGTGGTTTATCACACCTGAGTTCAATTTCTATAGACCCCCAGGCCTGATTACTGCCACACCTGTTTCAATCATGAAATCACTTAAATAGGAGCTACCTGACACAGAGAAGTAGACCAAAAGCACCTCAAAAGCTAGACATCATGCCAAGATCCAAAGAAATTCAGGAACAAAAGTAATTGAGATCTATCAGTCTGGTAAAGGTTATAAAGCCATTTCTAAAGCTTTGGGACTCCAGCGAACCACAGTGAGAGCCATTATCCACAAATGGCAAAAACATGGAACAGTGATGAACCTTTCCAGGAGTGGCCGGCCGACCAAAATTACCCCAAGAGCGCAGAGACAACTCATCCGAGAGGCCACAAAAGACCCCAGGACAACATCTAAAGAACTGCAGGCCTCACTTGCCTCAATTAAGGTCAGTGTTCACGACTCCACCATAAGAAAGAGACTGGGCAAAAACGGCCTGCATGGCAGATTTCCAAGGCGCAAACCACTAAGCAAAAAGAACATTAAGGCTCGTCTCAATTTTGCTAAAAAACATCTCAATGATTGCCAAGACTTTTGGGAAAATACCTTGTGGACCGACGAGACAAAAGTTTAACTTTTTGGAAGGTGCGTGTCCCGTTACATCTGGCGTAAAAGTAACACAGCATTTCAGAAAAAGAACATCCTACCAACAGTAAAATATGGTGGTGGTAGTGTGATGGTCTGGGGTTGTTTTGCTGCTTCAGGACCTGGAAGGCTTGCTGTGATAGATGGAACCATGAATTCTACTGTCTACCAAAAAATCCTGAAGGAGAATGTCCGGCCATCTGTTCGTCAACTCAAGCTGAAGCGATCTTGGGTGCTGCAGCAGGACAATGACCCAAAACACAGCAGCAAATCCACCTCTGAATGGCTGAAGAAAAACAAAATGAAGACTTTGGAGTGGCCTAGTCAAAGTCCTGACCTGAATCCTATTGAGATGTTGTGGCATGACCTTAAAAAGGCCTGCTGTAAAGTAAAACAACAACAACAACAACAACAAATTAAACAGCACCTTACTTTTGAATCGCGGCGAGAGAACTTCTGTGTGTTTGAAGCCGGGTGGGGGCTATAAAGCCGATAGAGAGTGTGTGTGTGTGTGTGTGTGTGTGTGTGTGTGTGCGCTCATTCACTTACACCAACACATACACACACTCTCTCTCTCGGTTTTACAGCCCCTTCCTCTCAGGTTCCCAAACAAACAAACAAACAAACGCACACACTCTACCACACACACACACACACACACACACACACACACATTACCTATCGTCTCCCCTGCTGGATCCTAGTGCTTGCAGAGTTTTTGTGTGTGTGTGTGTGTGTGTGTATTCACCCAGCAGGGGAGACGATTTCCTACGATTCCGCAGTGCAAGAGAGAGAAAAACTGTTGGCTCAGTTGTGATGACGTGATGCTCGGTGTCAAAACAAGAAGTGCATGCGTGATACATGATACTCGGTGCTCATAAACCAAGACAATGCTCGTTTTTCAAGTCAAAATTTATTAAAAATCTTTGCTCGTCTTGCGGACCACTCGTAAACCGTGTTACTCGTAATCCACGGTTCCACTGTATATATATATATATACACTACCATTCAAAGGTTTGGGGTCACTTGCAAATTTCTTTGTTTTTGTTTAGTGATTTATTTTCTACATTCTTCAACAATACTGGGGATTTCAGAACTATAAAATAACACATATGGAATTAGGTAATTATGTAACAACAACAAAAACGTCTCGGGTTACATTTCTGTAACCCTGTTCCCTGAAAGGCGGGAACGAGATGCTGCGTGAAAACGCTATGGGAACCAGTTTGTCGCGTTGCCGGTTGTTGAAGCATGCTGTGAAAACACGCCAAAGTTTTTGGCTATATATAACCTCGACAGGTGATGTCATCTGATGTGGAAAAATTTTATTGAATTATAAAGGTACCAAATACCCAGAAGGCCTCTGTCTAAAAGGCCTTGATCCAACTCGCTACAAAAACAGAAAAGGCGCCTGCACGACAAATTGAGGAAGTGAGAAAACACGCAGGCAGGAGGCAAGGGATAGGTAACAGACAAGAAAACTAAAGAAAAAACAATATCAATAATATTTACTAACATTTTATTATTATGTACTAAAAATATCTACTCGTAATATCTATGTGGTTTATGATAATGTTTGTTTTAATGATAATTAAAGAAAAAGTATGCAAAGTGTGACCCAAGAACAACCCGTACACACAGAGTGCAAGAAATTAAGGAACTTTATTGGAGGAAAAAATACAGAAAATGCAAGCATTGATAAAAATTATAAAAATAAACTTTCGGTTCTGCTTTAATTGGGGCACAAAGTGAAAAAAGCCAGACTTCTGCTTTTAAGAAGCAGAAAAACAGCATAAATCATATTTGTTATAAAGAAAAAATCTAATTAATCAGTAATTTTCAGCAATATCATCCTCAGAGGTAGGCCCCTCAGAGTTCTAACCAGATGCAAATTGTGGTGGTTCGGTTTGAGTAAGGGAAGGTGTAACCACCTGCCCCCAGAAGGAATCTCAGATGAGAGGATGAGCGAGAAGAACGCTGCCTGCGAGCTAGAATTAAACAAAATTAAAGAGAATTTAGTAAACATGGGTTTAGTAAATCTGGAAAAACAAAATGCACTCTGCACATATTAAAAGAAACATTACATTATTTACATTATTGATTTTAGTAGTATAGGATCTAAGAACTAGCAATATAAATAATCATACCAATAATCTGATTAATGTGATTGTCTTAAACTAACCATAGTATAGCAATAGTAGCAGGTAAATAAAAAATAAATATTAACAAACCTAATCAATGAACTGATTTAAGCTGATTTAATTAATCATTAATCTTAATATCTATATCTATCCTATAATAATTAAGTAAATTAAACAAAAGTATACTAATTGAGATATATGTTCAAAATCATTAAAATAATCATTTAGTTATATAAAGAGATTTAATGTATAATCAAAATGAATAACCAGAATATATTAAAGTACTAATAGATAAATAATCTCTATACAAGTAAATACATAATGGACAGATAAAGACAAATTAGATAAAATTAACTATGATAAGAACAACCAAAATTATAATACTTACACATCTTGATGAGGAAGATTTTGAAAGATTGCGGCTTCCACAAAAACCCAAGTTACCAACGGTGGTCAATAGTCTGGTCAAGAAAAAAAGGAATAAACCAAACTTTCTCCAAAAAAGGAGAACGTAAGACCGTCTAACGTCTTAGGCCTGCCCAGACATGAATAAATATGAGATGAGAGGAAAAATTATGCAATTGGGAGGTGCCACATCAATCTGATCAGAATAGAATTAGCTCACATCTCATGAATATTAAAAAGGTTTCGTGACTTAAGAAGGAGCAAACAATGATGTAATTGTTAAGTGAAGGTATATAAACCCTGTAAAATTAGGGAAGTAAGGGAGGAAAGGAGAGAAATCTTGCAGTTTTTATCTGTTCGTCTTTTGTCTGGCTAGTCCAGTGCCGTCCATTTACTTTTGGTTGCAATAAACTCTTTTGCTATTTCAGTACTTGAGTAGTTATTGATTTTGTTTGGAAAATTTACATAGTTCACAACAAATTTGCCACGACATAATTGGCGTAGTCGGCATAGGATACCCACGGCTGGTCGTTGCTGCCCCTTGGGGTCGGCGGCCCTACACGGTCAGCAGAACCACCGCCGCGCGGCAATAGGAACAAGGTAAGCAGAAACCTGTTATTCAAATTCTGCTGTAGTTTTTCTGCTGTCTGTGGGGGTCGAATGATTCTTGGGGGACGTACTGCTGGCCCCGGGAACCAAATTGAGTAATTGATAATTGAGTAATTTAATGTTTGATGCAATGTTATGATGCAATTTTTATTATTTTGATGAAATAGCAAAAAAGTATGCGCTTGTGAATTGATGTGCTTTTGTGCTTGCTGAGCTTGAGCTTGTTGTTGTTATTTGTATTATGTAAGAGTGTAACATTTTACAAGTAGGGTTGCCTTCAATTAACAAATAGTGTTGATTGAAAGAGTTGATATAAGAAATGCCGGTAGGTAGGTGTGTGATTGTGTAGGTGTGCGTGCATGCGTTGGCATGGTACAAGTAACCGTGTACTACAATATACCTAGGTACCGTGGTAATATGTAGTATACAACTACGGTGTGAAAGGAAATCTCGTGGATACCGCTACCATCATGATACCATAGTACGTCCAGGTATAATGATTGGCGTGATAGGTAGGTCTGAACGGGGCGAGTGAGAAAATTCCAGCGGAAAATTCCTGTAGAACCGCTGCTCTAGGGACTGGAAAATTCCTTTAGCAGGGCTAGGGTGACAGGTGGAAATTCCTGATCAGGTGGCTGGTGGGGAAATGCATGGTTAGAAAATTAGAATAGATAGTGTTGATTTGTGATTGCAATTTTGTGACTCGTGATTTGTATAGTGTATGATGTATAAGCGTAATTGTGTTGAGTTGAATTGTGAAACGTGTACGGCTAGAAAGTGAATGAAAAACCAGAAAGAGAAATGTAACATAAAAAATAAATACTGTCAAATATTGTATATACATATAATTAGATATAAATAATTAAATATATTTAGTTTAGATACTGTATTCCACACTGTATGGTGTTATTTAGACATACATATATACATGCACCATTGAAAGTAATTATTTAAAATTTAAATATTAACATAAGTAACATAAGTAGAATAACTTCCTGCCTGTGGTGGCAAGTGTGGCTATACCACTCCTGGAACATTCCTTAAATGGAATCTGGCAGAGTTGGATAGACGTGCTTGCACACGAGGGCAGAAGTTACATGAGCTCCGGAGAAATAATCCGGAGACGTAGTAGATAGAATAGCTTCTTGCTTGTGGTGACAAATACAGCTATATCACTCCTGGAACATCTCTTAAGTGAGATCTGGCAGAGTTGAATAGAGGTATTTGCGCACGAGGGCAGAAGCTGCATGAGCTCTGGAGAGATAATCCAGAGACATAGAAAAAGACATTAGTATATTGAATGAGCTCTGGAGAAATAATCCAGAGACAATTAGAGTAATGAGAGGAAATAGAGACCCAAGTAATCAAAGAAGAAGAGGACGAAGAGTACAGTCACCAAGCATCAACCCTGCACACACACATGCCAATTTTTGGATTCCATATTATTATCAAATGGTTCCCTCACAAGCACCCATGTCCGAACAGCACATGCTTAGAGTTACACGGGGTACAGAGCGGATGATGGAAGAGCAGTTATTTAGGAATGCGCCGTTTCCAGAACATGTAATAGCTCTTGCATTAACTGCAATGAACGTGGACTTGTTATGCTTGCCGATGCAAATAATATTTTCAATCCCGCATACTCGGGGTGGACATATGTTTGTAAGGAGATATTATTTGGGAAGAGAAAGAAGGCTTCAAAAGAAGACGTACATATTAAATGTCGGTAGAACTGTTTAAGTTAAAATACAGAGTAAGAAATGAGGAAGCAAAAATGAGATTAATAATAAAGTACATTTATATTTAATTAATATAAAAGAAATAAAATATGTATATATATATGTAGAATCTAATCAAAATGATAACCGTTATTGTTATTACATTGTGTTTGAGTGAGTTGAAGCAGACGTGGCTGTGGGTGAATCAGGAAAACAGCAGCGCACACGACTGACTAACTTGCACCACGAACATTGAGGAAAAGAAATCTCCTGTGGCGAGCAAAGGAGCGGTCTGGTTGATCAACTTGGACGCCTGGTTGCTGAGGGAGAAGACTTCACATAGTAAAAATTCTTATAAAAGCTATTATTATAATAATAATATAGATGAAATGTGGACATAGGTTAAAACAATATTATAACGATTGCTACTGATAAACCTATATTTACTAGAATTTGTGTCTGTAAATGTTCAAATACAATGTTAAAAGCCATTTAAACTAAAGAAACGGAACATAACTGCTCACAAACAAGCGGCTGTGAATACATGTGGTAGATCTTAATTTAGAAACGTCTAGAGGCGGAGTAGAGGAAGCACGTGAGGATCTCATAATTCAACGCCATTGTTGTAGTTTCTACTGCTATGTTGTAATTCTCTGTGGCGCCATCTAGTGTACCCTATAAAAATTACATGTCATTGTTAAATTCCAAGGGGAAATGCTTTCATAGTTTGGGGAACAGAGGATCCTGTTACCAACAATTAAATAAACAAATACTAGATAATAAAGAATAAATAAGAATTTATAAAATATATTAAAGATAAATAAATAATAATTAAATAATTAGAAAAATTTAAATGAAGTCTTGAATGAATGAATAGAATCATAGATAGATAGAATCATTCCAAAATGGATAAACCAGTAGAAATTATAATTGAACAACACCATCTACTAGAGAAAGATATCAGAAAGTATATGAAGAAATGGCATGACAAAACAAAAGGATGTTCAGACCAATGGCCTATTAATGGATCATTCAACTTGGAAATATGTACCCAATTAAAACAGAAAATCATAAACTGGGGAGCAGAAAAGAAGAAAAAAGAAATGGAAGAAAAACTCAAACTCAAGTTAAAAATAATAGACTATTTTAAAGAAGAAGGACAGCGTAGACGGAAAAAGCAACAGGAAAAAACTGAACAACAAGTGATGAATATAATATTAAAAAGAGAAAAAGAAATCAAGGACACCGAACAGAAAGACAAATGTGAACAAGAAGAACTTACAGAAAGGCAAGATGGACAGAAAGAAACATTTCCGCCATCACCAGAGATGTGCATGAGGCCACCGCCCTACAACACTGATCAATCCCTGGAGAATAAAGTATATCCTACTATCCCGATGATGGGAGTAACAACAATTGAAGAAGATGAATGGACAAATGTAGAATTGCAATTTCATGGGACACTGAATGGAATAGCAAGATCAGCAGATCAGGAATTAAATCTAAATTCTGCTGGTAGAGGAGCTGGAAGAAGAGCACACTTTCAAAAAGTATCATCAGACTCAAAAAGCATCTCAGAACGACATGCGACCAAAGGATTATCAAGTGAAGAAAGTTCAATCCTCCCTGCAGACCAATCATGGAGAAACGTTATGGATAAGAATGCTCAAACATATTGGAATGAATATCCTAGTACCAGTTCTCCACGAGGGCAAGGAACCATGAAACCTCAATGGATCCCACATCCTGGTGAAAAAACAAGCCTGGAAAAGGAACTACTCACCCGTCGACAAAGTGAACCAAGTACACGACCAAAAAATTCTGCCAACCTGCGGTCGGAATTTGAAGAAAGAAGGAACATCAAAGAAAAAGATAAATCTGTAACCAAACAAGGACAATTAGTCAAACTGGAAGGAGAAGTGAAAATCACTCCATTAGAAAAAGAGGATAGATCTCTTCAGAAAATCCTTGAGGATTTCAATGGGAAAACTGTCACTGAATTAACAAAACAAATAAACCTAACTGAAGTACACAGAGAAGCCTTGAAGGAAAGTCAAAGCTTATTAAAAGCTTTAAATGAAATGGCATACAATATGAAGGGTATGTCACAGAGCAATGCAACACGAGAGCAGTGTTCTGCTGTAAACGAAGAGCCCAATGATGAAGAAATATTAAGACACTTAAATGAAAAAGAAGATAGTATTGAACAACAAACAGGAAGAGAGAAACAGCTACATGGTCTACAATCACAGTATCAAGACGCAAATATAACAAGCCGCACAGAAGAAAATATGGATGTGGAAGGGGAAAAAGCCAGCCAAACTATGAGAGTACTGAGAGATAGATCCACTCTGAAACAACCAGATCGATACAGCAACAAGACATGTTTTCAACATGAAGAATGCCAAAGGGAAAAAGAAAGGAGAAGGCAAAGAGATGAAGATGAGCCTGCAACCTCCTCATCCCAGTGTCCACTAATAGTAAAAGGAACAGCACTGCACTATGTACCATGGTGTTTTATGGATGTGACTGGTCTCATAGGCAGGCTTCCAGATCTGTGTGAAGGAGCACAAAGATGGATCACCCAATTTGAAGAAAAAACAATGGGACACCAACTGGCCCTTGGAGACATCAAGGCCATACTAGGTCAAACCATCGGAAAAAACAAAACCACAGAGGTTCTACAAGAAGCTGGAATGCCGCCTGAGGCTGAAGATGCCAGATATGATCATTTCCCATTGGGACCCAACAGAAACAATATCTGGGGAGCCCTAAGGAAAATGTATCCCACAAAAATGGATCCAGGACGGTTGGAAACTATCAAACTAGCTGAAGAAGAAAATGTAGTCAAGTTCATACAAAACTTCCAAGATGCCTGGAGAGATGAAACTGGTGGTCATTGGGATGAAAATGATACAAGTAGGGGCTTGTTCAGGATGATGTTAAAGAAAACTTTGCCACTCTCAGTACAGGAAAAGTTGGATGGAGTGATTGGCCTCAACACCATGGCTTGGAAAACATTTCAAGCCCACATAATCCATTTCGTCAATCAATATCGAAAGGCAAAATTAGAAGCGAAAGAAATGTCCACTAATTTGATGACACAACTGTGTAAATCACAACTGGGTGAAATTGTCAGAAACAAACAAGAAGAAAAAGAAAAGAAGAAGGAGAAGGAAGCCGCTGCCAAACAAGCTGCACTTATGGTGAATCCACAATCACCTTATCCTCAAAATCCTCCAAGACAAACATATACACCAGGACATCGAATGACAAGACCACCCCAATATGGCAGAGGCCGAGGAAGAGGATGTTGGGCTTGTGGTGATTACGCCACATTAGAAGAGACTGTCCCCATGTCAGTTTCCTGTGGGGAGACAGAGTGGAAAGATCTGAACAGCAAGGACAAACGTTAGGACCCCGAGGACCTCAAGGACCACAGTCAGACCAAAATTCGCCAGCTACACAACAATCTGGCTGGTCAGACACATGGAGAGGACAAAACCAACCAAACCAAAGACACGATCAACCACCTCCACCAAGTCAAGGTGGACAATGGGGGGGCCCCTCTGAAGGCCAAAACCCTAACTACTGAAGATGCCCAGAGGAGCCTAATAAGGGGGAGCTTATGCAGTTTGTCACCACATTATATCCAGCTCAAGAACCTACGGTGACAGTGAAAATAGGACAATGTCTAGAAGCACCGTTTATGATTGACACCGGAGCTACATACTCAAGCATTGGACAAGCAGGCTCTAGACTCCCCCTTACCCGTAAAGCAATACAAACAGTGGGCTTCTCGGGAAAAACTCAGACTTTACGGTTTACCGAACCTCAAGAACTAACATTGGATGGGGTAACTATCAATGCTCCACTACTTTATTCCCCGCATGCACCTATGAACCTCTTGGGAAGAGACACATTATGTAAACTAGGAGCAAAAATACACTGTGGACCAACAGGACTCTGGGTAACCTTTCCAGAAACCCTAGCAACACAATGTCTACTCATCCATAATCCAGATACAACACCTAAAGAAGTTAATGTGGTATATTGGTTAGAATACAACCAACCATCTGGTCTCTGGAACACTTATCAAGAATGGAAACCATGGATTACTCATTTACGACCAGATTGTAGTGAAATAGACTTACCACTACATTGCACCATAAAGTATGACTCAAACCATGATGAAGAATTTGCCACGACAAAGTTGGAAAAGTTCAGGATTGGTACCAAGTTGAACATGCGGTGCCGCATGTCTCTCTGATGATTGCGGAAAATTTTGAACAAAAAGACCTAGGTAAGATGGTTAAGGAAGCCAAACAAATAAGCGAAAGGGAACCAACTTTGAATCCATACATACATCTATCACCTGATAGGAAATTCATGTATATATCACAAGAAAACATAGGCAGTGTTGTTGCCACACATGTAGATATAGAATTGCATGATAAAGATACGGCAATCGCACAAATGTCAGTTATTGAAGATGAAGAAAGGGAACTAGAGGAAAAGATACTTCAAGAAGTTCCAGAAATATTATGGTCTAAGCATCATACAGATGTAGGACTAGTCAAATCAGCGGGTTTAGTAAAAGTCCAAGTTAAACCTAATGCCCGGCTCCCATATGTAAAACAGTATCCTCTGTCATCCGAAGCAATTGAAGGCATCAGACCCACAATCACAGGACTGGTAAAAGCTGGAGTGCTTATTCCCACTTCAAGTCCTTGTAATACTCCTATTTTTCCGCTACAAAAGGAAAACTCTAAAAAATGGAGATTGGTTCATGACCTCAGAGCCATTAACAATATAGTAATTGCAGACACTCCTGTAGTTCCTAATCCACACACAATATTGTCCAATATTCCAGAGGGGACTAAGTGGTACTCAGTTATCGATTTATGTTCCGCTTTTTTCAGCATTCCTCTGCATCCCGATTCTCAGTACTTGTTCGCCTTTACTTACGAAGGTCAACAATATACGTACCAATCTTTAGCACAAGGATATGTGGAGTCTCCTTCCCTCTTTAACCAGGTGTTAGCGCGTGACTTGGCTACGCTCTCGATACCAAGCCGTCTGTTAATATACGTTGATGACATTTTAATTTGCAGTCCAACAAAAGAACAATGTCAAAGGGACACAGTGAAAGTGTTGACTATGCTGGCAGAAAATGGACATAAGGTAAGCAAAGATAAATTACAGTTCTGTAAGCAGACAGTTGAATATTTAGGGCGAGTGTTAGAAGGAACCAATAAAAAGATTTCACCTACCCATATTGAGGTCATTTTAAAAGCTCCTCAGCCCCAAACAGTAAAACAAATGCTATCATTCTTAGGAATGGCAGGGTTTAGTCGGCCCTGGATATGTGATTTTGCGTCCCAAGTGCAACCTTTAAGAGATCTGATTAAAACTGTTGGTCGAACCAAACCCAACTCGCCACTCATCTGGATACCTGAAGCAGTAGCTTCATTTAATTGTATTAAGACATCGTTAGCTTCAGCACCTGCTCTAGCTAGTCCCGATTATACCAAACCATTTCAGTTATACGTTTCAGAACGACAAGGCTTTGCCTCTGCCGTACTAACCCAAACGCAGCATGGAATGGGCAAGCAACCCATAGCGTATTATAGTACTGCTCTCGACAACATTGAAAAAGGGATGCCCCCATGTTACAGAGGTCTTGCAGCAGCTGCATTTGCTTATAAAAAAGCATCAAGCATCACTATGGGACATCCAACCACTCTGTATACTACGCATGCAATACATGCATTATTAACTAGCCAAATGTTTGTGATAACTAATGCACGTTGTTCTGCGTATGACGTCATCTTATCAGCATCCGAACTAACCATTGAACGATGTAAAACCGTGAACCCGGCTAACTTAATAGTATTACCAATAGATGGAACTCCTCATGATTGCTCAGAGGAGTCAAACAAATTTGTTAAAGCCCGACCGGACTTAGAAAACCAACCGCTAAAAGATGCAGAGCAGGTATTTTTTGTAGATGGATCGTGTTTCCGAGACCAATGCGAAAATAAAGCTGGATACGCTATAGTGTCGCCATCCGTAGACAATAAAACGTATCATGTTGTTTCCTCTACCTTCATCCCTCAGCCATGTTCTGCCCAACTGGCGGAAATTAAAGCGTTAACAGCTGCCTGTAACCTTGGCGCTGGAAAAATGTGTACTATATATACTGATTCATCATATGGGTATGGGGTAATTCATATTTTTGGAACAATATGGGCACAGAGAGGATTTTTGCGAACTGACGGATCACCAATTTCTCATGGACAAGCAATATCTGACCTCTTGCATGCTATGACACTACCATCAAGATTAGCTGTTGTAAAATGCCGTGCTCATAAGTCAGATGGATCGTTCATTTCACAAGGCAATGCCGCAGCAGATGAAGCTGCAAAGAAGGCAGCCCTGGGATCTGCTTCTACTTGCGTCATGATCCCGGTAGTTACGGGAGACATAGAACCTGTTGATACTGAATTAACTTTAAAACACATTGCAGAAATGCAAAGCTCAGCCCCTGCTTATGAAAAAGCTATTTGGACAAGGCGCGGAGCAAAACTTGATCAAGATACTAACATCTGGCGTAGTTGCGAAGGGCTTTTTGTAGCACCTGCGTCATACCTCCCCATGTTAATAAAATCCGCCCATGGAATTGATCATTGCGCCAGGGGGGAAATCCTACGTTCAATCCGCTCAGAATGGTGGTCACCTTATCTTGCCAGCCAAATCGATAACTATTTATCAGCATGTGAAATCTGTGGTCAATATAACATAAGAAAAGCATTAACAACTCCACTAGGACATATTCCTCAACCCATGGGCCCCTTTAGACACTTAATAATGGATTTTGTAGATATGATAGATCGCAAAGGAGGGAAAAGATACATTTTAGTCGTGGAAGACCGATTTAGTCGATGGGTAGAAGCTACTCCTACTGCTAAAGCAGATGCAAAAACTGTAGCAAAATTCCTAGTTAGAGAAATAATTCCACGATTTGGGATTCCAGATATATTAAGTTCGGATAATGGATCCCACTTTGTAAATGATGTTATAAAATCCGTCACTGAGGCTTTATGCATAACACACAAATTAGGATGTGTGTATCATCCACAATCACAAGGGATGGTAGAACGCGCCAATGGAGTATTAAAGACTAAAATTGCCAAGATCTGTGCGAGTTCTAAATTATCTTGGATGGACGCATTGCCCCTAGCACTAATGAAGAATGTTAAAACAAATGCAGGCATGTAAATATGTAAATGCAATCCAGAATTAATATATGCAAAGTATATAACAAATCTAACATTATAAATATTATGAATTGCTATAAAATCAAGACTAACAAAATATAGACTATATATAATGATGATAATTGCTATAAAACTTTGATTTACTGCATTATTATGTATCAGTATGTATGTAGTTTAGTGTGTGCAGGATCAAGACATTGCTATGGCGACAGGAGGCAGAGACCACCATCTCACTGTTGACAGGTTCATACATGAACTGATCCATAAAGAATGCCAAAAAGAGGGAGGTGGCACAATATGCTACGTCTGTCAGCAAGCAAGTCTTCACCACTCTGACACAAGCCTTGCACCTTGGGTAGGACAGTACATTCCGAATCTTAGCCTTACAGACCTGAAACAGTGGACTACTGTACATGAGCTTCTTCGTCCTGCTAAACTCCTACTTGACTTTTCAAATCTAATATTGAATCGAGACACGTGGGTACGAGACAAAACTGAAACAAAATACGTTGCAGATACCACTCCTGAACTGTGTATTACTACAACTCAGTGGTACTGCTTGCGAACATTGTCTGTCTCTGAGTGTTATGAGACAGAAAATTATCAAGGATACTTAATCTCAGAAGACATTCTTCAATGCCGAACTTTTAACGTTGTCTCTTTCTCAATCAACGATTTTGAGCTATGGAACTCTAATCCAAAGCAACAAGCCTGGTTAGCGAGTCTGCCAACAACCTCCCCAAATAGGACATTCTCACAAAATAATTCAAATCTGTACTATACCAATAAAAACAAAACGGACTATGGATGCATAAGAAACATTTGGTCAACGAACGTAAGCAATTTGTCAATATCATTACCAACATGGATACATAGACACTATCGTTACCGACAACTTCGAAAACCTTGAACTCCTGCTCCATAAACAAATAGAAAAAATGTGATTCATTGTAATTTCTATGTTAATACTTTAATTAAGTTTGATATATTGTATTAATGAGTTCAATTTATAGTTATGTTTTTGATTTTTGTCTTAATGTTTTGTTTATGATTTCTTGTGTTCATTTTTATGATCCATAGATCATACATTATTGCCTTATTGCTGTCAAGTCCTCTGACCAGATGCTAATGCATTGTCGAGTGATAAAACACTGGCAGGGTAGGAATTTTCCCTCAAAATTTGACCATGAGGGTTTTTCGCCTACCCCTGAGCAGAGAACCTAAGATTAGCTATAATCTCTCCTGATTACAAGGTAGTGACCACAAGGTCAATCCGAGAAAGGGATAGAAAATAGCAATTGTTAAAAGGTTCAAGAAATATGTCATTTAATGGTTTATATGACTGTTCGCAAATGTGTGTATAATCCATACTTGCTCCTCCTTAAGCATAAGATAGGCAGGACTGTGGAAATTTGAGTAAAGCCATATTTATGGCTTTCAGGGGGGACTGTGGAAAAATTTTATTGAATTATAAAGGTACCAAATACCCAGAAGGCCTCTGTCTAAAAGGCCTTGATCCAACTCGCTACAAAAACAGAAAAGGCGCCTGCACGACAAATTGAGGAAGTGAGAAAACACGCAGGCAGGAGGCAAGGGATAGGTAACAGACAAGAAAACTAAAGAAAAAACAATATCAATAATATTTACTAACATTTTATTATTATGTACTAAAAATATCTACTCGTAATATCTATGTGGTTTATGATAATGTTTGTTTTAATGATAATTAAAGAAAAAGTATGCAAAGTGTGACCCAAGAACAACCCGTACACACAGAGTGCAAGAAATTAAGGAACTTTATTGGAGGAAAAAATACAGAAAATGCAAGCATTGATAAAAATTATAAAAATAAACTTTCGGTTCTGCTTTAATTGGGGCACAAAGTGAAAAAAGCCAGACTTCTGCTTTTAAGAAGCAGAAAAACAGCATAAATCATATTTGTTATAAAGAAAAAATCTAATTAATCAGTAATTTTCAGCAATATCATCCTCAGAGGTAGGCCCCTCAGAGTTCTAACCAGATGCAAATTGTGGTGGTTCGGTTTGAGTAAGGGAAGGTGTAACCACCTGCCCCCAGAAGGAATCTCAGATGAGAGGATGAGCGAGAAGAACGCTGCCTGCGAGCTAGAATTAAACAAAATTAAAGAGAATTTAGTAAACATGGGTTTAGTAAATCTGGAAAAACAAAATGCACTCTGCACATATTAAAAGAAACATTACATTATTTACATTATTGATTTTAGTAGTATAGGATCTAAGAACTAGCAATATAAATAATCATACCAATAATCTGATTAATGTGATTGTCTTAAACTAACCATAGTATAGCAATAGTAGCAGGTAAATAAAAAATAAATATTAACAAACCTAATCAATGAACTGATTTAAGCTGATTTAATTAATCATTAATCTTAATATCTATATCTATCCTATAATAATTAAGTAAATTAAACAAAAGTATACTAATTGAGATATATGTTCAAAATCATTAAAATAATCATTTAGTTATATAAAGAGATTTAATGTATAATCAAAATGAATAACCAGAATATATTAAAGTACTAATAGATAAATAATCTCTATACAAGTAAATACATAATGGACAGATAAAGACAAATTAGATAAAATTAACTATGATAAGAACAACCAAAATTATAATACTTACACATCTTGATGAGGAAGATTTTGAAAGATTGCGGCTTCCACAAAAACCCAAGTTACCAACGGTGGTCAATAGTCTGGTCAAGAAAAAAAGGAATAAACCAAACTTTCTCCAAAAAAGGAGAACGTAAGACCGTCTAACGTCTTAGGCCTGCCCAGACATGAATAAATATGAGATGAGAGGAAAAATTATGCAATTGGGAGGTGCCACATCAATCTGATCAGAATAGAATTAGCTCACATCTCATGAATATTAAAAAGGTTTCGTGACTTAAGAAGGAGCAAACAATGATGTAATTGTTAAGTGAAGGTATATAAACCCTGTAAAATTAGGGAAGTAAGGGAGGAAAGGAGAGAAATCTTGCAGTTTTTATCTGTTCGTCTTTTGTCTGGCTAGTCCAGTGCCGTCCATTTACTTTTGGTTGCAATAAACTCTTTTGCTATTTCAGTACTTGAGTAGTTATTGATTTTGTTTGGAAAATTTACATAGTTCACAACAAATTTGCCACGACACTGATTAGATGTAGGTGGAGGTTATAAAAACAGGTGAGCCGGCAACGACCTCAGATTAATTTGTCTGAACAGCCATCCGGTCACGTGGTAGTGCGGCATTGCGACGCAGCATCTCGTTCCCGCCTTTCAGGGAACAGGGTTACAGAAATGTAACCCGAGACGTTCCCTAGCAAGGCTACACTCGATGCTGCGTGAAAACGCTATGGGAACGAGAATACCAACGCTGCCGCACTACAGGTGTCTGGACCCCAAGGTTGTGTAGCGTGTGCGCACAAAGCCAAGAAGGTCTCAGAGCTATGCCTGGGCAGCTAACTCGGGGGCAGTGAGCCCGGAGTAGCATGAACATCCAGATTTATAAATGTAAAAAATGTGTGCGGGGAGGAACCAACCCTTCGCGCCACACAATTACTGCAGGGGATACCTCCTGCTGGTGAGACTGGGATGATCACCCTGGTTGGGTGAGCCCTGCTTCCCAGAGGCGAAGTGAACCCACGCGCCTCATAGGAGAGGGCAATATGCATCTCTCACCCAGTATAGTGGCGCTCTGACTTACGCCACTAGCTGATGCGGTGGACGTGAATCTGAAGAGCACATACTGGATAGTAAGTGAAGTTTCTCCTGCTCCGAAGCTGTAAAAGGCGGAGGACAGAAGGCTTCAAAAGCAATAGGGTGCCTGTTGGGTTTATAGTTAGCTTTTGGAAGATAGTTGAGAGAGGATGCAGTTACGCACGTCCTGAAAGTGCTAGGGCATAGACCCGAGAACGGAAACTCCAGCACTGAAACAATTCGGCAGTGGACTGGGTTTACCTGCTTAGCATATACTTGCTGCAGGGGAATTCCTCTTGCTAATGCAATAGATGAGGCAATCCCCAGGGTTGAAAGAGCCCTGATTCCCAGAGGCGATGTGAACCCACGCGCCTCATAGGAGAGGGCAATAGCATGTCTCATCCAGCACATGTAGAAACTGCTCTGACCTACGCCACTAGCTGATGCGGTGGACGTAGATCTGAAGAGCACAAGCTGGACACAGCAAGTGAAGTCTCTCCTGCTCCGAAGCTGTAAGCGCGGAGGACAGAAGGCTTCAAGAGCAATAGGGTGACTGTTGGGTTTATGGAGCTTTCGGAAGATAGTTGAGAGAGGATGCAGTCACGTACGTCCTGAGAGTACTAGGGCACAGACCCGAGGAGGGAAACTCCAGCACTGAAACAATTCGGCAGTGGACTGGGTTTACCTGCTTAGCATATACTTGCTGCAGGGGAATTCCTCTTGCTAATGCAATAGATGAGGTAATCCCCAGGGTTGAAAGAGCCCTGATTCCCAGAGGCGAAGTGAACCCACGCGCCTCATAGGAGAGGGCAATAGCATCTCTCATCCAAAACATGTAGAAGCTGCTCTGACCTACGCCACTAGCTGATGTGGTGGACGTAAATCTGAAGAGCAGTAAAAGGCGAAGCATATCTTAGAAGGCAAGAGGTCCGCCTTGCTACATGAAAATCTCTCCCTGACTACTTCGGAGTGGGGTTACCATTCCCCGTGTGTCAGAGATAGACTGGACAGTACTACTGCTCCCGCATCCATGCTGGAATGTAAATCGCTCTGAGGGACAGGAACCTGGTGCGCTAGCTGTTAGCGGCGCGAGCACAGTCCGCCCTGGCGATAACATATGAGACTGCCATAGTGTTGTCCCCCGCACTAGGACATGGCAGCCTCTCAACTGCTGGAGGAAGTGCTTTAGGGCCAGAAATAGAGCCATCATTTCGAGGCAATTGCTGTGCCATGCGAGAAGATAGCCTCTCCAGCTCCCTTGGGCTGGACAGTCATCAGAGACCGCACCCCAGCCTATGAGGGAAGCATCTGTCGTTAGCCTCAGCGACGACAAGATGAACTTAGAGTGGGACCCAGAGTAGAGACCGGGGTCTGAACCACGTAGAAAGGGTACGAAGCACCTGGCGCGTAACCCATATTGGGGATTGGCCCTAGTGATATTCCCCGGTTCTTAGCCACAACTTAGAATGCTCTCATGTGCAGAAGGTCCAAAGGTGTCACCGTGGATACAGCTGCCATGAGAGCTAGGATGTCTGAAAGTGATGGTCACTTTCTGGTCTAGCTTGTTTTCCTTGAGGGTGTTGAGAATGGGTTCGATGCGAGCGGGAGACAGCTGTGCCCACTTACGACCGAATCCCATATAGCACCCAATGTGTTGTCCTCTGCACAGGAAAGAGCACGCTTTCGTGGCGTTGGGTCCCAGTCCTGAGAACAGAGATGAGCTAGGACGACATGCTGATGTCGAAGCACTAGCCACCGGATGCCCTGGGACTCCCATAAGAACCAGGGCTAAATCCGTGCATTTTGTATGTGTGCGGGTGAGCTAGACCAATGGAAGGACCCGATACTGGTAAGCTTCGCCCCCGAAAGCGAACCTCAGGATCTCCCTGTGTTGTGGCAATGTTTCTGTATGAAAGTAAGCGTCCTTAAATCGATTGTCAGAAACAATCGCTTGGTAGGGTTGAGAGCAATCACCTTTACAGTCAAGAACTGAACTGTATTCATTGATTTTCAGGTAGCGGGAGAGCCCGCAGAATCTGAAATATTGGACGCAGCCCCCGTTCCTCTTGGGAACCAAGAATACCGACTGTAGTAGCCTGACTCACTGTCTGGTGGGGGAACATGTTCCATGGCCCCCTTCCCCGGCAGCCTGTCAGCAGATGCGCACTTTCTGGTTTCATGGAAGTGGAGGCCACGCCATTGAAAACACAGAAGGTGAAGTGAGAACTGAATCCTGTAGTTCCTCTCTCCAGTGCTTAGTACCCAAGGAGATATACTTGGCAGTAGCTTCCACGCTGCCAGTTTCTCATAAAAGGGCAAAAGTTTCGGCAGCTTGGTTAAACGGGGGGGGGGGGGGGGGATGTTAGATGTTCGGCATCCTGAAGCATGGCAGGAAAAACTGAAGAACTAACAGCCTATTGGAGACTGGTGTTGCCCGAACACCAGTGGTGGCGGAGCAAACACCGACCTCCTGGGGGTGCCAGGGAGAACACTTATTCGTTAAAAAGGAATTCTGGGTGCCTTTCCCTATTGGGGGGGCCACCCCCATTTATTTTATCAGTCTGACCTCCTGTGTGCAGTGGAGCACCAAGCTGACCCACTGCCTGAAAAGCTTTTCCCTCTAGGGCAGATAAAAGTCTACACATCTAATCAGATGACGTCACCTGTCGAGGTTATATATAGCCAAAAACTTTGGCGTGTTTTCACAGCATGCTTCAACGACCGGCAACGCGACAAACTGGTTCCCATAGCGTTTTCACGCAGCATCGAGTGTAGCCTTGCTAGGGAACAACAGTTAGTTGTTATTTTAAGACACAGAGGTCGGCCTTTCTGTAATAGTTCTTGGAAGAACATTATTGTCAAGTGCATTTGCAAAATCCGTCCAGCACCATAATGAACCTGGCTCTCATGAAGGCCATCCCAGGAAGGCGAGACCAAAACCTACCTCTGCTGCAGACGAGAAGTTCATTTAGAATTACCAGCCTGAAAAATGACCAATTAACAGCAGCTCAGATTAGAGGTGTTATGAAGTCTTTACAGAGCAGAAGTAGCAGAAACATCTCAATATCAACTGTTCAAAGGAGATTAATGCAGTTTTTGGACGCCTTCAGCTTTACAATGTAGAAAGAAATAAAAATCAGGAACCATCATGGAGTTAGAAAGTGACCCCAAACTTTTGAACAGTATATATAATATATAATATAAAATCGCTATTACTTGACCCTGAAATTTAGTTTAGCACACAAAAAACAGAAAAGTCCTTTCTGGTAAATCAACTGCATATGTAGTTTATTTACAGTAATTCATGAAAAAAAATTTATATACATTGTACAGTACAAGGTAAACACGAGAAAGATTACAAAATTTAAAACAAACAGTGCCTACTTTATAAACAGATTAGTATACTGTGCGTCGAGATGCTTGCATGTTGCCCCTCCACCTCGCGTTTTTTGTGCTTCCATTTCAAGTGGAGAGATATTTGAACGACAGCCTAGAACAAAAGCCTAGGTGTGATCACAACCCACTCCTGTGAATCACTTGGTGATACAGTGGTGTGAAAAACTATTTGCCCCCTTCCTGGTTTCTTATTCTTTTGCATGTTTGTCACACTTAAATGTTTCTGCTCATCAAAAACCGTTAACTATTAGTCAAAGATAACATAATTGAACACAAAATGCAGTTTTTAAATGAAGGTTTACGTTATTAAGGGAGAAAAAAAACTCCAAATCTACATGGCCCTGTGTGAAAAAGTGATTGCCCCCCTTGTTAAAAAATAACTTAACTGTGGTTTATCACACCTAAGTTCAATTTCTGTAGTCACCCCCAGGCCTGATTACTGCCACACCTGTTTCAATCAAGAAATCACTTAAATAGGAGCTACCTGACACAGAGAAGTAGACCAAAAGCACCTCAAAAACTAGACATCATGCCAAGATCCAAAGAAATTCAGGAACAAATGAGAACAAAAGTAATTGAGATCTATCAGTCTGGTAAAGGTTATAAAGCCATTTCTAAAGCTTTGGGACTCCAGGGAACCACAGTGTGAGCCATTATCCACAAATGGCAAAAACATGGAACAGTGGTGAACCTTCCCAGGAGTGGCCGGCCGACCAAAATTACCCCAAGAGCGCAGAGACGACTCATCCGAGAGGCCACAAAAGACCCCAGGACAACATCTAAAGAACTGCAGGCCTCACTTGCCTCAATTAAGATCAGTGTTCATGACTCCACCATAAGAAAGAGACTGGGCAAAAACGGCCTGCATGGCAGATTTCCAAGGCACAAACCATTTTTAAGCAAAAAGAACATTAAGGCTCGTCTCAATTTTGCTAAAAAACATCTCAATGATTGCCAAGACTTTTGGGAAAATAACTTGTGGACCGACGAGACAAAAGTTGAACTTTTTGGAAGGTGCGTGTCCCGTTACATCTGGCGTAAAAGTAACACAGCATTTCAGAAAAAGAACATCATATCAACAGTAAAATATGGTGGTGGTAGTGTGATGGTCTGGGGTTGTTTTGCTGCTTCAGGACCTGGAAGGCTTGCAGTGATAGATGGAACCATGAATTCTACTGTCTACCAAAAAATCCTGAAGGAGAATGTCCGGCCATCTGTTCGTTAACTCAAGCTGGAGCGATCTTGGGTGCTGCAGCAGGACAATGACCCAAAACACACCAGCAAAACCACCTCCGAATGGCTGAAGAAAAACAAAATGAAGACTTTGGAGTGGCCTAGTCAAAGTCCTGACCTGAATCCTATTGAGATGTTGTGACATGACCTTAAAAAGGCAGTTCATGCTAGAAAACCCTCAAATAAAGCTGAATTACAACAATTCTGCAAAGATGAGTGGGTCAAAATTCCTCCAGAGTGCTGTAAAAGACTCGTTGCAAGTTATCGCAAACGCTTGATTGCAGTTATTGCTGCTAAGGGTGGCCCAACCAGTTATTAGGTTCAGGGGGCAATTACTTTTTCACACAGGGCCATGTAGGTTTGGATTTTTTATTCTCCCTAAATAATAAAACCCTCATTTAAAAACTGCATTTTGTGTTTACTTGTGTTATCTTTGACTAATAGTTAAATGTGTTTGATGATCAGAAACATTTTGTGTGACAAACATGCAAAAGAATAAGAAATCAGGAGGGGGGCAAATAGTTTTTCACACCACTGTATATAAACTGCATATATGGAATAAAACCTGAGATAGTTACATATACACACTGAATGACACATAGTTATTATGCTAGTGTTAAACAAGAACTGCTTTTCGAGAGAGGCACAAAGATGTATGACTGTGCATAGGGTGTAAAAGTGGGCTTTTACAAACCTAACACCCCTTCTTCTTAGTGCACTCCACCCTTTTCCTGCTGAGGACCATGGCCTCAGATTTGGAGGTGCTGATTCTCATCCCAGCCGCTTCACACTCGGCTGCGAACCGATCCAGTGAGAGCTGTACGTCACAGGATGATGAGGCGAACAGAACAACGTCATCTGCAAAAAGCAGTGACCCAATCCTGAGCCCACCAAACTGTACCCCCTCAACGACCTGGCTGCGCCTACAAATCCTGTCCATAAAAATTATGAACAGGATCGGTGACAAAGGGCAGCCATGTCGGAGTCCTACTCTCACCGGAAACAGGTCCGACTTACTACCGGCAATGCGGACCAAGCTCCGACACCGGTTGTACAGGGACCGGACAGCCCTTAACAGGGAATCCGATATCCCACAAAATTAAATTAAAATTTATTTGTATAGCACTTTTAACAATTGTCATTGTCGCAAAGCAGCTTTACACAATCAAAAGCAAATGATGAGCAAGCCGAAGGCCACAGTGGCAAGGAAAAACTCCATGAGATGGTAATAGGAAGGAACCTTAAGAGGAACCAGACTCAACAGGGAACCCATCCTCTTTTGGGCGAAATAGAGAGCAGGAATATATTCTGCATTCATACTGTGTGTGTTAGGTGGCAGGCAGTTCAGCATAACAGTAAACTGGAATCGAGTGGCTCAAGAACACAGTACAACTTAAATACTGGTTGGAGCAGGTCGCCGCTACCAACTTCATAGCTCGAGCTAGGATCCAACAAGTTCTACTACAATGAAGATTACCTTACAAGAGATCTCATGAGTAGATGGAGCGCTGGACTGATTACAATGCTGCAGTTCCTATATGACAGATGCTGAAACCCCTGAAACAGAGGGCAAGTCAAACAAGACCAAAGTTCTTGAGAGCATCGACGGATGATATTCATTCTCAAAACACTGGGCTCTTGAACTGGGCTACCACCGGTGGAAACTTTGACAAGTAGTACTCCCCATTGTGGCATCACCTTGCCACACAGCTCCACAATCTAGTTCTAAGTAACCAATATCAGGAAGGGCTAACCCATTATCAGCCCTGAGCTACAGCCAATGAAATGACTCAAAGTGCTCCTGACCCCAGGACTGGGTTTTCAAGAAAGAAGCTCTCAGTGACTTTGAACACCATACAGTAGCATTCTTACCTGAGGTGAAAGTGGAAGTCAGGTGCACAGCAAACAGGGGGTGTCCGGTCTACATGAGACGGAATGCTCTCCCTCTACCTTTATAACACCCCACTTGCCAGCGGATTGGTTAGCATCTGGAATGATGTCCCAGACACTAACAAGGTAGCAGAAAATCCTCCAATCGAGGGTAGGGCAGCACATATAAAATGGTTACAGCACAAACCGTTTTAAATAAGGACAGAACCCTGGAAGTGTCAAGGGTAGCTCTGTGGTTAAGGCATTGGTCTATGATACAGAAGGTCCCAGCTTCAAACCCCACAACCACGTTGCCACTGTTCAGTACACTGCTCAGATGTATAATGAGAATAAAAGTCGCTCTTGATAAGTGATGTCTGCCAAATACCTAAATGTAAGTGTTCTACACTTCAGTATAGAGCTCTAAACTTTTAAAAGATAGACTTCAAAATGTAATAAGATGTTTTTAAATTAGTTCTGCATTGTTAAATTTTTTATGGAAATATGGAATTTTAGCCTGTATCGAAGTCATGATTTTTAGATGGAATACTATAATTTACCCCAAATATACTCAACCAAGAAATGTTTCATTTCAAATCCCATTTTACATTACTCAAATTAGTCAGTAAATTAACCAATGCCTTTTTGTATTTGCTTTTAATGTAGACAAATAACCAAACAAATACATATGGTTTTATCTTTCTTTTTTATCACAGATATTTTTAAAACACAAAAAAATTTTAATTGAAAAAAACAGCATTCAGGCAGAATGTAAACTGGAGTGACTCAGATGACCCGGCTGCAAATGAAATAAAACAACAACACTGATCTCTGCATCCAAAAAAGCTTCTTTTTGAAGGCATGTTCATATTCAAATTAATTTCATACATTTCATTTTGTTTGATAAAAAATATGCATATAAAATGTTGTTGAAGTTTCAGTAACCGGCAGCTTGTCCTCTTTTTCTCTGGTCTGATTCGGCACAGATCTGTCCGTCCTGCTTCACCACGGCCTGAACCACCGAAAAGGGCTTTGTCTCGTTGTAAATCTCTGTGCTGTGATTCTTCTTCTCTAGTCCATCTTTTACGATCTATAAATTAAACATAGAGTGAATAATCATTAGTGTTATGAAACTAATGATGAAAAGAGTCATGTGACTCAACTCTTATTGAAACAGCTTTGTCATATAAATCACATAAATCTTTACTGTATGCTGTATTTTCACCATGATGGTATGGATGAGCATCAGTATACATTTAAAAACAAATCAAACTGAGTTGCATCCTTCATCCTAGTGTTTGTATTGCAGTCGCACCTGGTTAAAGCCATCCTCCACCTCGGTGTAGTTGGGGTTGAGCTGGTTGTGAACTCTGTGTTTATTAACACTCTCCTTTACATCATAGTTAAAGAACAGAGAGTTCAGGATGACCTGTGACATAAAAAAAGAAAAACATATTATAGGTATTATATTATATATACTAAAAACCCCAGTGCTGATATCACAAGGAGTTTTTTCAGTTCCACTGGACTTCTATTATCACTGTACAGTTTAGATGCGGAAGGCTACGGAAACACAAGCTTTTGACCATGAGCTAAACGCAATGACGGTCAGTGGTAGGTGTTTCGCCTGCCATGCGGAAGGCCCGGGTTCGATTCCAGCCAGTGCCCACACCCCAGCCACTGGATACAGTGCCGGTCCCAAGCCCGGATAAAAAATGGGAGGGTTGCGTCAGGAAGGACATCCGGCGTAAAACCTGTGCAAGTTGTAGTGCGGACTGGATATTCCGCTGTGGCGACCCCTTGCCGGGAGCAGCCGAAAGACCAACAACAACAACAACAGTGTTAACTCAACACTCTGGGCATTCTGCTGTGTAGATGTGTGTGTGTGTGTGTGTGTGTGTGTGTGTGTGTGTGTGTGTGTGTGTGTGTGTGTGTGTGTTACCAGAGCCGTTGCTGTGATGATTCTCGTCCCACCTTCAGCTCCAACTACCATTTTAACTTTGTTGTGTTTGTCGAAGATGATGGTGGGGCACATGGCTGAGAGCGGCCTTTTACCTGCACACATACACATACATTTTTACCCATCACAATCATTTAGAAAACTTTTTTTATACAATATCATTCCAATATTTTAATCCAAAAAAACACTACTAATGATTAAACTGTGTCTGTCAATAACGTTACATTATACACACATATAATTTACTGGATGATTTATTATCACAGTGAATCTGCATCTACAGTATAATTAAAACCATATTCTGTTGTTGATGTCAACTATACGAGTGGCGCACACGCACTAAGACAGAGCATTGGAGACGATTACCCACAAATTTGCAGCGCGCGAGAGAAAACAACCATTGGCTCAGTTGTGATCATGTGACGCTCGGCATCAAAACAAGAAGCGCATGCATGCTACATGGTAATCGATGATACTTGGTACTGGTAAATCAAGACTCTAAATTTATTTTAAGTCAAACCAGTTTACTTGCAATCCAAGGTTCCATTGTAAATAAATTTATTTAAGGCTTTTCTTTAGTTTAACTATTTTCTAAATTGTCAAAAACATTACAAAAAATTAAATAACAGAATTATGTAGAGAATAAACTATTGTTAAGAAAAAAAAAATTAAGATTCTTTCCAAATAGCAACTGCTTGAACAATTCTGCACACTAATTACAGCCAACATTTGCTCAACATCTATGGGAACTCCTCTAAAGTCCTCTTACTGTAGCATCCCAGAACTTCTCAATGAGGACAATGAGACAGCCTCCTGTAGCAAATATAAATTATGCACTGTCTAGCCTGAATCATATCAAGTTCAGTCTAAACATGCCCAACTCCATACCATGTTATACTTGAATCACCTGCCTGAGCTGTTTTGTCCTGCAATGCCATGTCCTGTCTTCATGCTTTATGTAATGCTCTGTACAGTCCCTCACAGGCTTTGTACCATGCTGGCCAAACCAAGCTGTAGGCGCTGTTGCCAAGGAAGCTCTACTGTCTGCACTTGCTGGCTTTTTTGTGGTTGCCCTGCTGCCATGCCTGGAGCATAATGCACCAGTGACCTCACACTTCCACGCACATTAGCTTGAGAAACAACATGCATTCATTCAAAACATGCACTAAAGCTAATCCTGAGACTATATCTTCTTAGCGTAGTCTTTGCTATTTTATTGGAAAAAACAAAGAAACCTTGAATGAGTAGGTGAGTCCAGACTTTGAGTGGTACTGAATAAAATATTTTATAGTTTTGAAATCAACAGAAATACTTTAATACAATTAGTTACCTGCTTGGATGAAGTTATTAGGAGAAGGAGGAACCTTAAATGCATTTTGGAAGTTTGGAGAACTGAAGTCATCCATAATATTGTTAAAGATGATTCCAGTGGACGGTGACATCACTTTAGAACCAAACCTGCACAGAAACACCATCAGGTCTGTTTATACACTGTTCCATATGTTCTGATTGTCTAAAATCAGTACAGCATGTTCGGGTTTCTGATCTTACGCCAAATTGATGGTGCTGGTCACAGCCACGGCGCTTCCATCCTCAGCAAGGATGGACAGGTGACTTGTCCCATAACTTTCAGGGTTAGAGAACTCTGGTTCATAGTACCACTCTGGATGTGTGGTCTCATCTGAGATCTTACTGCGTATAATATTGGCAAAGTACTCTGAGGTCATGTTGTGGATGAGCTGAAGAAGGACAGAGGGAAAAACTAAATTATATACCTATGTGTGTGTTTGTATAGTCACTACATTTTTCTTGAAAACTAAAAAAGACTGGATACCCCACATCCCCCACGTAAATCAGTAGTCGATTTTGTACATGTAAACAAGAGGCAAGGCATAAACCAAATGTGTGATTTGCTAGTGGGAATATAGTGCTCCTAATAAACAACACCCCCATGATGTAGAACTAAACACTTTCTCACGTCAGTGATGTTGAGGAAGTGAGGATCTCCCAGCATAGTCCTCTTAGCGAAGGCGAAGCGGAAAGCCTCAATGATGCGGTGATAAGTGAGTGTCTCCTTCTCTGTAGTAGACACACTGCTGCTTGAGAAATTATAACCTGCACAAAGACAGGTTTACACATTTAGACCATTTCATGAACCTAAAAATAATGTTTCTTATAAACTTTATGTAGTGACAAACCAAGTGCACATAAATGTAGTACTTTTTCCCACTTAAATTCATTTTAGCTAGTAATTATACAGGACAAAATCTCCATAATGGAGCAAGGGTTTAGAAATATTATCAGGTGGGTTTTGACCCAAAGAGTTAACAATAAACTTCATTTGTCCCACTAAAGCTCTTTGCAGACTTGGGAAATTTATTATTTGCCTTGTTGATCAATCAGTCAAAAGGAATTCAGACATACCCTTTACCATAATTGAGAGAACCACAGTAAACATTTTACAGTACATCAAGTAATGTATAATATAACCTAGGGTTGCTAGATCACACTAAATAAATCCTGACAAGCCAGTGCTGACTGGTATGTAAACAATGGAGAATGCTACTTCAGCTGAGGCAGGGTAGACATTTGCAGGTGCTGTGTATCTGTGGCTCATTTTCAAGTTCATTTATTTTTATGGTTGTTTCTTTGTCGGTTTCCATCCTTTCATTTCCAAACGTCAACGCTGGTGGCAACACCTGGAAGTGAAGGATGATACATCCTCTATGGAAAAGGGAACAGTGATGCTTGATGCACATCATGCCCCTACCAATCAAGCAATAAATAACATGACAAAAGGTGTGCAAGGGGGTGCACCGGCCTGGCCGGACGTATGATGTAATTAGACACACCACACAGAAATTAAAGTCTTAATAGCTTTAATGATGAAAGTGCTGAATATTGGGGGAATAAGGAATGAGTAGTGTTTAGTGTCACTTTGCCTGTGATACACTTGTATTGTATTGTAACACTGGAACTGTAATGGATGTGAAGGCTCTCAGTAAAGTGTAGAGCAAGACAGATGCATTCTGAATGTGGAATTGGTGTTCCACAAGGTTCAGTTTTAGGCCCACTGCTTTTTTCCCTTTACATGCTTCCTCTGGGCAACATAATCCGTAAACATAATATTAGTTTTCATTGTTATGCTGACGACACATAGTTATATGTCTCATCAAAATCAGATGAGAAAATCCAGCTCACTAAAGTTGAGCAATGTGTGCAGGAAACAAGAGATTGGATGCTAATTAACTTCCTACTGCTTAATCCTGATAAGACAGAAGTTTTAGTCATATGACCGCTTTCAGCTAGAAGTAAGATTAGATTAAGATTTTTCACACTGTAACTTTAGATGGCCTTTCTGTTCCATCAAGTGCAACAGTAAAAGACCTCGGTGTGAATATAGACTCCAGACTTTCATTTGAAGCTCATGTAGATAACATTACCAGGATAGCATTCTTTCACCTCAGAAATATTGCCAAGATAAGAAATATACTGTCGCTAAACGATGCAGAAAAACTAGTTCATGCTTTTATCACCTCTAGGTTGGACTATTGTAATGCCTTACTGTTTGGTTGTTCAGCTAGATGCATAAATAAGCTCCAGTTAGTCCAGAATGCAGCAGCGAGAGTCCTCACTAGAATCAGAAGATATGAGCACATCACACCTATCTTATCTGCACTTCATTGGCTCCCCGTGAAATTTCGCATTGATTTTAAAATACTACTTTTGACATATAAAGCATTAAAGGGTCTCGTGCCGCAGTATCTGAGTGAATTGCTAGTGTCCTACGATCCACCACCCGACTTCGATCAAAGGATGCAGGCTGCTTGTCAGCACCGCGTATTATGAAAACTACAGCTGGGGGCAGAGCTTTTTCTTACAAAGCCCCAAAATTATGGAATAGTCTTCCAATTAATGTTCGGGACTCAGACACAGTTTCAGTGTTTAAGTCTAGGCTAAAAACCTATTTATTTAGCCAAGCATTTTCATAAATAGATTTGCCTTAGGTAAAGGAGCAGATCTGGGGGACTCATGGACGTAGAGTATTATGGTGAACTGGTATGTTTAGATGCTGTCTTCCTCACTCTCATTGATCACTCAGGTTTGTTGACTGTGAGGTGATTGTTTGCTTTACACTTCAGTTCCCCCTCATGTTTGTGTTTCCTTCTGGCTCTCCCTTTTAGTTATGCTGTCATAGTTAGTCCTGCCGGAGTCTCTGCTTGCACTCTACAGTTAATATACATTCACATTATACATCGTATGACTGTGACCATACCTAATTGCCATCTCTCCTCTTCTTCGCTTCCTCCCCCTCTTTCTCTTCCCTCTTTAAACCCCTGTCTCTCCCTTTCACTCTTTCTCTCTCTCTGTTGAGCTACACATGTCGTTCCTGAGCTGCCAGTGATCCAGACTCTCTCTGCCCTCCGGACCTGTCTGACCCATCATGGTGCCTGGCTTCTGCTTGGAGATTTCGTCACATGGATGCCCTGTGTGTCTGGTGCCCGGCTTCTGCTTGGAGATTTCCTCACATGGATGCCCTGTGTGTCTGGTGCCTGGCTTCTGCTTGGAGATTTCCTCACATGGATGCCCTGTGTGTCTCTTTGGTATGCGTCTGGTGCCTGGGGATGATTCTCTCTACCTAGACGACGGTTCTGGTCTCGACTGGTGTTGGCAACTGTTTCTCTGGGGACTTGACAGTCCGATAGTTCAGGACTGGAATTTCCTACAAGTCTACCTGAGTCTCCAATAACTACATGGACTCCATATTAACATCAACTAACATCAACTGTTATAGCTGACCTGCCTGCCACCTAACACACAGTATAAATGCAGATAATTTCATGCTGATCATTTTTCACCCAAATGAGGATGGGTTCCCTGTTGAGTCTGGTTCCTCTCATGGTTTCTTCCTATCACCATCTCAGGGAGTTTTTCCTTGCCACTGTCGCCCTCGGCTTGCTCACCAGGGACAAACTGACCATTTTGATTCATACGCATTCACATTCCATACAAACTTAAATAATTCTTTTGATTGTGTAAAGCTGCTTTGAGGCAATGTCAATTGTTAAAAGCGCTATTCAAATAAAATTGAATTGAAAATTGAATTGAATTGAATCTTTACTCTGTTTGATGTTTTAACACAGCGTTTGATGTGAGTGATCTCCACTGAGTGATGCGGTGAAAACTAGAAGAGGAATTTAATGTGCACAGGTCCGTGTTGGCAAGTAAAGCAGCGCGAGTCACTTCCTTTGTGGATGTCTTGGTGTGCGGATGTCTTTGTGGATGTCTTGGGCCTAACAAACTGAGACAATCCTGGAAATCAAGGAGTCCGTCTGTGACTGGAGCAGCCCATCGATCTGTGTGGACTATTGCAATTCAATGCCCCATATTAATGACCTGCTCAACTGTCATAGTATGGCTTATCTTTACTCATTACTGGACTAAGTGATGTTCGCAGATTCATTTGATTCAAATGCATTCCTAAAGCAAACTTAACCTCTTAATGAAGTACAGATGTTTTTAGCATCAGTCCTCCTTCAGAGTACTAAACAAACAACAGTATGGCTGATCTTACAAAAGTGAAATACAGTAAAAGAACAGCGACACTGATGTTTAGTACAACAGGGTGACATCAAGTATGACATTGACTTTATAAAACAGAAACAGTAACTCTCTGAAGCTGCTTTGTCACAATGTAAAAAATATATATATAAAATGTTGAGAAAATCTAAGTGGTTACTGTGGAAGTATTGTTTATCACACACTAGGAACACACCTGACAAACACACACTCACCATTCACAATGTTAAGGATTAGCGCTAGCACAGGGCCGCTAGATGGAGCATCTGGAAAGTGCATAGTGTATTCTCCCACATTTATCTTCATAGTGTCTTCATTTAGCTCTGGTGTATACCCTGACAGGTCTTCAAGTGTTATAATGCCATCTGCATCATCCCAAAACATCAAGAACAGATTAGCATATAACAAGCAGTGATTAGCAGTGAGTGTGGGTCTCTAAAGTGCCTGTGAAAGAGTGTATTAACATCTACACTGTAGTTAATATTAGCACTTATACTGTAGTATGGATTCACATCAGTACTGGTGTTTGTATTATACCATTCATTTATAATAAAGTGTCTCAGTGATGTTTTAGCGTCCTATGTTGCAGGATATATTAACTTCATGCTGCTAGAAAATTGTAGAGTTTTTTTTTTTTTTAGTTGAACAGTGACAAACCCGCAGCCTGGATGTCATTCACGATGGTTTGAGCCATGGAGCCATTATAAAAGACATCAGCTCCTTCGTTAGCAATCTTCTCGTAGGTGTCTGCTAGCTGTCGGTATCTGATAATGTCATTTTCCCTCAGGATGGTTTTATTGGAGTTACAGAATACTGCACTGTAACAGAGAAGAAAGTTGGAAAATTATAATAATTATATAATGCAATTATAATAATGAAAATTTTCTAAATTTTCTCTTTATCTCATTAAAGAATTCATCAAGCACTCAAGCATAAAGTCCACATTCTGCACTGATCGTCTCATGTTTGTTTATATGTTTGAAGCATCCTTTTCTGGCTAACACTTTCTGGGACCTCACGGAAGTTCTGGTGCTATTCTGACATTTCCATCATTGTATTATTGTCCCTCACCACAGAGCTGGATTATGCAGAATGTTCTCCTTGGCTCTTGACTTGTTTAAGGCATTGCTGAGAATTCTGCTGACGCGGATGCCATCACGTGCCAGCCGGATGCTCGGCTCAAACAGCTCCCTCCACGGCAGGCGACCATGGCGCCGGTGTGCCAGCTCATAGCCACGAAGCTCACCGGGGACCGCGATGGACAGGCCTCCTGTTTATACATCAAAACACAACTGAGTTAAAGACCCTTCTGATCTGTAATGTTCACTTTTAAGACAATGAGTTTTTTATTGAGAATCAAACAAGATAAAGTATAATAAAATAATTAAAAACTACTGCGATTACACTTCATTTATCTCACAGTGTGCAGTGGGAAGCTGCTCGATCTCACACACTGATAAAGGAAAGAGAGATTCTAAATAATGTGTGTATGGAAAATGTGTGCGACTGTGTCAAAATAAAGATTGTAAGCACTTTTTGCTAACATGATTCAGAAATTCAAAACCTGTTTTTGAGAGGTCTTCATTGGTGAACATGTCACGTGTGGCACGCCCAGGAGCTGTTTCCTTCGCATTGATAGTCTCCACCTTCCCTAAGACAGAAAAAACAAAAATAGTTCATCTTCCAGTGTATGGACTCTCAGTGAACTAATACTGATAGGTGGACTGGACAATAAACGGGCAGATGGAAGGACCTCACCTGTAGAGCTGTCATAGATGAGGAAGAAATGTCCTCCTCCGATGCCCATGCTCTGGGGGTTAAACAGTCCGACACACAGCAGTGCTGCAATGGCGGCATCAACTGCAGAGCCTCCACGCTTTAGCATGTCCCTGAGACACACACGCGCGCGCGCACACACACATCACTAAAACATGACATGACTGTTATTCTTTGTAAACATCTCCTTGTTGCTCACACTGTAAACCCGAATAAGGTAATCAAAATTTTTGAGTAATGATCTTTCCAGTTTTAAGTAAACAGAACTATCAGTTTTGGAGTTTGTTGTACTCATTCATATTAATCATTATTTACTTGCATTACTGAGTAGCATAACTCATACTATAATCTTTTTTAGTTGTTGCAAATTAAATAAATTGTTGTTGGTCTTTTGCCTGCTCCTGGAAATGGGTCACCACAGCGGTTTGTCACAAGTTTTTATGGCAGGTGCCTTTGGCTGGGAATCGAACCCGGCCCTTTCGCAAGGCAGGCGAAACAGCTACCACTGAGCCACCAGTGCTCTGTTACAAATCAACTAAGCACACTGTAAAAAATCTGACCTAGGGTTTACTTAAAAAAATTATGGCAACAAAGTGACACCTAACATATTTAAGTAGATTATACGGGCGCGGGACTTAAATACATGGTTGATCATGAGCTCGGCAGTCTCCTTGGCGGATGGAAGTTTTGATAGGGGGATAAAGTGAGCAGCTTTAGAGAACCGATCAACCACGGTCATGATGCAGGTGTGGCCGGTGGAAGGGGGTAGCCCGGTGACGGATTCCAGGGCGATGTTGGACCAGGGGCGATGAGGGATGGGCAGGAGTCTGAGGAGACCAGCTGGGGCCGTGTTGACATGCTTGGATCTTATGCAGACATTGCATGCTGCAACAAAGCGAGAGACGTCCTCCTTGAGGGTGGACCACCAAAACCGCTGCTGGGCTAGTGCCAGAGTTCTGGCGGAGCCTGGGTGGCACGAGAGTTTAGAACTATGGGCCCACTCCAGGACTTGAGAATGCAGAGCAAGGGGAACGAAGAGACAGTTAGGAGGCACGTTGCTTGGGCTTGGTCCATGGGATAGGGCTTGCTTGACACTGGTTTCGATGTCGAGCTCGGCCACGGTGAGCAGGCAGGGGGGTAGCAAAATAGTCTCACATGGGGCAGGGTCTTGGGTGGTCGTAAATAATCTTGAAAGGGCGTCCGGCTTGGTGTTCTTAGACCCTGGTCGGTAGGAGAGGGTAAAGTTGAACCTTACAAAGAACAGGGACCACCGGACCTGATGAGAATTGAGCCTCTTGGCGCTCCGTAGATACTCGAGGTTCTTGTGATCGGTCCAAACTAGGAATGGGACCTCCGTTCCCTCTGGCCAGTGTCTCCATTCCTCCAGTGCTAACATGATAGCTAAGAGTTCACGGTCTCCGATGCCGTAATTACTTTCAGCAGGAGTTAGGTGGTGGGAGAAGAAGGAGCAGGGGTGCAGCTTATTAACCAGGTTGGATCTTTGTGAGAGGATGCCTCCTACTCCGGTGCTGGAGGCGTCGACCTCCACGATGAACTGCCGTGACGGATCTGGGATGGTGAGGATAGGGTCGGAGGTGAACCGTTTCTTAAGCTCGCTGAAGGCTTTCTCAGATTCCAGGTTCCAGCAGAAATGGGTCTTAGTAGAGGTCAGGGCTCTTAGAGGGGCGGCGATGGAGCTGTAGCCTCGGATAAACCGACGATAAAAGTTAGCAAAGCCTAAGAAACTCTGGAGTGACACCTAGTGACAGCTTGGAGCTTAGCAGGTTCCATCTCGATGCCCTTGGGGCTGATGGTGAATCCAAGGAACGTGGTAGATGTGGTGTGGAACTCGCACTTCTCAGCCTTGATGAACAAGTTGTTCTCCAGCAGCCTCTGCAGCACCTGCCTGACGTGATGTTGGTGTTCTTCTCAGTTCTGAGAGAAGATCAGGATATCGTCCAGATAGACGAATACAGAAGAATTGAGGAAATCCCTGAGAACGTCATTAATTAAGGCCTGAAACACTCCGGGAGCATTAGTAAGTCCAAAGGGGACTATCAAATATTCATAATTTCCAGTTGGCGTATTGAAAGCTGTTTTCCATTCATCCCCTTCCCGAATGCGGACAAGGTGATAGGCGTTGCGCAGATCGAGCTTGGTGAAGGTGCTGGCCCCCTGAAGGAGTTTGGAGGCGGTAGACATTAGAGGAAGGGGGTACCGGTTCTTTATAGTGATGTCGTTAAGGCCCCTATAATCAATGCACGGGCGAAGGGAACCATCTTTTTTGCCTACGAAGAAGAATCCAGCCCCTGCCGGAGAAGAAGAGGGGCGGATGATTCCTGCGGCAAGGGATTCCGTGATGTACTGATCCATGGCTTGGCGTTCCTTGGGCGACAGAGAGTAAAGACGGCCCTTGGGGGGGGGGTGCCTGGGAGAAGGTCAATGGCCCAGTCGTATGGTCGGTGGGGGGGGAGAGAGACTGCACGTGATTTTCTAAACACAGTCCTGAGGTCATGGTAATCTGGGGGAACATGGGTGAGGTCCGGTGGCTCCTTTGTTGGGGCGGGATCGAGGCATGGCATGGTGGCAGCGCGTAAACATGACGTGGAACATGATGGGCTCCAGACTACGATCGAGTTCCTGACCCAATCAATGTGCGGGTTGTGTTGGGTTAACCAGGAGAGGCCTAGGACAACCATGGCATGTGACCCCTCCATGATGAACAGCGACGTCTGTTCTGAGTGGTTGCCGGAGACCTTTAGACCAATGAGAGGGGTTCTGTGGGTGATAGATGGGAGCGGACTCCTGTCGAGGGCCTGGACCTTGAGGTGGTTCTCCAAGGGCAGCGCAGGAATACCCAGGGTTTTGGCCGAAGCCGCATTCAGCAGGTTATGATCCGAACCCGAGTCGACCAGTGCCTGCACTAGGTGGGTCTGTTGCTCATGGATGAGGAGGATGGAAGCAGATGACGTTGATCTGGGAGCCTTCTTGGAGTCTCGCCCTCTAGTGCTCCCAGCTGAACTAGAGGGCGCCCCCTTTTGCTGGACAGTTTTTGAGCAGGTGTCCTGGTTTCCCACAGTAGAAGCAGGCCCCCTCCACTCGGCGGTGGTGACGCTCTTCTGGGGTGATGCGGGTTCTGCCCAGTTGCATGGGTTCCTCCTGGGGTTCAACTCGTAGAGGTGGGGGTCGCGGCAGAGCCCTGGGTGGAGAAAACCAGGCTGACCTACGAAGACGGAGGCGGCATCTACTCGACCGAGCATAAATATTTTAAGCTAAATTAAATCATTTTAAGGAAAACAGTTTTACGTTTACGAAAAAAAAAATGTTACATTCAATGAATATCTGAGAGAAATCTGGAGGAGATTGATTTATTTTTATTGAATATCTGAGAGAAATTGACTAACATTAATTAAATATTTAAGTGAACCTGATTTACTTTTACAGATAAATCTTCATCTGCACCTAAATACAGTTAAATTGTAAATCAAATCTACTCAGTAATATTGGATGTCACTTCATTGAAACAATTGTAATATTTCTAAGTTACTTAAATGCTTGTGCTGGTTAACATAAAAACAACAGGAATACCATTTAACATTTGTAACATTGACATTTATTTGCAGACGCGATAAATATTGTCCAACATTTTGTGCAGCATCAGAAGCTGGTAAAATGGACAGTAACTGTACACTTTGTGTATCAAAAAAGAATATACTGCCAAATATGTTTCATCTGAAACATCAAGAGTTTTTATTGTAACATTAAAACTAGCAAACAGCAAAGGCGGGTCATATTCATCATAAAGAAACATACAATATTCTGTTACTACACGTGTCCCCTTTAATTTAATTGTTTATATTGAGCTCAATTCAAAATACAAAAGGTAAATCTTTAAGGTAATTCCTCACCGCTAGAGCAACAGTTAACTGCTGCAGTCAGACACTCAGTGTCAAGGTCAGTGTCAAGGTCAGCTAATCACATGTTAAAGTGGGGGAGGGGAAACTAACGCTAACACTGAAACATTGACTAGCCCGACTGCCTCTTTAAAGAAGCTTAATTTGACTCCAGAATGCAGTACATAAATTTTATTATGTACTTGTTACTAATATTTAACAATTTAATATTTAACAATTGTTAATTAAGCCCAGTCCCACTTTTTACAGTGTATTATTTGACACTTTAGGGTCCCCAGATTTGTAAAGATTATACTTACAGCATCATGTGAAGACAGACTAATCCATCATCTTGATCAAAACAATTCAACATGGGCAGTTTACATGTGCATTGGTGACGTCAGACACAAAATCGCTAATTTTAAGTAGGTGGAACTTTAAGGAGACACTTACTGTGGCTTAAAATATCAAATTTGTTCAGCTGACTTGAAACGTGTCATTTTTACAAACTCATAAATACCTTCTTCTTCTTTGTCTTTCGGATGTTCCCTTTCAGGGGTCGCCACAGCGAATCATCTGCCTCCATCTAACCCTATCCTCTGCATCCTCTTCTCTCACACCAACTAACTTCATGTCCTCTCTCACTGCATCCATAAATCTTCTCTTTGGTCTTCCTCTAGACCTCCTGCCTGGCAGTTCCAACCTCAGCATCCTTCTACCGATATATTCACCATCTCTCCTCTGAACATGTCCAAACCACCTCAATCTGGCCTCTCTGACTTTATCTCCAAAACATCTAACATGGGTTGTCCATCTGATGAACTCATTCTTGATCCTATCCATCCTTGTCACTCCCAAAGAGAACCTCAACATCTTCAGCTCTGCTACCTCCAGCTCTGCCTCCTGTCTTTTCTTCAGTGCCACTGTCTCTAAGCCGTAGAGCATCGCTGGTCTCACCACTGTCCTGTACACCTTTCCTTTCATTCTCGCTGATACTCTTTTATCGCACAACACACCTGAAACTTTTCCAACCTGCCTGTACCCGCCTCTTCACCTCCTTTCCATATTCTCCGTTGCTCTGGACCGTTGACCCTAAGTACTTAAAATCCTGCACCTTCTTTACCTCTGCTCCCTGTAGCCTCACTGTTCCTCTTGCGTCCCTCTCATTCAAACACATGTATTCCATCTTGCTGTGGCTAACCAGGCTAACAAACTCATAAATACCAAAATGTTCTATTAATCAAGGTCTATTAATTTGAACTAATTGTAATTATTTAAGTTAACAGTACTCAATATGTTTAATTACTTTGAGCATTAGGGTTTACAGTGCAGCTTTGTGAGCTGTGTTTAATATGGAGATGCCAACCATTGCATTGATGTATAAATTTATGTATATATATATTATATAAAAATATATTTTTATGGTTAATAATAATAATCTACATACAGTTTTATTCCATAATTTTATCAGGAATAGTAAATGCCCTTCAGTAAATAAGTAAACCATCACTGGGTTACACTGGGTTTAATGTAGATCTCTGATAATGTACTGTAACCAGCTGTAAATGACAGGAATAACTACACCATGATTCATTGTGATTTCTTGCTTTGTCCTACCTGCCGATCGCAGAACAGTTCCCAGCATCGGCTGCTACGGCAGCTTTGGAGTAGCAGCCAATTTTGAGGTTCTTTTTTGAGAAATGTACAGTGAGAAAAACAATCACAATTATCACAACAACCAGAGCAGCAGCTGATAAAAGAATGTGGCGCTTCTTCCTCGTGGTCCTGCTCAAACACAATGCACAAAAACACAAAAATTAATAATGTCATTACACTATAGTGTATGTGAGACTTGACAACATGTAATAATAATTACTCATCATCATCTAGAGAAAGAAACATTTTTGAATTTGTCCCTAATATTTAATGAACATGTAATTGTATATGCTACCACTCAAAAGTTTGGGATCAGTTTCAAATTTCTCATAGTCGCGCATATACAATTGGGTAATTATGTAATTACTACACTAACAGTCAGTTGTTATTTAAAGTCATGAAGCTGATCTGGAACAGTTCCTGCAAGAACAGTATCGTGTCGAGTGTGTTTGTAAAACCCATCGAGCTCCATGATGATGAAACTGTCTCTCATGAAGACCTTCACAGGAAATCAAGACCAAAACTGAGCTCTGCTGAAGAGGAGATGTTCATTTAGAGTCACCAGCCTCAGAAATCACCAATTAACAACCAGCACCTCAGATTAGAGCCATTATGAAGCTTTACAGAGCAGAAGTAGCAGATAAACATCTCAATATCAACTGTTCAAAGGAGATTATTGTGGATTTTAGATAATAAACGCCTTCAGTATTGTTTTACATTGTAGAAAAACATAAATATCAGGGACGACCATATAGTTAAAGAGGGGTGGACAAACTTTTAAGTGGCAGTGTAGAGTGGAGACCGAAAGTTTGGGCACCCCAAGAAAAAATGTGTATTAATGTGCATAAAGAAGCCAAGGAACGATGGAAACATCCCCAAAAACCATCAAAATGCAAATGAGACATTCTTATAATATGTCAAAAAAAAGTTGGATTTTATTTTCATCGTTTACACTTTCAAAATAACAGAAAACCAATAATGGTGTCAGCAAAAGTTTGGGCACCCTGCAGAGTTAATACCTTGTACTGCTCCCTTTGGAACATACTGTATTACAGCTTGTAAACGCTTTTTGTAGCCAGCCAAGAGTCTTTCAATTCTTGTTTGAGGTATCTTCGCCCATTCTTCCTTACAAAAGTCTTCCAGGTGTTTGAGATTTCTGGGCTGCCTGTTACGCACTGCTCTTTTAAGGTCTATCCATAGATTTTCAATTATGTTAAGGTCAGGAGATTGTGAAGGCCATGGCAAAACTTTCAGTTTACGCGTCTTCATGTAATACACCATTGATTTTGAGGTGTGTTTTGGATCATTATCCATTTGTAGAGCCATCCTCTCTTTAACTTCAGCTTTTTCACAGATGGCATCAAGTTGGCGTCCAAAGTTTGCTGAAATTTTATTGAATACATTTTTCCTTCTACTCGTGAAATGTTCCCTGTGCCACTGGCTGCAATACAACCCCAAAGCATGACTGATCCACCCCCAAACTCTGTGCCCTTTTTTTCTCCAAACATATCTTTGCTCATTCCGGCCAAACAGTTAAATTTTAACCTCATCGGTCCACAGAATTTGTTTCCAAAATGCGTCGGGCTTGTCTATATGTTCTTTTGCAAACTTTAAATGCTGATTTTTTTTGTGGTGTGGATGTAGAAGAGGTTTTCTTCGGATGACTCTTTCATGAAGACCATATTTGTACAAGTATCTCTTTATAGTCGAGTGGTGTACTACAACTCCAGTGTCTGCCACATCTTTCTAGAGGGATCGTGCAGTCAATTCAATTCAATTCAATTGAATTCAGTTTTATTTGTATAGCGCTTTTAACAATTGACATTGTCTCAAAACAGCTTTACACAATCAAAAGAATTATTTAAGTTTGTATGGAATGTGAATGTGTATGAATAAAATGTTCAGATATTCCCTGGTGAGCAAGCCGAGGGCGACAGTGGCAAGGAAAAACTCCCTGAGATGGTAATAGGAAGAAACCTTGAGAGGAACCAGACTCAACAGGGAACCCATCCTCATCTGGGTGAAACAGATAGCAGGAAATGATCTGCATTTATACAGTGTTAGGTTCAGTTATAATAGTTGATGTTAATTGATGTTATAATAGTTGATGTAAAATGGAGTCCAGTAGTTAATCGAGACGTGGTTCTCGATTTGCTTTTCTCACAATCCTGCAAGCTGGTCTGTCTGATATTTTTCCAGTTCTTGCTTTAACTTCCACTGTTCCTGATGACTGCCATTCCTTAATTGCATTCCGAACAGAGGATATTTGTCATGCACACTCAGCCGCGACCGGCACTAGGACCCGGAAGTAAGACGGTCGCGAACCTGAAAGCATAAAGGTAAACAAGATGGCGCCGCACATCGCTCTGTCATTGAGTTATGCCCAGATCCTTTCGGAATCGTTCCCGTATCTGTGAGTACTCACTTTCTTGGCTATCTTTTCAGACTGAGTGTGTGTTTATAGGACTAGGGTTAGATTGTGTCTTTCCTTTGCTCATTGAGTGTGAGAGTCCTTATAACAAAGCGCGTGATTATCCTGCCCGCTCGTGTTTATCCGCGTTTGGGTTTACCATTGTGGTGGAAATTCTGAAAACAATATAAAGACAAGTAATTCATACACTGGGTAAGAGCAAAGTAACAAAGGTTTTATTTCAAACTTCTGCAGAAGGACCAGTCTCATACAGCAAACAGTTGCAGCATAGAGAAAAGGTAATCTCTTTCTCTAGCTGACCTATTTTATACACAAACATCTCTGCTAACATAATCAACGCCCCGTACGTGAAGTTCCTGCATTCAAACTCATGACTCTTTATCTGACCCAGACCAGATGCCTATACTTTATCATTTATTCATGGACAACTACAATCAGGTTGTTTCTATTCTGTTCTCGGCCTTGTGTCTCTAAGCTTCGACAAACAAGTTCAAACTTCTACGGCCTACGTTACACACTTACTACAAGGATCAGAATTAATACATAATTAAAATATGATTTTTCCATTACAATTTCCCCCTTTTGTCATTCTATGACAACCTAAATATTTTAATTCTACAATTCAAAACAATACTAATAAGCTATGCATTAGGTAAATTTCATCAGATATTGTCTCTCCAACCTAGGTTTTTAACAACATCATCACTAGCACTCTAATGCACACAGAGGACACTACAGCTGTTTTTATTGGGATAGTCCCCTGACACAAAAGCATTTTTTGAAAAATTCTGCAATCTACTTAAATATACATGCTTTATATTTCCCTAAAGATTTACATTATGTCTTCTTCCATATCATGATCTAAACATTCAAAATGATAGTCACCGGAATTTTGAACTCTGTCAGAAGTCGGGTCGTCCCAGTCCGGTTTACATTCTATGTTGTCAGTCTGTCTTAACATTTGATAATTTACTGTGTTCAGAACTAGTCCCTGTATACATCTGCAAATACAGGGTGTTATACAGAGGCCTAACAAGATCATAATCCCGATTGGTAAAACACTATAAACCAGCCAATAACCCCAGCCTCCCCACAATTGCGTTAACCACGAGATCCAAGACTCTACTTGGGGAGGTGGTTGCAAAGCCTTCTTCATGTGGTTTATGATGTTACTGATATTCTGATGATTGTCAGGAATATAAAAACAACAAGAGGTGTTTAGAACTTTACACACTCCATCTCTCTCGGCCAGTAAAATATCCAGAGCCATTCTATTTTGAATTGTGATCTCTCTAACCTGCTTAAGTTCATCATTTACTAACTGCAAGACATTTACGATGTAATATTTTAGTATCAGTAACATGTATGCTAAACCATTTACCTTGTTTAGGGCTACAGCTGTTCCTCCGCCGAGGAAGAGTGACCAGCCTACATTTACTCCTGGGCTAGTCCACGGGTCTCCTAAAGTGTAACCATGAAATTTAATAGGGATATCTCTTTTTCGTCTATTTTCTAACATCCGTGGCCCCCACGGATTTTCTGTGTGTACTGACACACTAGGAGTTACATATGCAGGATAACATGAGCCTGTCCAATTGAAATAACTAGGTAAGGTCACATATGCGTTTAACCCACACACCCACATTACTGTGTTTGTTGAGGATAGTTCTATGAACGGACAACTACCATCATTTGGAAAATAATTACCATCTATACTACATTTAGGTGACCTACCTTTTGAACGATTGGTTATACGAACGTAAGTGGTGCACTCAGACCATCCTAAGTCAGGTTCCCCATTTTCCTTTTGATCTTGCACAACGCAAGTGTCTCCTTTTTGCCAAGGGACCATATAAGTAGAATTGTCTTCATATTTCTTAACAGGCAATGGGGAACAATAGCTCCCTGTCGCGTCAAAACATAGATTATTGGAATAATTACACCCAGGGACTGCTAAGTTTGGCCTCCCTGTTTGTTTGTAGTATGCAGATATCTGTAAGATGGCCACGGTGGTTATCGGTATGATACAAGACGTGTTGTCTGCATTTGCTTCTGCTGCTGTGACATTATTAAGGGGCAATGCTACCCAGCTCGAGGACATGGCATGGCATATCCAGCACGAGCCATTGTGTATATCTGTCATATTATCAGCAATGTCTAATGATAGAGCACATCCCCAATTCCCAACACATCTATTGAGATTAGCGTTATGCCTTTTTATCATGCTGTCTTTTCTCTTTATTCTAGTTAAATGCATGTGGCTTGAGTTTGTTAAATAGACTTTATCATGTCCGTTTCTCTCAGTGTTCTCAGTAAAGCATATCAGGATAACCATAACTATTATTACTCCTAAGGCCACCCAGATTACTTTGGGGTGTTGTTGGAATTGATTTCTCATTTTTATTTTTTATTTTTCTTACCGTCCAGTCCAGTCAATTCAATGTCTGTAATGTGAATACTCTCAGTCACTGATGTATTATTATTATTATTTTTTCCTTAAATCAGTCTTCTATCTTATCATTAGTTACAACACTTACTTTTAACTCTAATTACTTTTATATGTCACCAATATGTCACTACTGCTACTTTGACACCTTACAATTTCTTCATGTGTTGTTCTCAAATGTAGTGTACTTATTCTTGCGATGAATTTGAGTGGAGAGTTGTGGTTCTGCGTTGTTTCTGTCACTCTCGTTGGTTCTTCTGACCCATGCACTTTGCGTGCAGGTGAAGGTCTGTTGGGGTTTACAGGAGAGGTTACTAGCACTTCACTGTTCACCCTTGTTGACCTCTGTGTGCTCTCTCTTTTGATTCTCTGGTTCTAGGACGCGCTTACAGTGGCTGGCGTGTATCCATGTTGCTCTTTCCGCTACCTTAACTGCTGTCTGCGTCACAAGGAGCACCTGGAACGGTCCCAGCCACCTTCTAGCTCTCCAACTCTTTCTCCTGAAGTCTTTTACCACTACCCAGTCCCCTGGCTTCAGGTTATGCAGGATTCCCTCTGCTGGTTGTGGCAAGGCCTCTTTCACTTGGGCCTGTACTTGAGATAAAACAGCAGAGAGTTTTGCACAATAACACAACATTTCATCTTCACAATGACCTGTTAGATTTCTAGTGATGGGTTTTGGTCCAATTCCAGTATTGGGTGGTCTGCCAAACAGAATCTCAAAAGGGCTTAATTTTGCTCTCCCCCTTACTCTAGTTCTCATGTACATTAGTACTATGGGAAGTGCTTTGGTCCATGATATTCCCGTTTCATCACAGCATTTTGCAAGTTTGTTCTTTAATGTGGCATTTTCTCTTTCTACTGCACCCCCACTAGCTGGGTGGTATGCACAATGCTGTCTTAAATCTATTCCCAGACGTTCTCCTACTTGGTGGAGAGCCTGGTTTACAAAAGGCGTGCCATTGTCGCTACTTATTTTTTCAGGGATTCCCCAGCGTGGGATAATCTCAGATAGCAATGCTTTTGCTACTGCACTAGCATCTTGTTTGGATGTAGGGAAAGCTTCCACCCATTTAGAAAACATATCAACTAATACCAAACAATATTTCTTCCCTTCACTTGGTGTTAGTTCTATGAAATCCATTTGTATATGTTCAAAAGGCCTTTGTGGTTGTGGGTGTGCACTTTGACTGATCTTAATTCCTCTCCCTATGTTATTAGTCGCACAAATTACACATTTTTCACAGTATTTTTGGCAGTAATTTGTAAAGCCTCTAGTATACCAACACAGAGATATACTATCAGCCATTCCCCCTTTTGAAACATGGTCCTTACCATGTGTCAATTTTGCATAATGAGGAAATAAAGCTTTTGGTAAACAAGGTTTGTTATTGGGGCCGTACCATACCCCATTCCTCACTTTTCCCCCAGCCTTCGACCAGTCTTGCTTTTCTGCTGGGGTAGCTTGTGTCTGCAAATCCTGTAAATCAGCTGTTGGAACAGAAGATTTAGTCATGCACATGTTAACATTGTCATTAAGTGGTCTCGATGCCGCTGTCTTTGCTGCTGCATCTGCTCTTGAGTTTCCCTGTGAAATTGGATCATTGTTTTTTGTGTGAGCTGCGCATTTACAAACAGCAATCGATTTAGGTAAAAGGATTGCCTTCAGGAGGTCAGAAATCAGGCCGTGATGCGCTATGGGCTTCCCTGATGATGTAAGAAACCCCCTGTGCTTCCACAGTGTTGCAAAATCGTGAGTTACCCCAAAAGCGAACTGACTGTCAGTATATATAGTGACTGTTTTACCCTCAGCAAGTTTACATGCCTCTGTTAAAGCAATGAGCTCTGCTGCTTGTGCAGATAGATGTTTAGGAAGTGGCTCTGATTTTAATATACCATATGCAGTTACTACGGCATACCCTACGCAATTTTGGCCTGTTTGTTTGTTCCTGAATGCTGATCCATCTACAAACACTTCCATTTCTGCATTCTGCAAAGGAATATCTTGTAAATCAGGTCTTGGGCTGCAAATTTCATTAGTTACAGCTACACAGTCATGTGGTTCACCATCGCCTTCTGTAGGAAGAAGAGTAGCAGGATTAAGCACAGTGCATCTTTTTACTGTAACATTTGGCATCTCTAATAAAATTGTGTTATACCTCAACCATCGTGCTGTTGACATGTGTGCCGTTTTTTGTTCGAGGAGAAGTAGTGAAACTGCATGTGGAACCAATAAAGTTAAATCACTGTACCCTACTATGTCCCTAGAAGCTGTTACAGCTTTTTCAGCAGCTGCAACGGCTCTTAAACACATTGGTAACCCTGCTGCTACAGGATCTAGTTTTGCTGAAAAATAGGCCACAGGCCTAAGTTTACTCCCATGTTCTTGCAATAGCACAGACGTCATACAACCTCGCTTTTCATCCACTGTCTGCACAAAAGGTTTATTTGGATTGGGGATCCCCAAAGTAGGTGTGGTTTGTAGTGCCAATTTCAAATTAGTGAATGCCTTTTCTGCCTCTTGAGTCCAACTAAGTGCACTGTGGGCCTGTAGGCCCTTCCCATGAGCTATCTCACTCAAGGGAGCCTCGAGGATTGCATAGTTAGGAATGAACGTTCTGCAATATGAACACATGCCCAAAAATGACATAAGTTGTTTTTTTGTTTTTGGTTTTGGAATTTCTTGAATTGCTTTTACTCTGTTTGGACCTAAAGTTTTACCTTGTTCTGATATCAGATGCCCCAAGAATTTTACCTGCTGTTGTACAAACTGTAATTTAGATAGACTTGCCTTGTGACCCTTTTTTGCTAGGTGACAAAGCAAGGCTATGGTGTCCTTTTCACATTGCTCTTTAGATGGCGCTGCTATCAAGCAATCATCAACATATTGAAGAAGGCTTGACCCTGGGGACAGGGTCAACGATTCCAGACTTTTTCTTAATGCTTCATTGTAAATTGTGGGTGACTCTGAGTACCCCTGGCATAATCTCGAGAACGTATAGGGTCTCCCCTTAAATGAAAACGCAAACCAGTACTGGCTGTCAGGGTGAACAGGAACGCTAAAAAATGCATTGGCCAAATCTACAACTGAAAACCACCGGCTGCCCGGTGGGATTTGTGCTAGGATAGTGTATGGATTCGGGACATTTGGAGCTCTTGGTATTATTGCATCATTTACTGCCTGAAGGTCCTGCACAAATCTCCAATCATCAGGTTCACCTGGAATTTTTGCTTTTTTCACTGGAAAGATTGGTGTTCTAACTGGTGAGTCTTCACATGGGATTATCACTCCAGCCTTTAATAAAGAATTAAACACGGGAGTAATGCCTTCTATCGCCTCAGTTTTCAATGGGTACTGTGTTTTACAAGGCCTATAATCTGATTTTGGTGTAATTTTTACTGGTTCAACATCACATATGAGTCCCACATCATGTTTTCCCTTTGCCCAAAGACTCTCTGGCACTGTTTTTAGCCTTGGGTCGCTTATCTCTATCTGTGGGAAGCTCCAATTCACTCTGTCATGATTCAATGTTGACACCGGAATTATCTCTACAGTTCTCTTAGCTTCTACCAACCAGTTCAGACCGACCTTGTATGTGTTATTTGTTTTACTATACCAAGTTTCTGTGTCTCCCACACGAACCCAATCATTAATTCTGAGGTTATTCAACACCCACGGTCCCAATTCTTGCCATTCATTTTTGTTATTTTTAGATAATGACACATGAGGATGTGACCCTTCTATGGTAAATGGGTGTGGCATGCCAGTTCTTACATTTACTCTAGAGAGGTCTATAGATACGGCGCATCTATATTGGTCCCAATATAGATCTTGAAAAAATAGCATGTCTGGGTTTTGTAGTTCTCTAAACCATTCACTCTCATACTCATTATCAGGCTTTTCGAAATGAATGTGTGCAGTGCAGTGCAATTCATGTTCAGACATAAAACTTGTGTTAATAGGGTTAGTGCGGTCATGTGCTGCTTCCACAAGCGTCTGGTTCACTGAACTCGTAATAGATTGAGCCCATATCCACTCATACACGTACATCAATGGCCTGGTGTCATATTTCACCCCCTGAATTTCTACTTCATCTTTCTCTACTACTTTTAACCCTCCTGGGGTACTAATCAAACTCAATCCCAATTTGTTTATTAAATCACGCCCCAGGAGATTAATAGGACAACAACTAGAAAGCAAGAATGAAAATTTGAATTTTTCTCCTTTATCAGTTTCACACTTGAGGGGTGTAGAAAATTTTTCTTTTACCATGACACCAGATGCCCCTACTGAGTTCAGGTACCGTCCACTCGTTTTTACTGGCTCACTTAACTGACTAGATCTTATCACAGAGTTTCCTGCTCCAGAATCTACCAGAAACATAATCTTTTCTCCTGCAACATTCATCATATACACAGGCATTTGCTTATATGACTCATCACCATACTTTGCGTAAGTGCCAAGATGTTCTTGCACATTTTCTAGTCTTAATATAGTTTGTGAAATAAGTTCAGAAAGGTTAGTTGAAGAGGTTAGCTCTAGCGAATCTTCATTGCAAAGCATTAAAGGTTTTGACTCACCCTCTCCTTCGGGTCTGCTCCCCACGGCCCCGTCCTTTTTCTGTCAATTTCCACCCTGATCCTCACCTCTCCTAATCCATTCCTCTCCTCTGCTCCTTCTCGGACAGTCTCTAATCCAATGGTTTTCACTTCCGCATCCATAACAGCCATTTGTTCTCCCACGTCCACGTCCACGGCCTCCTCGTCCTCTTCCACGTCTCCTGTATTGTCCATCCGTAGTTTGTCTTACCATCTGCAACACTGCCAGCTGTGCACTGTGACTCTCCTCTTCTCTCTTCTTGTTGCGCTTATCTTGTTCTTCTGATATCAGCTTTTCCGCGTGTATTGCATGTTGTTCAATGAGACTAAGTTTTCCAGTGTCCCATCCAACGCATGTGTTTTTCACTTTTTGAGTGATGTCCTCCTGTAATCCATTCATGAAACTGTTCCTCAAATGTGCTTCATACGGTGAGATTGCTGCCACAGACATGTCTGCAGGCCTCTCCAACCCGCTGTTTGCATCATGTACCTCAGTGAGACGGGTGAGATAGTTTGACACGCTCTCTCCTGGTTGTTGTTTGCACATTGATATTTTAGTCATATCCATTTTTGCTGGGAACGCTTCTTTACACGCTGTTGTAAGGCACACCACAAAACCGTTAAATGCTTGGTTTTCTTCATGATCAGCCTGAGCTTGCCGTGCGAAAACATTGTCCGTTGGCCAGGAATACTTGATCTTTGCAAAGTCCGCACCTAGTTTTCTCCCCAAAAGTCGTCGCATTTCATAAGATGTCGGGCGAAACTCTGAGCAAAATCTGCCCATTTCATCACCGAATTTCTGTCCTCCCACCTCTCTCGGGTCTGGGAGTTGTCCATGTGCATTTTCGATGTCCTTTATTGTCCATGGTCGGTGAACAAGCATCGCTGTTCCATCCGCCCCTGCTACTTCCATCATTGGAGCAGTGATTACTTGATGAACATTTCCTGTAGCTCCTAAGAGTTCCTCTCTCTCATCCTCGCTGTCATCAGGTGGTGGTTGTCGATCAGCCTTTTCTCTTTTCAGCTGAGCCTTGGTTCGAGTATGTGACGAAATTGGAGACAGAGCCGTCATTGCTGTGCTGGCTGTGCTGGCTGTGCTGGGGCCTTGGGCTTGCCGAGAAGTCTCTTGTCCATGTTGTCTTACTGGATCTGCTGTAGGGGCTATCTGCCTAAGAGCTGGGGGTCGCGGGGGGCAGCCGTCCAGGTCGGGATCTGAAATAGACTTAACACACTGAAAAGAATCAATGTTTTGTGCTTGCATTTTAGGTTGTATGCGTTTTTCTCTAAGTTCTGCTTCTGCCTTCCACATATTAAATCCTACCCAATTAATGTTTACTTTGTTTTTTTTCTTTTTGTTATTGTAATTATCAATCTCTTTTTGTTGCAATCTTGCGTTCAATAATTCTATCTGGCGCCGGCTAAAACTCCCTGCTTCAGGAAAGCCACACTCCCTTATCCACATTTCTACTTGGGTCACAGCCTCAGGGCCATAATTTCTAAACATAAATTGGATGTTAGGTTTATCACAACCCCATGGAATTTTTTCTTTAGTTTTAGTTTTGCTGTTACCCATGATTTTTACTTGTCAATTTGCACGTGCCACTAACTCACAGTGAGCTCTCACAGTTTCCCTGACTGCTACCGGTGCAGCGGTTTGCACTCTGCCGTAAAGTCCTCTTGACTTTACCGGTGCACTTTACTCTCTACCTTAATTTTCCTCAACAGTCCCCTTGACTGTTTTTCCCGTAAAGTCCTCTTGACTTTTACGTGTGCACCTTGCAACCCTGCACTCTGACTTGCTTTTACCTCCGGAGGTCCTCACACCGAGCACGTCTGCTGCGGGGCCAAGTTTTTCGGAAACGAGACAAACCCAGTACCCTATCTCTCTCTTTTGTGCGCCTTTGCACCTTTTTGGGTACTTTTCACGAATCCCAGACTCGTGTGATAGATCCAAGTTTAAATCTATCCCAGCCACTGTGAGAAAGCGCACTTCTTACAACTGTAATTGTAACTCAATTACAACTTACTTTAACAATTACAATTTACTTTAACTTTAACAATTACAATTTAAAAACTTACAACTTAAAAAATTATTTCCTTACCACACTAATTTAGTTCTTTCAACTCCGGTGTTGAGGTGACATGGTGAATCCCCGGTCCTCTCACGCTAGGATGTCAATTAGGCGTTCGAGATGAAGTGAAAAGCCTCCAAGGCGTCAGTGCACGTGCGCCTCCCCGGGATTCTCCAATGCCTTCCTCAAACACGGAGAACTGCCGACAACGCCAAGTTGTGGTGGAAATTCTGAAAACAATATAAAGACAAGTAATTCATACACTGGGTAAGAGCAAAGTAACAAAGGTTTTATTTCAAACTTCTGCAGAAGGACCAGTCTCATACAGCAAACAGTTGCAGCATAGAGAAAAGGTAATCTCTTTCTCTAGCTGACCTATTTTATACACAAACATCTCTGCTAACATAATCAACGCCCCGTACGTGAAGTTCCTGCATTCAAACTCATGACTCTTTATCTGACCCAGACCAGATGCCTATACTTTATCATTTATTCATGGACAACTACAATCAGGTTGTTTCTATTCTGTTCTCGGCCTTGTGTCTCTAAGCTTCGACAAACAAGTTCAAACTTCTACGGCCTACGTTACACACTTACTACAAGGATCAGAATTAATACATAATTAAAATATGATTTTTCCATTACACCATTCACGCTACAGGGATAACTGCTAAAGCTATCTGCTCATCCCGGTTTGTTCGTGACAGATAGCACGATCATCATTCTAGTCATCCCGATTAGTTCGTGACAGAATGACAGAGCCACGAGCAGTAAACCCAGCGGATTACGCCCGCCTCCGCGATGTGGTTGACCAGCATGCTTTGCTCATCAATACGCTAACCGCGGAGCTCGGTTCTCTGCGCCGCAGTGTCCAAGACATCGCGGCCTTGCGCCGCGAGGTCGCGGAGCTTAGGCAGGAGAACGCGAGCCTCCGGGAGGCGGTTGGTGGGCTGGCTAGCTGCCCGCCCGCCGCGGCGGTTGCGGCGCCGCACCCCCCCCCCCTTCTGATGTTTTTTAGCTCTTCCAGATAAATGGGATGGCACGGATGGGAGATGCAGTGTGTTTTTAACATCGCTGGAACTGGTGTTTGAGTTCAATCCCACCAAGTACTCCACCGACCGGCTGCGCATTGCACTCCTCGTCTCGTTGCTATCAGGGCAGGCAGCAGAGTGGGCCACGGCAGTCCTGCGCGCAGACACAGACACCGCGCACTCCTACAATGAATTCACCCACCAGCTCAAGTTAACCTTTGAACATCCTGCGGGCGAGGTGGAGACCGACACAAAGCTCTACCACCTGCGGCAGGGAGGACTGTCCGTGAGTAAATACACCGCCGAGTTCCGGACACTCGCCATCCAAACCTCCTGGGGAGACGCAGCCCTCCGGACGTCCTACTTCGAGGGGCTGGCTAATCGAATCAAAGACGAGCTAGCCGGACGAGAGCTCCCAGCCACACTGGAGGGGCTAATCCAGCTAGCCCTCCGGATCGACCAGCGCCTCCTATCCCGTCCGAGGCCAGCACCTCGAACCCTGCCGCCACCACCCACGTACGCCTACATTGCACCAAGACCACCAACCACCGTCACCACCGCTCTCCCTGGACGTGTCGGATCTCCACCCCCTGCCGTGGTTGACACCGGAGCCGGGGAACCCATGCAGCTAGGGCGCGCCTCCCTGACCGTGGCGGAACGCGAGAGACGTTACCGCGAGGGACTGTGCGCTTACTGCGGATCAGCCGCGCACCATCGAGCGACCTGCCCGTCCCGTCCGGGAAACGCCCAAACCCGGTGAGAGAGAGGAGAGACTCCCCGGGTATCATCCATCTCTCCGCGACCACCGACAACGCCGAGACTCGACTCACGGTCCAGGTAACCCTCCAGCTTGGCCACAAACGGGTCAGAAGTGCCGCGTTCATCGATTCTGGTGCCGCGGGTAACTTCATTGACTCAACGTATGCCAGAGGATTGGGGGTAAAGATAGAGGCGTTATCCCAGCCAGTGAAAATCACCTCAGTCGACGGGCGGCCCCTCTCATCCAGCCCCATCACCCAGCAGACCTCACCCATCACTCTCATCCTCGGCCAACATCAGGAGTCTATCCAATTTCACCTTACACCCATCTCCTCTCCACCCATCATCCTCGGCTACCCCTGGCTCTTACAGCACGACCCACTCATATCCTGGTCTCAGAACCGAATCCTTCAATGGGGGCCGACCTGCACCGACTTATGCCTACAGGCCCAGGCTGGGACGTGTTCCAGGGAGTCCGAGGCCCCCGACGTCGACATCCACGCCCTCCCACCACCATATCGAGACCTGGCTGAGGTGTTTTGCAAACGCCGGGCCAGCCATCTACCACCTCACCGACCTTACGACCTAGCCATCGAACTCCAGCCAGGCTCCAGCCCCCCCCGCGGCCACCTCTACTCCCTTTCTACCAGCGAGACCCAGGCTATGGAGGAGTACGTCGCCAGCGCCCTGCGAAATGGCACCATCAGACCCTCTTCCTCGCCGGCTGCCGCGGGGTTCTTCTTTGTGAAGAAAAAAGGGGGCGAACTTCGTCCGTGTGTCGACTATCGGGGGCTTAACAAGATTACCATCAGAAATCGTCATCCTTTGCCTCTTACCAACTCAGCCCTGGACGCCCTCTCTGGTGCCACCATGTTCACTAAGTTGGACCTCCGGAGCGCCTACAACTTGGTGCGCATCAGAGAGGGTGATGAGTGGAAGACGGCCTTCATCACCCCCACCGGACACTATGAGAGCCTGGTCATTCCATTTGGTCTCTGCAACGCACCCTCGGCCTTCCAGTGTTTCATCAACGATGTTCTCCGGGACATGCTAGGCCGATGGGTGTTCGTCTACCTAGATGACATTTTAATATACTCACGCACCCCCGAGGAACACACAAAACATGTTCGGGCTGTCCTAAAGAGATTGCTCGCCCACCAGCTGTACTGTAAGTTGGAGAAGTGTGCTTTTCACGAGCACTCCACCACGTTCCTGGGTTTTGTTATCTCGCCCCAGGGTGTGGCCATGGACCCGCAGAAGCTGGAGGTTGTACGTCACTGGCCCCTACCCAGGACACTCAAACAGCTCCAACGCTTTCTCGGGTTTGCGAACTTTTATCGTCGCTTTATCCGGGGCTACAGTACAGTTGCAGCACCACTCACTGCACTTACCAGGCTCTCCAACCATTCCTTCCAACTCAACCCTAACGCCATCTCAGCTTTCCACCGACTCTGTCACCTGTTCACCACCGCCCCGATTCTCCTCCACCCGGATGCCAGCCAACCGTTTGTTGTGGAGGTGGACGCGTCGGAAGTGGGCGCCGGCGCTGTTCTCTCACAACGAGGTCCAGACCAAAAGCTACACCCCTGTGGCTTTTACTCCAAAAAATTTAACCCCACTCAGCAGCGATACGGAGTAGGGGACCGTGAACTGTTGGGCATAAAGTGGGCCTTGGAGGAGTGGCGTCACTGGCTCCAGGGTGCCAGTGAGCCATTCATTGTCTGGACGGATCATCAGAACCTCATCACCATCCGCAATCTCAAACAGCTAAACCCAAGACAGGCACGGTGGGCCTTATTCTTCGAACAGTACGATTTCCATCTTTCGTACCGCCCGGGGTCAAAGAACACCAAGGCTGACGCCCTCTCCCGTCAATACGAGCGAGAGGCGCCCCGGGCGGAGCCCGTGCCTGTCCTTCCACCCACCCGGATCATCGCACCCCTGCACTGGGATATGGAAACGAGGGTCCGCCAGGCACTAGCCACCGAACCCGCACCGGCAGGTGTGCCGCCCGGGCGGCTCTACGTCCCCACTCAACTCCGGCCCGAAGTCCTCCAGTGGGGCCATTCTTCACCCGTTGCGGGACACCAGGGAACCCGGAGAACCCTCACCTTCGTGGGACGGGCCTTTTGGTGGCCTTCGATGAGGAGGGAGGCTACTGAGTTCATCCGGGCGTGCCCAGTGTGCGCCAGGGCCAAAGACTCTAACCAACCAACTCCGGGGGAGCTCCAACCACTTCCAGTCCCTCGTCGGCCCTGGTCGCACATTGCCGTCGACTTCATCACGGGCCTGCCGATCTCCGAGGAAAAAGACGTCATCCTTACCATCGTGGACCGCTTCTCCAAGGCAGTGCACCTGGTGGCCCTCACCGGACTCCCGTCAGCCAAAACCACAGCAGAGCTGATATTGGAACACGTAGTCCGATTGCATGGGTTCCCTAAGGACATCGTCTCGGACAGAGGTCCCCAGTTCACCGCCCGGTTCTGGAAGGCCTTCTGCCGTCTGATCGATTCGTCCTGCAGTTTGTCCTCTGGCTACCACCCCCAGACGAACGGTCAGACGGAGCGAACCAACCAACAGCTGGAGCGCTACCTAAGATGTTTCGTGTCGGATCGCCAGCGCTCCTGGGCCCGCTACCTCAAGTGGGCCGAATTATCACACAACCTTCACGTCTCCTCAGCCACCAACCTGAGTCCCTTTGAGGTGTGCTATGGTTTCCAGCCTCCGATGTTCACTCACCAAGAACCGGAGGTTGATGTACCATCGGCCCAACAGTTGGTTCGCCGGTGCCGGCGGCTATGGCACCAAGCCAATCTCGCCATCCGACGCACCAACGCCAACTATGTGGCCCAACACCGCCGTCGGCACCCTCCGGGACGATTGTACCACGTAGGTGACAAAGTGTGGCTATCATCCAAAAACCTCCACCTGCACACAGAGTCAAAAAAGTTATCACCAAGGTTCATCGGGCCATACCGCATAACTCTCAGGATCAACCCTGTCACCTACCGGCTCCAGCTGCCTGCGGCGCTCCGGATCCATCCTGTCTTCCATACCTCACAGCTGAAACCATTCACCACCTCACCCATGGTTCCACCCACCCCCCCTGCTCCTCCCCCCCGAATCATTGACGGCGGTCCCGCCTACACCGTGCGACGGATCCTCGACTCGCGCCCTCGGGAGGGCTACGGCCCCGAGGAGCGGTCCTGGGTTCCGGCTCGCTTCATCCTCGACTCCGGGCTCATTAGGGACTACCGTCACCGGGTATCCTCCACCCCTGGACCGTCCGGAGTCGGTCCTGGACGGGGGGGTACTGTCATGCACACTCAGCCGCGACCGGCACTAGGACCCGGAAGTAAGACGGTCGCGAACCTGAAAGCATAAAGGTAAACAAGATGGCGCCGCACATCGCTCTGTCATTGAGTTATGCCCAGATCCTTTCGGAATCGTTCCCGTATCTGTGAGTACTCACTTTCTTGGCTATCTTTTCAGACTGAGTGTGTGTTTATAGGACTAGGGTTAGATTGTGTCTTTCCTTTGCTCATTGAGTGTGAGAGTCCTTATAACAAAGCGCGTGATTATCCTGCCCGCTCGTGTTTATCCGCGTTTGGGTTTACCATTCACGCTACAGGGCTAACTGCTAAAGCTATCTGCTCATCCCGGTTTGTTCGTGACAGATAGCACGATCATCATTCTTGTCATCCCGGTTAGTTCGTGACAATATTGACATTTGAAAACGCTTTGCTATCTTCTTATAGCCTTCTCCTGCTTTGTGAGTGTCAACTATTTTCAGTGTTCTAGACAACTGCTTAGAAGAACCCACGTGCTGATTGTTGGAGCAAGGCCAGATGAGTCTGGGCATTTAAATCCTTTGAGATTGACAACACCTTTCCACACAATGATTGTGAACAGTCCTTGGCATAGTCAGGTCTCAGTTTGCCAAAGGGGGCAGTACAAGGTATTAACTCTGCAGGGTGCCCAAACCTTTGCAGACACCTTTATTTGGTTTTCTGTTATTTTGAAACTGTAAATGGTGGAAATAAAATCCAACTGTTTTACATATTATAAGAATGATATAAGACATCTTATCTGCATTTTGATGGCTTTTGGGAATGTTTCCATCTTTCCTTGGCTTCTTTATGCACATTAATGCACATTTTTACTTGGGGTGCCCAAACTTTCGATCTCCACTGTAAATATTATTATATCTGCTTTATGCAGACTAACAGTAGCCTCCACACTACTTTTCATACACCTATAAAAAATCTATAAAATCTCGAGGACTGATGATGTTACTCTACAGTGCTCCATGAGATGGCAGGAAATCCCCAGGAGAGCAGCGGCATGAACAATAAACACAAATTAAATTATAGTTGTTCTGTAATAATGCTTAGTCAGGACAGTTTTGCATGTGAAACTAGACTACATCCACATAAACAATAATTTCCCTCACGGGATCAATAAAGTCTATCTATCTATCTACAGTATCTATCTATCTATCTATCTATCTATCTATCTACATGCTTTCAGGTTATAGGAGGTAGGAGTAGAACCGTCCCGGTGTAACGGTGGTTGTAATAATAAGTAACTCTCAATTACATTTCCGGTTCTGCTTCTGTACTTGTCTAAAAGAATAAAAAAATAGTTTTTTCTTCTTCCAGTAAGGTGCGCTTGATTTCCTACCCTGGCTGACGACCCTCGGTTTCTGAATCACGATCATCATTGTCAGATTGTGGCACTCTTTCCATCTCCATTTCAGTAATCGCTCGTTGCAGACACGTGCTGTTAGTCTTCACAGTTGTGACAGAGTCTGTGGTTCACGCAGAGACGCCAAGACCGTTGTGGATTTCTCAACGAAAGTGAAAGAGAAACCAAGTCAGAACAAAATGTTGCTTTATTTGCACATGTGACAGGTTGAAACGTGCTCATATTTCATTACAAATTATAGAGGCACTGAAAATCCAGACCCAGAATTATGAGTGTCAGAATCTGTAACAGCATTAAGTTTGTGATAAAAAAATTTTATATGTAATTTATATAAATAATGTATTGGGTACTCCGGTTTCCTCCCATAGTCCAAAGACATGCAGATTAGGCTAATTGGCTTTCCCAAATTGACCATAGTGTGTGTGTGTGTGTGTGTGTGTGTGTGTGTGTGTGTGTGTGTGTGTGTGTGTGTGTGTGTGTGTGCGTGCTCTGCGATGGATTGGCACGCTGTCCAGGGTGTACCCTGCCTCGTGCCCTGAGTCTCCTGGGATAGGCTCCAGGTCCCCGCGACCCTAAATACAGGATAAAGCGGTATAGCGGATGAATGAATGAATGAAATAATGTATTGTTTATTTTAAACTGTGATACGTTTTATCAGAGATCTACAAAGTTGTCTCTATTTGTTAGCCTGGGATCGATTGCTCTGGTCTTCTCTCAGATTCCGTGGGGAAATTCAACTATTTCACACATTGCAGTAAACCTACTGTTACTGAAACTTCCATTTTTAGGTACAGTATGTTGTTAGTACAGTGGAACCTTGGATTACAAGCATAATTCATTCCAGAAAAATGTCTCAGGGAAATACAATGTATTAGATGGAGTATGTATTTTCTTACAACGTTTGTAACCCTGTAGATTGTAATATTTCAAATTCAAATTTTAAATCAAATAAAATTTCAAATTCTAATTTTATTCGTCACATACACAGTCATACACAGTACGATATGCAGTGAAATGCTTATACGACCGCCAGTGACCTTAAAAAGAGAATTAAATCTTATAGTAAGAAATAAATATGAATAAAGAAATACGATAGGAAAATTAAAACTTAACTAGAATAAAAATAGAAATTAAAATAGAAATATTCTGTATAATAGAAATTTTCTTTTTATAAATTGAAATTTGGTGGAGGAAGTATGTTGTGCAAGTATCCATAGAAAAGTGTCTTAAGGTGTCTTATTAAAGTGTCTTTGTGCAGGGGTCCAGAATGTAAACATAAACATGAGTTCCGATGTAAGTGTAGATGTGCATGAAAGTGTCCATAGAATCAGAATCAGAATCAGAAAGAGTTTTATTGCCAAGTACGCTTGCACATATAAGGAATTTGTTTTAGTGACGGAGCTTCCAGAACAAAAAATACAAATGACAAGACAAAAACAGCATGACGAAAAAAAAAACAAAAAAAAAAAACATTTTTTAAATGGTTGACATCAAATGGAGTACGATGTGAGATACTTTTAAATAAGTTACATAAATATCTGAAGTCTGTGGTATTATACAGTATATTGCACAGTGGTATTGTACACAATATTGCACATATATTTATTGACCATTAGAATGATGAATATATGTTAAGGAGGTAGATTGCCTGGGGGAAAAAACTGTTCTTATGCCTGACTGTCCTGGTGTTCGGTGCTCTGTAGCGTCGACCCGATGACAAAAGTTCAAAAAGAAGGTGGCTTGGGTGTGAGAGGTCCAAAGTGATATTCCGAGCCCTTTTCTTCACTCTGGATATATACAGTTCATAGTGTCCATTAACGTTAACAAGTTGTATTAGTTCTGTGTTTGTGGTGTGAATGTGGTATGGTTGAGAGACTTTATCGCCTGCGGGAAGAAGCTCCTCCTCAGTCTCTCTGTGTTGGCCTTCAGGGAGCGGAAGCGCTTTCCTGACCGCAACAGAGAGAACAGTCCATTGTTGGGATGGCTGAGGTCCTTCACGATCTTCCTGGCCTTGGTCCAGCACCGCTTGCTGTAGAGCTCGGTGCGGATGATGCGCTCAGCTGATCGCACCACCCTCTGTAGAGCTCGTCTGTCCTGCATGGTGCTGTTTCCAAACCAGGTCGTGATGTTTCCCGTCAGGATGCTCTCTATGGTGCAGGAGTAAAAGTTCCTGAGCACCTTGGAGGGCAGTCTAAAGTCTCTCAAGCGTCTGAGGTGGTAGAGACGCTGCCGGGCCTTTTTCACCACGGTGTTGATGTGACAGGACCATGACAGGTCCTGCGTGATGTGAACACCGAGGTATCTGAAGCTGTCCACTCTCTCCACTGGGCTCTTGTTGATGACGGGGGTCTGGTAGTTCCTCTCCTGCTTTGTACTAAAGTCCACTATCAGCTCCTTTGTCTTACTGACGTTCAGGAGGAGATTGTTCCTCTGGCACCAGTTCTCCAGATTTCCAATCTCCTCTAGGTAGGCCGACTCATCGTTGTTCGTGATCAACGACAACCACGACAGTGTCGTCAGCAAACTTGAATTATAATATATTTTTATTATAATTTTTTTTTAATCAGGGGGCTGATTTTTTTTTTTTTAAACCAGGGTTTCTGGGGGTCTTAACATAAAAATCAGCACACAGGTTGGAATAAGATGCCCTGGGCTTGGCAAAGTACCTCCGTACCTACATAGCTCACACACACTTGCACATATATAATGAGTGTGTCACAATACCATACACACAGATGCAATTAAATCCAAGTGTTTTTTTTTACCTCAACACCTACAGTAAGTATAAAGTGCTGTAGTATCAGTGCATCCCTAAAGCCCAGTGTTATTACAGTTTACAGAGAAATCTGGTATCACTGGTATCAAGTAATGTTAAGAAATAATATCTAATATATAATTTGATATATGATCAATATATTAAAAAAAATACAAAAAGACATGTATAATAATACATAATATTTATATTAATTATTTCTGTTCAATGTGTAGTAAAGCACCATAGAAATACATCTAGGAACCTCAGCTATTATGTGCTACATGTTATTAACAGAGGAAGCACCAGAAGAAAGTCATACGTAATTCATCTAGTTTTCTAACATGGCATTGACCTACCATGATCATATAGCACAGGCCGAGCAACACCCCAGTGACAACTCTGTCAGAACGCAGTCCAAACTTTAAATGTATGTGTTTTGTGCTATAAAAGTGAACCAAATACTTAACTACCAATAATTATTATTATAACTTAGAAAACTTTTAAAACATTAATAAATAAAGAAAATACAGGATCGCCACACATTCCAGTATAACAAAGGGATCTCAGGCAGGTTATAATGTTCCATTTGCAATGTTATTTTTCAAGGTTTATTAGGGAAAATAAGGGTGAAAACATTTAAGATCAAATAAAACCAAATAATCACAGACGGAGAACAATGCGAAATACACATGCTCAATCCTTCCAGAATAAAGAGTTCAACACTCATATGAAAGACAGGACAAAGTGTAATGAGTGTACGTAAGTGTGCTTTATCCTTAACCACCAGAAATTGAGCCCAATAACAGAAGACATGATTTCAAATTTGGGAAAAAGCTCCTTCTGGTGGTCTAGCATAGAATTGTTCAGGCTGGATATTACAGACATCTTTTTATTGACTCACTCACCGTCTACAGTATAGCGCTTCATCCTGTATTCAGGGTCGTCTGGAGTCTATGCCAGGAGACTTAGGGCACGAGGCAGGGTGGACAAACCCTGGACAGGGTGCCAATCCATCACAGGGCGCGCATACATACACACACTACGGGCAATTTGGGAGTGCCAATTAGTCTAATTTGCAGGTTGTTGGACTGTGGGAGGAAACCAGAGTACCTGAAGGAAACCCACCAAGCACGGGGAGAACATGCAAACTCCTTGCACACTTTTTAGACCACTCATTAGTGCCAGATTTGTTTGTAATGCATATTTTTGTAGCCACTGAAAGACGACCTGGACTAAAATTACAGAAACTGAAATGGAGCATAATTAGCATAAAGTCCCATTAATAAGAGGTCAGCATTAACTTTATATAAACATATTTTGATAAATTGAGTAAATATATCTTTAGACCACAGCACTTTTTTAAAAGGTCTGCTGAGGGAATGTCTGTTTGTAGCTGCTATAAAGTGAGTGAAAACATGAACTAATTGGTCTCATGGGTTCCACGACATTAACATGACTATTAAAAAAAACACTCTGGCATGCTGTTATCCATTCACATTTGATATAGTTTCATATACAGTACATTTATTTACAACACACAATATGTAAAAATCATATGGGTTAAAATGTAAAATATAAAAATTCAGAAGGGGCAGCAGGAACAATGAAGAAATTAAAAACAGTAATGTCTGTCTATTGAAAATTATTCATTTTAAGTCAATGTCTTCTTTTAATCAAAGCTAACTTTCATTAAAAGTTGATTGTTGTTGAAGTGAATTTCAGTACCCGGCGGGATATCCTCCTTTCCTTTGATCTGATTCAGCACAGACCTGACCGTCCTGTCTCACTATGGCCTGAACCACTGCTGTGGAATTCTGCAACTTTGTCACATGATTCTTCTGTGTCAGTATCGCTATCACACTCTGCAAATTAAATATGGAATAAAATTACTTTTTTTTTTTCAAAAGAAGAGTCATGTGATCATTATAATAATGCTCAGATAAGTAATTTCTCCCCCGGGATTAATGAACTTTTTTTTTTTTTTATTTGGATCTGAATTTGAATATGGATCATTATAAATACCATAAAACCATATAACCTCATGAGAACCTAACACAACCCTGTGCTTTTATTCCAGTCGCACCTTCTTGAAGTCTTTCTCCACCTCATTATAGTTTGGGGTGAGTTGGTTGTGGATTCGGGGTTCCATAACAGCTCGCTTTACATCATAGTTAAAGAACAGAGAGTTCAGGATCACCTGTGACCGAGAGGAAACAATTCACTAACAAGTTCTATGTGACATGTGTTAATAAGATCATTTATTGGTGTATAAATCAGTAACAGGGTCTTAAAAAAGCATTGCAAACATATTTATAAACCCAGTGGCAACCTATTATCAGACAGAGGAATTCAGTGGGTGGATGATAATGTTTTATCAGTTATCATATACCCATAAACATGGAGGAATAAACATGGGTGGATAGACTGCTAAGAGGCAAGGTGAAGGTGAGCCAAACTAAATTTTAACTAGAAAAAGATCGCTTAAATGAGCAGAGTGAATAGTGACACCAAGACAAGAACCCTTCTGGGCTGTGGGTGGGAAAAGGTGACCACGCATTAATCCACTGAGAAAGAGCAAAGTCTGGAGAGAAAATTCAAGAAGAAAACTTGTAGTGTGGTCACAGGTCAATCAAGTGAGACCCAAAGCCATGTCAAATATCACAAAGCTGAAGGACCCAATGCTGCTTAAGGCAGACAGAGACCTAGACACCTAGCAGTCTCCCAGTCAAGCCATGCCAACAAGCAGCAAAGAAAAAAATATGTAGGAAATAATTTAAAATTCTAAAAGGCAAATAAGGTGGTAGTCTGGTAGTGGCTGGACAAGAATTGAATCAACATTGTAAATTGTTCACTATTCCTGCATACCCCCAAAAGGTAAAGGAGGTGGGAAGAAGGAGTCAGGATCTTCAAGGACAACATTTAAACTTACCTAATATTTACTGGAAGATAAGAACAATGGAAAGCTGAAAACCACCAAGGATGAGCTTGAGCAGAGGCGAATACAGTGACCCAACAAAGTCAACCTCATTAGGATCACCAGGCTATGTGCCACACACAGTTTCTCCAACATGACAGTTTAAGCTCAAGCTCAGGGAGGCCATGCAATTGCAGTCTCAGCACCAGGACCAAATAGAACCCATACAAGCTCTACAAGAACTGCCCTGTGCAACTGCCCATAATAACAGCATCATAAGATCTGTATGGAGAAACCAGCACATTTAGTCATAATGGCAAAGAGCTGTATCATTCTTCATCACCACAGAGAAAAGCTCCAGTAACATCAGCCAGTTCAGAAGTATACTGTAGTACTTGAACGATGAAGTTAAGATGTTCTTCTCTGTCATTGTAAAGATAATGACCTGACATCTCACAGGCAATAATTTTGCCAGGAGGCTTTCTAAGCAACACTAAGCTCTTGACATGATGATGATGATGATGATGATGATGATGATGATCAAGCTCTCCATGTCACAGAAGCTGTCCTTGTGGAAAAGTGACTGCATACAATCATTGTTAAAGAGGAAGAAGAAATATTGGCCAAGTAGCTCAATAAAAGCTTCAGAAAGACTGCCCAGGTCTAGCGCTCTGGAAAATACAAAGAATGGAGCTATCAAATAGCATGGCACCAAAGGGCTGTATGACCACTGAAACTGCTCAGCAGCGAGGAGATTGACAGGCTAGTAAACAATTCTATCATATATCTCAATGTAGCTCAGGCTTCCAAGATGTCTCAATATCAAATGTGTCTTTGGGAAGAATGTCATATACTGTAACTCCCACACCAAACTGGGGCACAGAAAGGAGAAGGCTTGGCTGCATCTGGAATTGAGAGAGTTGACATTACTTCTGGTCGGGGGTGGTTAAGCAGTCAAACAGCATGAGGTGGTTAGCATCGAAAATAGGTGATTATGTCTTGCCTGGGAAGGAGTACTACAATTCTGTTTCAGGTCAAGACGAGAGAAGATAAAAGCTATGATGTTATTGATGAGAAGGAGCTTGACAGCATGACCAGGTTCTGAAATAGCTGGCCAAAGTGATTGAAACCTGTAGGCAATACAACTTCCCACAGGAGAGCACATCATCTTACACATCAGGGTGAAGTGCCAATAGACCCATTAAGGGTTTTCTAAAACAAGACTCCTCCAACCTGGAAAAGAGTGGTGCAGGAAGGTGGACATAAGCAGGCAGCTGCAGTTCCTATCTAAGGTACAGTAAGTGTTGAACATTCAGGGCGTTGAACATGAAGACCATAAACAGTTGACTGTTGTGCCTGTTTTGCAACAAATGTTTCACAAGCCCCTTTAGATGCTGTACACCCAGCACAAGCAGGTCTGCAAGAAGGTGATGGAGATCATGACCCATATGGTTCAGCCCAATGACCTCAGGGAGGAAGTGAAGGAAAAGATTCGTGACAGCATCCATCCTTCCTGATATAGACACTGCACAACTGTCCATATCAGGAAGGTCAAGATCCTCAAGAAGCCTATGTTTGAGCTGTGGAAACTGATGGAGCTGCATAGTGAAGGTGGAAGCAACAGCACTGTTTAACCAGCAGAGGGCGACACAGGGGCAAAGGTGCATACATACAGATGGAAGAATTAACTTATAGATAAATACACAGATGAATATAACAGGATAGATGGATGAATAAACTGATGGATGAATAAACTGATTGATGGATGGATGGATGGATGCTAAAAGTGAAGGATGATAAAAGTACATATGGCTGTATGGTTAGACAGGGAAGTAAAAAATAAAAGTAATGTATAAGGTGTGTAAGGGTATGTGGGTGTGTGTTACTAGAGCCGTTGCCGTGGTGATCTTCGTTGCACCCGATGCACCGACGACCATTTTCACTTTGTTGTGTTTGTCACAGATGATTGTGGGGCACATGGACGAGAGCGACCTTTTACCTGTAACCAATATTCACCAACACTGAATATAGCTTGAACTGTGAAAATGAATAACATTAGGTGTGATACACACATGAATCGTAACATATTGGATGATACATTATCACAGTTTATTAATACTTAGATTAATACTTAGATAGATACTGTTACCCGGTTGGATGAAGTTACTGGGAGAAGGAGGAAGGCCGAATGCATTTGTTATTTTCGGAGAACTGAAGTCATCCATATTATCGTTAAAGATGATTCCAGTGGAGCGTGACATCACTTTAGAACCGAAACTGCACATAAACACCATCGGGACTGTTTATACACTCTGTTCTCAGAGCAGTACAGCGTGTTCTGATTGGCTGAGAGCAGTACAACGTGTTCATGTTTCTGGTCTTACTACTGGTTGATGGTGCTGGTCACAGCCACAGCGCTCCCATCCTCTGCCAGAATGGACAGGTGAGCCGTCCCATGATTCTTGGGGATGAAGTATTCCGGCTCGTAGTAACTCTCGTTCTGTGTTTTGTCATCCGAGATCTTACTGCGGATGTTATCGGCAAAGTACTCCGAGGTCATGTTGTGGATGAGCTATAGAGGGAAAGAGGAAACGACAAACTTGTTAAAGTGACAAATCCAAAGGAATCTTTATAATAAATGAAAGGCTTTTGTGGAACTAAACAGAGTCTCACGTCAGTGATGTTGAGATAGCGAGGATCTCCCAGCCTGCTCCTCTTAGCGTAGGCGAAGCGGAAAGCCTCAATAATGCGGTGATAAGTGAGCGCCTGCTGCTCTACAGTAGATACACTACTGGGTGAGAAGTTATAACCTGCAAACGGAGAGTTTTTACACTTTTAGACCATCTCATACATAGGATATAAGCTTTTATTTAAACTTCATGTAGTCACATAGCTAACCTGAATGAGGCTTAGAAATGTCAGTGTCACAAGCGGGGGCTGTTTGTGTGGAAAATTACCTTCAAAGATACAGTAGCCCTAATTCTTGCTTGCGTTCAAGCTAACTAGCAAAAAATAAATAAAAAATCTATAATGTAGCCAGGATCAGAAATCTTGATTATATGCTAGTTTGGCCAGTTAATACTACATAGCTACTCCTGAAACTGTAAACGTTACATTAAAAAGCTTACTAGTGAGACTTAGCTGAAGAGCACAATACTGTATGTAAATTTTTAAATTCTAAATACTGTCGACTTAAAACCAGAATTTTATGCTAAGCAGTACAATGAGGCTAGTAGTGATGTCACATGATCCAATTTGCAGTTGGCCCATGACATTTAACATATGGTACATGTTTTTGTTTTCTTTAATCCATAGAGTGAACCTCCATCATTTATCCTTCTAAAAGATCATCTCGCTGGTCTCAAACTCCCACCGCTAATATTGCTAATTATTGTTGAGTGTCTAACCGTGAGTTAGCATAACTGTTGAGAAAACCTAAGTGGTTAATGTTGATACATTAGACACTTCTAATGCTAATTTATTCCACACAAAGTAACACACATGACAAACACACACTCACCAGCCACAATGTTGAGGATTAGCGCTAGCACAGGACCGCTGGATGGAGCATCTGGAAAGTGCATAGTGTATTCTCCCACATTTATCTTTAGAGGTTTATTCAGCTCTGGTGTATACCCTGACAGGTCTTCAAGCGTTATAATGCCACCTGGATCATCCCAAAACACCAGGAACAGATTAGCATATAACAAGCGGTGATTAGCAGTGAATGTTAATTTCTTGTCATTCGCACTGAAGAGTTTAGTAGCATTCAATCCATCCATCTAGGAACCTCTGTAGTTCAACTACGGACTGTGAAGGCCAACGGTAATTACCATTGCATTTATAATCAGTTTATGACCATGCTGGGACTTCCGCTTTTATATACATTATACTGCTAATAATAAAGATATTAGCATGTTGTGGACTTTATTAGTTGAACAGTGACGAACCCGCAGCCTGGATGTCCTTCACGATGGTTTGAGCCATGGAGCCGGTATAAAAGACATCAACTCCTTCGGTAGCGATCTTCTCGTAGGTGTCTGCTAGCCGTGGGAATCTGATAGTGTCGTTTTCCCTCAGGATGGTTTTATTGGAGTTACAGAATACTTCACTGTAACAGAGAATAAAATCAGAAGCACAATCAATATTGCAATAAGTGATTCTGTCATGTTTGCCCATACCGTCGTCCTGTCTCCACCCTCTTTACAATGTCATTATGTCAATTATTTATTTATCTATTTCCTTATTCATCTCTTTTTAAGTTGTAGAGGTACTATATCCTTTGATTGTTTTGCAATCGGCCAAAGCACAATACTGGTGCTGATTTATTTTTAGGTTATACATATAATTAAGAAAATTTGTGGGCCAAAGAAGCTACTTCTGAAATTCATGCAACATGGATTTTTGCTTCCCTAAACATTTCAAGTCATTTGGAGAGATGATTTTATATGTGTCCCAATAATGGCCATTTTTCAGCATTATACTGAAATAATAATAATTAAAAATGCAACTTGTTTCTTTAAATAAAAATTGGTGTAATCCTCTAGAAGCATATGATCTATAAAAAGTGTAGCTTAAATTAAAGCATTCCATGCAAATTTTTCTTGTTATTTTCTTTTCATGTGAAATCTGAATTGGCCAAGTTTCATCTGAATCTGAATTAAAACCATCGAAAGATTTAAATTGCTTGTCAAGCATTTGTGATTCTATACCTAGAGAAGTGCTGTATACAGTAAATAAAGACTTATCAACCTGCTGTACTTACCCTTGTATTTTCATTGGTCTGTCTTACGAGTTATAATCCCTCAGTTTTCCTTCAGGATCTTCCCATCAGAATCTTCCCTGCCGTATGTTTGCATGCTCTACACCGCCGTGTATATTTTCCAGTTCTGACCCTGATGCTTGTTATTTCTTTCACCCTGTATCTGATGTGTTGTTTGTACATCGCTTGGACTCTCTCCAGTATTTCTGAATTAACTTTTTGAACTGTGTTTCGATAGATTGCCTTATATTGTATTTATACTGTATGTCTTAAATCTTTTACCTGCACTTGTATTTGTTTGTGCCAAACACTGCACCCAGGTGGTGATATTTCGACATGTTCCTGATAGTAATATGGTTCCTCACCACAGCACTGGATCAGCCTGAATGTGATTCTGGCTTTCCAGCATGGCTTTGGCGAGAGGTCTACTGACGCGGATGCCGTCACGTGCCAGCCGGATGCTCGGTTCAAACAGCTCCCTCCACGGCAGGCGACCATGGCGCCGGTGTGCCAGCTCATAGCCACGAAGCTCACCGGGGACCGCGATGGACAGGCCTCCTGTTTATACATCAAAACACAACAGACAACAGAGTTAAAGATCTATAATATTCACTTCTGTTTTTTTTTTATATATATATATTTATAATACACATTGATACATTGATAATTTGATGCCCTCCACATGTATCAAAGCATATCATTATTTTATTTCACTTCATGCTGTAGAACTTTAATGTTTAGACCTCAGCGTTGACATCAGGTGACACTGTTCTACACAGCGCTTAAACAGATAGGCCTCATCTCTCTGATAATGAAACAAATCACACAAAATCTAATGAACTCAATCAAATTACACAGAATAAACTTTATTTATCTCAGAGCTTGCAGCCGGTTGCCACCCAGAGCACATACAACACAGAAAAAATAAAAAGGATTCCAAATAAATTGACTCAAAGGGTTTCCAGGGCTCTCAGTACCTTTTTGCGCGAGTTTTGTATCATTGCCGAACATGTCAGATGTGGCCTTTAGAGGCGCTGTATCCCTCGCATTGATCGTCTCCACTATTCCTAAGATTAAAAAAAAGAAACAGTACTTCATCATCAAATTAACTTGCAGCAAATTTTGTTAGAGGTTGAGAGATTTATTTTATGTTAAGCCTGAAAGTGGACACATCTGTCCTGAAACCTCGTTGCTACTGGGGCAGGATGGATAAATTTTCAGATAGATGAATGTAAAAGTGGGAGGATAGACTGTTAGATGGATGAAACATTAAGGATGGATGGACAGATGATGGACTGGCAAATGCATAAATAGAAGGGGAAAAAATAAGAAATATGGATGGATGAACTGTTACGTGTGTTAATTATCAGATCAACTAATGCAATGATGGATAGATGAACTGATCAATTGTTGAGGTAATGGATGATGAACAGATTATTGAATGGACGATTTGTCACACTGTTAGATAAACTGCTGAATGAATTGATAAAATTTCACATTGGTGAACAGATTATCAGATGGACAGATGGAAGGGAGTCACCTGTAGACCCATTATAGATGATGATGTAATGTCCTCCTCCGATGCCTATGCTGTGAATGTTATACAGTCCAACACACAGCAGTGTTGCGATGCCGGCATCGACCGCAGAGCCTCCACGCTTTAACATGTCCCTGAAACACACACACACACACACACACACACAACACCACAACATGACTGTTACAGTCTCCGAGCACTGAGCTGCTGTGTTTTATTCTCATTGTGTTACCGGCATGTTTCACTCACTGATTCATGCTCAAGTTTGTATATTGTAAATGTGGAGGTGCCAACACCTTTAGTTATACTTTTTTTTTTTAAATACACCTTTTTAAAAAAAATTTTTACTGTAACAGTAACAGCATTTCCTCTTATCATTAAACAATAAAACAATAAAAGAGCTGAAAAGTCACTTTTACAAACCAACATGAACATCTGCGTAGTGTTTTCTGGGTGGTGGAGACGTGTGTTAGTCTCATAACTAATGTTTTATATTTGATTCACAACAGATTCAACATTAACAGTCTGTCCCTTCAACGTTGTAATGCAGCAGCCTGGATGATGGTTGATGCAGCGATCACCTTAGAATGGTTGATAATCTGCTATAGGAATGTTCTTCAACAGGCATAAATAAGTGTTTTTAAGTCCTATTTGATTTAATTTGAGTTTGTCATTACTGTCCAGTTGCTGTTTTGTACAGTTTTGTACAACAAACAGCACAGCTAGAAATACTTCTGGGTATTTTTACATTTATTTAATACACACACTGATACATTGATAAATTGATGTCCTTTACATGTATAAAAGCACATCATTATTTTATTTCACTTCATGCTGTAAAACTTAAATGTTTAGACCTCAGTGTTGAACACACTATGTAGGTCATGTCTCTGGGTTGCCAGGTATTTCCAGAGTAGGAACATCAGAATCTACAGTAGACCACACTTTCAGACACTCAGCATTAAACCACAAAAACACATCAGGAATAGGAAATTCCCCTCAAGGTATAATTAACCCCTCGCTGGGGTAGATGAGGTTTAAAGTCGATCTCTAATGATGTTCCTCAAAAATTTTAAAATGAAAAAATACTTTTTCTTTGTTGTTATTATCTTTAATTTGCTGTCATTTTATGTTGTAAATCAAGGTTAGTGAAGTTACCATTGTGTTTTAATACCAGTAAATAAATCCACATATGGTTCCTCATTCATCCAGGGTAATCATTTTTGTAATATATATAAAAAAATATTAACACAGTTAAAAGGATGTTTACGTAAACATAAAATGTGCAAAAATACAAAACTGCTTCTTCAAAAAATTTTCAAATATGTTTTTTTTTTGTGGTACTGATTCTGGGACTGATTCAGTAACTAAATGTGTTTCATCACCCAATTATGGGTTAAAGCCAAAAAAGCACATCAGGAATAGTAAATGCCCTTCAGGGTATAATTAACCCCTCGCTGGGGTAGATGAGGTTTAAAGTGGATCTCTGATGATGTGTTAAAAGTTGCAAAAAAAACCCAGGATTTTTCTTTTCATCAGGCTGTGATTGAAGGTCATTGCTTCGTCCTACCTGCCGATCTCAGAGCACTTTCCTGCGTCGGCTGCTACAGCGGCTTTAGAGAAGCAGTGTGTTTGTTGTTTCACCCGTAAGATCAGACTGAGACAAACGATAACAGCAGCCACCACGATGAGCACCAGGCAGGCAATGCAAAACTTCTTCCCCATGGTCCTGTTCCAACACAAAGCAAAAATCAATGACGTTATTACAGTAATAACGTCACACACTTGTTTTCAATGTTTGACACTTTTTTTTTTATTTTTTTTAATTCAAATCAGATTTTAACATCTTTCCTGGTTGTTCAGTCTCAGTGTTTTAACTAATTTCCAACTTTTTTCCACCTGTGTGTGTGTGTGTGTGTGTGTGTGTGTGTGTGTGTGTAAGACGCCACCACATGTAATAACTAGTTGTTATTAGGGCTGTAATTATGTCCAAACCGTAATTAAAGCTTGTCAAATGTGTAATTATCAGCGTCTGGGTCATGTGATTGCTCATTTGTGTTCAGTCTTGTACAGAAATCTACACACTGTCTTCATGACAATTTCTCATCCAGAAAAACTAAAGTTCATTAAAACTAAACTAAAGTTCATGTGATCAAGATATCATAAAATATACAGTCAGGTCCATAAATATTTGAGCACAGACAGAATAATTGTTATTTTAGCTGTCTACTGCTGTATTCACATTTAGACCAGGTGAATGATGGGTGGATTACAGAGATCAGGGAAACAAAATGTAAATTAAATGGACACTTTTAATACTTGGTTGTAAATCCACTGACTCCCTGAAGACAGATTGTTTTTTTTTTGTTTTTTTTAGATTTTTTCCAGATTTTTCTCCCTAATTTAATCGTGTCCAATTCCCCCCCCCCCTCCCGTCACTAGGGTGCTCCCACATTAAGGCTACTACTACCACTCAGCCGGGAGGGCCGAAGATCCCCGTGACACCAGCCGACCGCATCTTTTCGAACTGCTCGCTCACACACCGTTAGGGGCGGCGTAACACACTCGGAGGATGGCGCTATCCGCTCCTTCCGCATGCGCGAGCTCACAGACGCCCCTGATTGGCTGTAGAACCGTGATTAATGTGGGAACAATAAGTACCTCTCATCCCTCCCCCCTGACAGAGCTCGGCCAATCATCTCTCTCTAGACTTCCGGCTGTGAGAGGTTACAGACACACACAAGGAATTTGGGTCTGGTTGTTTGTAGCTCTCAGAGTAGAGACTAATATAAAAACACTGTAGAAAAAAACACTGTAATTACACAATTAAATAAGATTAAATAAAGCAGGGGGATCCTGAGTATGTGCAGTAGAGGGTGCATAAAGGGATTGTAAGGTATATGTATATGTGACAAATAAAGGCTAAATGTAACTAACAATAGTTGTGGACCTGACAGTATGTGGGATTATTATTGTGATGTTGGTGTTATTTCAGTTACACCAATTTGGGGTCGCAACAGTGGATAATCCAATGGACACGCCCGATTTCCACACAGGTTGTTACACCGGACGCCCTATACCTCACAGACACTCATAGTGCCCTGCTACCCCAGTGGGTGAGTGTGGGGCATTAGCTGGGACTCGACCCCAGGCCCTTCTCATCATATAATAATAATACTACTACTACTACTAATAATAATAATAATAATGTGACTATGGTGTTGATGCTTTGCTTAGTGTTGTATTGTAGTGGTTGTGTGAAACAACACTGTAAGGGTTAAATACACACTGGAGTATAAATACTGCAGGGGATGTTTATTGTATTCCATATTAAACACTGCTGTTATTCTTCTTCTCAAAGGCTTCAATACTGAGAGGCTAATATTCAGAGGATTAATAACAAAAAGTGAAGCTGAAAAAACACACTGGGGTTTGGATTATTCTTGGTTTAACACACACACACACACACACACACACACAGAGCTCAGAGTCCCACCTACTGAACACACACACACACACACACAGGGAGACACGTGCACGCGCGCACGGCGGCGGGATCAGTCGGTTGGCCGGTGCAGCAGCAGGAGGAGGAGGAGGAGGAGGAGCGGTGACGGTACAGTGACGGGACTCTCCGGTGTTTACACGCTGAGGTGTTTGATGCGCGGTGTACCGGGGCGGAGCGGAGCAGCGGCTCCGTGAGAGAGACAGAGAGAGAGAGAGAGAGAGAGAGAGATCAGCGCGCGCGGTGTTCCTCACGGACCGGCCATGGGCTCGAGACTGAGCCGCCAGAGCAGCCTGGACGGTGGTGGAGGAGGCTCGCGCAGGCGAGGAGCAGGGGGAGGGGGGCGGCGGAAGCGCGCGGACAGCGGCGGGGAGCGCGAGCACAGCGCACCGTTCCCCGTGATGCTGCTGAGGACCGACCGGCCGCGCGCGAGCGCTCAGAGCCCGTACGTCAGGCGCGTGGCCTGGATCAGAGACATACAGCAGCTGCTGCGCGAGCTCAAAGTGGAGGAGGCCGCGAGCGTGCTGAGACAGCTGAGGAAGGTGAGGGGGGGAGGGGGGGTGTAAACACACACACACTCACACACAAACACACACAGATACATGTAGTGTTGCATTAAATGTTGCATTTCCTCTCACAGGCAGTGCATTAACACACACACATACACACACACACACTACATCAACACCTGCAGGAACACCTACCCTACTGCACTAACAGGTTACATCAAAACACACACACACACACACACACACACACACAATGTTTGTGCATGTTGAAGTAAAGTTAGTGCCACATTAACACTGTAAGACTAAACACTGCTGAAGATCCAGCTGTTGCTGTGAGGAGTGTAAGTGTAACCGCAACAGCTGTGTGTGGATTAAACACTGCAGATGTTGATCATTAGCAGCAGCAGCCTGATGGACTGGTGTTGATCTCACAGATGACACTTGGTGCTGTAGGTGTTCATTGTTTTCACACTGCTGTTGATTCAGTGTGCAGTGTTTCAGAATCCTTTAGAGTTCTCCAAAACATGCGAGCGGAGAACCTGTGACGGCTCTAGATGTGACCTTCAGGCAGATAATTATCTTGTTATAGAGACTGACCGCGAGTCAGCTGCTCTGTTCAACTTTAGCTAAACCTGCTACATTACTGAGCTACTTTAAGCTAATATTAATCTAACTAGCGTTAGTACCCATCTCTGACAGTTAAAGACTTTGTAGAAATTATTAAAATGTTAAAACTAAAATAAGCTAATCAGCTGTAATATAATCAATGATATTATTATTATTATTAATAATATTCTTAAAACGACTCCAGCGTGTTAAAATTCACTTATACCACTTCAGCGCTGTTAGTTCAGACAAAGTGAAAATATGAACTAATCCCAGTCAAAATATTCACTTTATCTTTTCTAATTAATATCTATTGGTGCAGGTGTTTGTTTACATTGAGACAGTAGCGCATTAGTAGATTATTTTAAAGTAGATTATTAAATCCACCACATAAGTGTTCATAACATAATTTTTACTCTACATTTTGTGGTACAGGTTAAACTTCAGGTAGGCTGTCAAAACTTGCGACTTATAATCCGACACATTACTGCTCAACTTTACTTTTACTTATCATTTTGATTTGGCACAGGTTTTACAGACAAACTTTCATTCAATTATATTAAATTTTGTGTGATGCTGTGACAAAATCTGACAGACAGACAGACAGAACTTTTATGAGACTGGTTTCTGATCCTTCAGTGTGTGAAAAGTAAAGATCTTAATGAAAGATCGAGTTCTGACCAATGTACAGACAAAAACATTCTTCCCAAAACCTACCTCTGCTGCAGACGAGAAGTTCATTTAGAGTTATCAGCCTGAAAAATGACCAATTAACAGCAGCTCAGATTAGAGGCGTTATGAAGTCTTTACAGAGCAGAAGTAGCAGAAACATCTCAATATCAACTGTTCAAAGGAGATTCATGCAGTTTTTGGACGCCTTCAGCTTTACAATGTAGAAAGAAATAAACATCAGGAACCATCATGGAGTTAGAAAGTGTCCTAAAACTTTTGAACGGTAGTGTATGTAAAGCTACAGTATGACAACTGGTTAATGTTCTGCTTAGCTTGTAAGCTTAGCTGAGCTTTCCATACTCACACACATATCTCTCTCTCTCTCTCTCTCTCTGTCTCTCTGTAGTTAATTACTTTGAGGGTTTGACAGCTTGTGGCACAGAGCAACATCTTTAATCAACTCACTGAGAGCTCTGTGTGTGTGTGTGTGTGTGTGTGTGTGTGTGTGTTCACATTCCGGGTCTTTAATTTGAACTCAAGCTTTTATTAAAATTGACTTACATATTAACACTAACGCAAAGTGTGTGTGTGTGTGTGTGTGAGTGTGTGTAATAATATGTAAAACCCCATGTTTATTACTCTATAAGACAGAAACACAGTCTGATGAAACCAGTTTATGGTATGACTCTGACAGAGCAGAGATGTTGTACAGGTTTTAACCCTAGCGATTGTGTTAGCGCTTCAGCTACATTACATTTACAGTGAAATTTATTTATAGGGTTTTATTTTTCGTGGACTTGATCAACATATTTGAGGTAACTGATGACGTTCCTGCCAATTTGGTGCCATTTTCTAGCATAAGCTGTTAGTTTAAAAGACTTACAGTGCTAATTTTTTAAGCTAAATAGGCTAAGGCTAGTGAAATCATTAGCTCCAGCCACTATCTAGCGCTAGCTTGTGCTTGTGTTTATACCTCATTGCTTAATCACTTTATTTGTCAGTTTTGCGAGACTGTTTTAACACTTTAACAGTGTGCTTTGTAATTATGGTATAATAATAGTGTAGATGCGGTCATGTTATTTCACCAGTTTTGACGCGTAGCTTTGGTTCAAAGTTTCACTCACACAACAGAAGTCTGATCTCTTTGTCTCTTGTAGTTTATTTTGTCAGCATCAAAGAATCAACACTTCATACAGTCGTCTTGAGTAAATCCACTGTGGTTACAGACACCAGTTGCTGCATCTTGCAAATCTCTGACTTTTACAACAACCTATTTGCTGTATCTTGTAAATTACAGTCTTAGCTTACGTATATAACAACACTCTTGTTGTATACACCTACTTACAGGAGCTAACGGTTACAACAACCTAGTTACTGTATCTTACATTCTTAGCTTACCGGGAGCTTACGGTCAAAAGCTTGTGTTTCCGTAGCCTTCCGCATCTAAACTGACTTTTCTATCATGCGATAGTCATACTAATGCATGTCATAGTGGAATGACATCACAGACCAACTTACGATTGTCAACATGGATGCATAACTAAGAAATTTAAAGCTTATGGCTTATGTAACAAACTTAATGCTTAATGCTTTACTAATGAATAGAACAAGGTAGAATAAATTAAATAACAACAAATAAAATAAACACAACAACAAATTTATAACAAGTACGATATGGCTCTTACAAATAGTATATGTTATGATGTTTGGCATCAATCTACAGTAGAGGATATGGCAACCTGGGAGATTTTTTTCCACTTCTTAATGTTACCTAATTATAAAACATTTTTTAAAAAGCTGTATCTCTCAAAAGAACCAACGAACGATTCAGGACTCTGATGAAGATCTGGATGAAGTAAGCAGGATTTATTGCAGCAATAAAACCCAAGTGAGCCGCACTTGAATGTTTAGGTCATAAATCCAAGCATGATCAAGAGCAGACTGTCTGACAGTTACATGCATGTTCATTATATACAGTTTTCAAGGGGAGGGCATGCACACCTTATCCCCTCCTCAGTACTTTTTTAAAATTCCTTACCAAATGTTTTAATCCATTATAGTTAACTTTTTCCAAGAAATTCTCCCATTATGTTTATGTTTTTCTATCATATTATGTTACGTCATATACCTCGTCATCTGACTCCTTACGTCATCTGTACCAAGTGATTATATTTTCTCCCATTATAATTAATTTTTCTTGCAAATTACTTTCCATTATCTTTACACTTCTCTTGTTTAATTTATTTAAAAAAATATTAGGGTGGTGCTTTTACTATACATTCCTGGTTTTTCCTGGATTATTCTACAGTTCTCAAGAGACAGACCATGGGTAAGCATCTCTTTCGCACTATTTCAATATTTTTGTCTTGTTTCCCAATTTGTTGTACTTACGTTTTTTTATTTCATTTTTATAGCTGATTGTACTTGCCCAAGTGCTCATGGCATCCCTCTGGATGACTCAGCTAGCATGGACAGTACAGATTATAACCCTACTGAACCTTCCTCTGAGGGCCTCATCCTGGCTGAGTGTCAGCCGTCTGTGTCATTAATGCAGTTTGTACAGGAGAGAGGGCTTACAGCCTTCAGGAAGGATGACTCCAATTCTGGTCCTTCTAAAACGGATTTTCCTCCAGCACCAATTCTGAACCGCAGCATTTCTGCTTTTGTCCCCCTTACTTTACTGATCCTCCTGTGCTAGTTGTTCTGGCTCAGAGAAGGTTGATGTTTGATATGTGATTTCTTATGCATTTTATTTTGCTATTGACGCTTACCCAGGCCAACTATGTCTTTTATACTTTTATGTTGGACCTTATACTTTGTATTTTTATATAGAATTTTTCATGTATCGTATTGTTTGTCATTATGAAGATGCACATGCTATTTTGTGTTGACTCTATTTCTTATTAAACTCAGTATTCATAAAACTGATTGTGTGTCTTTTGGTTATTTGTATATACTTACTTAGACATGCGTGTGTGACTGCAGGTGCATGTGTAGCACATATATCCAACACGTTTCAATCTTTCATTAAGTGTGCTCGTGTCTCTGTCGGGTCCGGCACCTGGCGCCTTATCTGCTCTATTTATCGTATCGTGATTCGTTTCAAAGGTAAAGTGCAGGTTAATTTGTTTTATTTACTTTACAGTAAATATTTACTTTACAGCAGTGATTCCGTTAGTGTGTCGCTCAATCGAGTGTCATTAGAGAGATTTCTTGTTTATTTTTCGGATAAAACAGTTTCTTTTCTGTGTGTGTGTGTGTGTGTGTGTGTGTGTGTATATGAAAAGAGTGGAGGAAGGGTAACTGAAGATGAGAAGGGGGAGAGGGGGAGAGGGGAGCTTACCTTAGATTTATCTGTTGGGATTTATTTGTACTTTTAGTTAAAGTGCAGGTTAATTTGTTTTATTTTTACTTTATATTTTGTGTTAATTATTTTTATATATAAATTTTTTTGGGCTGTGGAAGAATAATTTGAGTTTCCATTATTTCCATTATTCCATTATTTCTTACGAGTGTTTTGGAATACGAGGCCGCTATATGAGTAAGAATATATGAATTATGAATAGTAATCCGAGGTTCCACTGTATTTCTATATTATTTCACTAAGATTAATATTGTGTTGATTAATATTATTACATTGCTGCACACACAAGTATATTTTGCTGTTTTTGTTAGGATGTTGTTTGAAAAATGTTTAAATGTAATTTGGTGTGTGTGTGTGTGTGTGTGTGTGTGTGTGTGTGTGTTTATAGGATCTGGGATTAGAGGGGACATCCCTGAATGACATTTTATACAAAAATGCAGCTTTCCTCAATCTGGTGGATCCGATTTCACATGAGCTGCTGCTGAGCCTCGCTCGAGACATGCAGTGTCCCAAAAAGGTGAGGGAAATGTTTCACTGTCAGAGATAAAGCGATGCATTCTGGGTAAGTATTGCTCTCGATGTCAACAAGAAAAGGAGTATCAACCGGATAGAAGTGGATGAGGGTGTGTTAAAACAGGACGATGATGATTCACACACTGTAGGATTGACTCATTGGCGTTGTTTCTCACTCTGACGCTGCTCCAAGCCTGGATATGTGTGTGTGTGTGTGTGTGTGTGTGCATGCATGCTGCTCTGATTGCAGACTGGATTAAGGTCCTCATCCACACAAAAACACGATGATTGACACTTCGACTGAAAATCTGCAAATCAAATGAAGGAACTTAGAGCCGTGTGATGGGAATGATAACACGGTCAGATATTCAGAGTGTGAAACACACAGGAAGTGAGCCAGATCCAGCAGATTTACACCACATGGGCAAAATCTACAGCTCTGAGGGATCTGAAGTTTGAGTCTAAACCTCTGACTGACCTGATGAGAGAAGGAGCCATCTGATTAGCTGTTCGAAATCATCGTAGAAGAAGAGAAACTGAAATGCTTTAATTAGCTAATTAATTCTTTAATGATTAAATGTGCTATTTTAAATCAAAACCAAGTTAGACAGAAAGTCAGGTATAGATGGTAGAAAGAGATCGAGAGAGAGCACCAAATAGTAATTAATAAACAACAAGTCCCTCTAGACTCAATAAAGGAGACATTACACATCATTTCCAATCAGGACAAGAACGTTCCGCTGCAGCAAAAAATCACTCACTGCACCTTTAAACACCGAGCTGAACGATGCAGGCTAGCCTGGAGTGTTTGTGCTTCAGTGCAGGATACCGCACCGGATAGTCTGTTCATACACAGTCGTACAGCACAGAGGTTCGAATTTAAATTGTGATGCATCTTCATCTTTGAGCTCTTTAAGTTTCTCCTGCACTTAACACTGAATACACACTGCTGCCCCCTGCTGGTATGGAGAGTTAAACCAGGCATGGAAAACTAAATGAGCGCAGCATCATAAGCACTGTGTTTGATTATGAACGCTACTGGAGAACAGTGAGTAAGGTGTGTTTGTATGTTTGTGTGTTAGGACCTGGACTTGCTGAAGTCATCAGATAAAATCTGCAGGCAGCTCATCTATCACCTGACACCGCACTCGAAGTGGCTGAGGCAGAGCATGAGCCGGAGAAAAGCCCATGCCTGGTAATAAAAATACTTATTTATTACACGCACACACACACACACACACACACACACACGCACACACATTTAGCTCCACATCATTATGCTTCTTCTTCTCATCTTTCTGCTCCATGTTCCTGTACACTCTGCGGCACTACCACATGTCTGGAGTTTGTTCCACGTGTCTGTAGTTTGTACCACGCGTCTGGAGTTTCTACCACGGGTCTGGAGTTTCTACCACGGGTCTGGAGTTTCTACCACGGGTCTGGAGTTTCTACCACGCGTCTGGAGATTGTACCACGCGTCTGGAGATTGTACCACGCGTCTGTAGTTTGTACCACGCGTCTGTAGTTTGTACCACGCGTCTGTAGTTTGTACCCCGCATCTGTAGTTTCTACCACGCGTCTGGAGTTTGTACCACAGGTCTGCAGTTTCTACTACAGGTCTGAAGTTTGTACCACACATCTGGAGTTTGTACCACGCGTCTGGACTTTGTACCACGCGTCTGGAGTTTATACCACGCGTCTGTACTTTGTACCACGCGTCTGTAGTTTGTACCACGCGTCTGGAGTTTGTACCACGCGCCTGGAGTTTATACCACGCGTCTGGAGTTTATACCACGCGTCTGGAGTTTGTACCACGCGTGTGGAGTTTGTACCACGCGTCTGGAGTTTGTTCCACGCGTCTGGAGTTTATACCACGCGTCTGGAGTTTATACCACGCGTCTGTACTTTGTACCACGCGTCTGTAGTTTGTACCACGCGTCTGTAATTTGTACCACGCGTCTGGAGTTTATACCACGCGTCTGGAGTTTGTACCACGCGTCTGGAGTTTGTACCACGCGTCTGGAGTTTATACCACGCGTCTGTACTTTGTACCACGCGTCTGTAGTTTGTACCACGCGTCTGGAGTTTGTACCACGCGTCTGGAGTTTATACCACGCGTCTGGAGTTTGTACCACGCGTGTGGAGTTTGTACCACGCGTGTGGAGTTTGTTCCACGCGTCTGGAGTTTGTTCCACGCGTCTGGAGTTTGTTCCACGCGTCTGGAGTTTGTACCACGCGTCTGTAGTTTGTACCACAGGTCTGCAGTTTCTACTACAGGTCTGAAGTCTGTACCAGAAGTCTGGAGTTTGTACCACACGTCTGGAGTTTGTACCACGTGTGTGGAGTTTGTACCATGTGTGTGGAGTTTGTACCACAGGTCTGGAGTTTGTACCACGCGTCTGGAGTTTGTACCACGCGTCTGGAGTTTATACCACGCGTCTGTACTTTGTACCACGCGTCTGTACTTTGTACCACGCGTCTGTACTTTGTACCACGCGTCTGTACTTTGTACCACGCGTCTGTAGTTTGTACCACGCGTCTGTAGTTTGTACCACGCGTGTGGAGTTTGTACCACGCGTCTGGAGTTTGTACCACGCGTCTGGAGTTTGTACCACGCGTCTGTAGTTTGTACCACGCGTCTGTAGTTTGTACCACGCGTCTGTAGTTTGTACCACGCGTGTGGAGTTTGTACCACGCGTCTGGAGTTTGTACCACGCGTCTGGAGTTTGTACCACGTGTCTGGAGTTTGTACCATGTGTTTGTAATTTGGCTGCTTCATAAACTTGCCTGTAATTTAAAACAGTTTCAGATAAAAGTGTGAACGTTTTTCAGCATTGAAACAAACTGACTCCATGTTAGAGAGGTTAATTTCACACTGCCAGCTCATGATGTCAAATTGGTGGCCAACCAATCAGCAGCGTCGCTTCGTCTCACGCCACTCTGTTAAACTGCACATTCGTTACAATTCTCACACTCTCTTACTTTCTTTGTAATTTCCCACTTTTTTCTTTATTCTGTATTTTGGTTTATTTATCTTTTCTTTCTCTTTATGTCCTTCCTTTCTTTTTTCTATTTATCATTTCGATATTTTTTCTTTCCTTCCCACCTTTCCTTTTTTCCTGCATTCAATCCATATTTCTTTTCTTCTTTTATGCTTTTCCTTTGCATTTTAAGACGGGTTTTTTTTAGTTGTCTGTTCTTTTTTCTGCTTTTATTTTACTTAGTCTTACTTTTCTTCCTGTAACACTGGAGTTTGAGTTTGGAGCAATTTGTGGCCAGGGATGAGGGCGCCGTAGGTGATGAAGAGTGTGAGATGGAATTTGTAAAGTTCCTGAGGTGGGGTTTAGGAGGACATGACTCGGGCAAGGGACCAGAAGTCACTGTCCTACAGAAAGACACATGAGAGGAGGGTTAGATTCTGTTCTTCAGTTTGACTTTGAAGGGACGGATGAATGATTGACGTAACATTTGGTGAGGCAGTTATAACCCCAGGCCTCTTGTGAAGAGCCAGACATTCTCTCCAGCCTGTAACCTTGGAGTGTCCTGTGTGTAATGAGCAACTTGAAGCTTCGGACATTGTGAATTTTGTTTACGTTTGGTGTCTGCAGTCTCCGACATTGTTTCAGTCTGCTGGAGAGCCTCCTCAAAAGTCGGAGCTCCTTTCCAGAGGAATGACTGACTCATACCCTACAGCACAGTGGGTAGGGGTTAATGGGTGACACAGAATATTGTGTGTACTCAGTTCAGGGTTTATTTGACCATTTTGAAATGATATCCATGAAATGATATCCATGATGTCCTTAGGACATACCCAGTTCCTAGTTAACCTCTCCACCTTATCATTCATCTGTGGATGTAACCATGGTAGTAACCAATAACTCATAGTAATTCCCAGGATTTTCTATCTTCCCACATAGAAGTGAACTGAGACCCATGGTCTAATGCAATGTCCTGTGGGATACCACAGTGCTGAGTAGCCTGGAATTCAGTGATGAGGATTTTTAACGGGAGCAAACAACATGCCTTAGATTTGGTCTGTGACCACTAGGGCTGCAACAACTAATCGATAAAATCGATAATTATCGATAATGAAATTCGTTGTCAACGAATGCCATTATCGATTAGTTGGGCTGCTCACGTCATTGAGGCGCGCGACCACAAGATGCACAAATACACACACAGATACACAGCCGCTCGCGCAATGGAGGATACACAAGCGTTTGCAGGAAAAAGCGCACGGCCCAAGTCATCCAAGGTATGGGAGCAATTTATATTAAACACCTCTTATCGGGCGTTAAAATCGACCGTTTTTCTGCCGGTCGTAGTGTCCGGTGAGCGCGGATGAAGTGCCGAGGGTTTTCTACACATAGGAGTCAGTGAGAGAGTTCACACGGGCTTTGGTGACGTGTAAACACACACGTCACAAACACACGTCACCACTCTCACCGGCTGCGCGGTTATACAGGGTAAAAAAAAAAAACGTTGCATGCAGCTTTTTCTTTGCGTTCAAATACCAACGAACGCAAGGAAAACACTTCTAGTGCGTTTTCTTCACGTTCATTTTACATTTCGGAGGACCGGATATATCCCATGATCCTACGCTGTACTGTACAGAGGGGAAAAGGGCAAAATAAACAGAGTGAACTAGGGCTGCAACAACTAATCGATAAAATCGATAATTATCGATAATGAAATTCGTTGTCAACGAATGCCGTTATCGATTAGTTGGGCTGCTCACGTTATTGAGGAGTGCGACCACAAGATGCACAAATACACACACAGATACACAGCCGCTTGCGCAATGGAGGTTACAGAAGCGTTTGCAGGAAAAAGCGCGCCCCAAGTCCTCCAAGGTACAGGAGCAATTTACATTAAACACCTCTTATCGGGCGTTAAAATCGACCGTTTTTCTGCCGGTCGTAGTGTCCGGTGAGCGCGGATGAAGTGCCGAGGGATTTCTACACATACATAGGAGTCAGTGAGAGTTCACACGGGCTTTGGTGACGTCACCAAAGCCCGCGTGAACACACTCACCGGCTGCGCGGTTATACAGGGTAAAAAAAAACGTTGCATGCAGCTTTTTCTTTGCGTTCAAATACCAACGAACACGAGGAAAACACTTCTAGTGCGTTTTCTTCACGTTCATTTTACACTTCGGAGGACCGGATCATATATCCCATCATCCTACACGCTATACAGAGGGAAATGCAGGAAAAAGGGCAAAATAAACAGAGTGAACCCAGTAGCGGGGAGTTTTTTTTTTTCTCTCCCCACGTCGCCGTATTACGAGAATGTCTAGTATTTATTTTATTATTTTTTTTATTGAGACAAAAAAAAAAGGATAAAATACACGAGAGGATCGAAATAATGTATAAACCGTGAAAAGGATCTAGTAGACACTTCAATTAAAAATATCATAATTTAGAAGTCTTCTTCTTCTTATTAAGTTGAATTAATTTAAGAGAATTTAAAATTTAAGTCATTCTTAACAACTGAATGTATTTTTGTTTTGAACTATATATATATATATATATATATATATACTGTAAACTTGCCATCTGCAATTATTGTTAAAAACAAAAATGTTGATTTACATAAAATAAGGTTTAAATGTCAAAATTAAAGATAATTAAACTATGTGCTATTGCATTTTTTAAAGTTTACTTTTATACATAAATAATACCCTGATTTATGGTTTTATATAGTTAAGCAAAACATCAAATTAAAGCGTCTAGCTTTTATCCGATAAAAGTCTAGGTTTTATCCGATTTAATCGATATACGTACGTATGTATGTATGTATACAGATGGCAAGTTGACAGTGTTTTATTTATATATATAAATATAACAGTCAATTTGCCATCTGCAATTATTGTTAAAAACAAAACAAATGTTGGTATGGTTTTATATATAATTATAAGCAAAACAGCAAATTAAAGAAGCGCTTAGCTTTATCCGATTAATCGATTAATCGAAACAATAATCGGGCAACTAATCGATTATCAAAATAATCGTTAGTTGCAGCCCTAGAGTGAACCCAGTAGCGGCGAGTTTTTTTCTCTCTCCCCACATCGCCGTATTACGAGAATGTCTAGTATTTATTTTATTATTTTTTTTATTGAGACAAAAAAAAAGGATAAAATACACGAGAGGATCGAAATAATGTATAAACCGTGAAAAGGATGTAGTAGACACTTCAATTAAAAATATCATAATCTAGAAGTCTATTCTTATTATTATTAAGTTAAATTAATTTAAGAGAATTAAAAATTTAAGTCATTCTTAACAACTCAATGTATTTTTGTTTTAAACTATATATATATATATATATATATATATATATATATATATATATATACTGTAAACTTGCCATCTGCAATTATTGTTAAAAACAAAAATGTTGATTTACATAAAATAAGGTTTAAATGTCAAAATTAAAGATAATTAAACTCTATGTGGCTATTGCATTTTTTAAAGTTTACTTTTATACATAAATAATACCCTGATTTATGGTTTTATATAGTTAAGCAAAACATCAAATTAAAGCATCTAGCTTTTATCCGATAAAAGTCTAGGTTTTATCCGATTTAATCGATATACGTACGTATGTGTGTATGTATACAGATGGCAAGTTGACAGTGTTTTATTTATATATATAAATATAACAGTCAACTTGCAATCTGCAATTGTTGTTAAAAACAAAACAATTGTTGGTATGGTTTTATATATAATTATAAGCAAAACATCAAAGTAAAGAAGCGCTTAGCTTTATCCGATTAATCGATTAATCGAAACAATAATCGGCCAACTAATCGATTATCAAAACAATCGTTAGTTGCAGCCCTAATGACCACCATTATAGTAAAATAGTGTAGTGATAAACCCTTGGAAGGTGGTGGTATCGGTTTCCACATTAAGGGGATGACCAAGCAGGTAAGTGGTGGCACGGGTGCTACAGAAACATATTTCTTGACTTGGGTTACTCCCCCGTAACTGTCTTGAATAAGCTGTGCAGTGTGTGGGAGTGACACCTGGATGCCCTGAGGCCAAGGTACTGTCTCATATGGGTAATCAGTCATAAAGATATTTATTTATTTTTACTTTACAGCAGTGATTCCGTTAGTGCGTCGCTCAATCGAGTGCCATTAGAGAGATTTCTTGTTTCTGTTGTGTGTGCGCGTGTGTGAAAAGAGTGCAGGAAGGGTAACAGTGTAAGACGAGAAGGGGGAGAGGGGGAGGGGCTCCTTACTTTAGATTCACACACACACACACACACACACACACACACACACACAGAGCGCCTGCACGAACAAACGGAAACACTTATCTGCCAGGATTTTTTTTACCGTTTTTAAAGGTAAACTGCAGTTTAATTTGTTTTATTTTTACTTTATATTTTGTGTTAATTATTTTTATGTATTTATTTTTTTGGGGCTGTGGAACGAATAATTTGAGTTTCCATTATTTCTTATGGGAAAATTTGATTTGGTTTATGAGTGTTTTTTTTTAAATACAAGCCAGAGTCCATAACGAATTATGCTCATAATTAGGGCTGCACGATATATCGAAAAAATATCGTTATCGCGATAATGGCATGCACGATAACCATATCGCAAGGAGTTGCGATAAATACTTTATTTGCCAAGCATTTGTGTGTCCAAATTTGACCAATCAGATGGGCCCTTACTATGTTTATACCCGCTTATATCTTTTTATATATATATATATATATATATATATATATATATATATATATATATATATATAATTTATATCTTTATAATTCATTCTGTCGCGAACTAAGCCCGGATGATCAGAAGACTTAGTGATTAGCCGTTAGCCTTTTGTAGCGTGGACGGTAAACCCAAACGCGGAAGCAAGCGAGTCGGCAGGATAACCACGCGAATTAGTCACAGGACTCTCACAGAAGGGGAGCAACGGAAACACACACATTTAACCCGTGTCCTATAAACACACACTCGAATCAGAAAGTAAACAATCTGCACCGACATGCGTGAACTCAGTGACTGAGCTCTATGCGGTGGTTTGTTTACTCCTCTTATACTTCCGGGTTCGCGCCCACATTACTTCCGGGTCCTAGTGCCGGTCGCGGAGCGAGTGTGTGTGTGCGTGCGTGTATGTGTGTACGTGCGTGTGTGTGTGTGCGTGCGTGCGTGCTCGTGCGTGCGTGCGTGCTCGTGCGTGCGTGTGTGTGTGTGTGACAAATAGTATTTTTATTTTTTTTTGTTTAATAATATTTATTTTTATTTAAAAAAACAGGCAAGCCAAAGAGAATATTTAGTTTAAAAGATGCTCTTGTTTTAAGACACTATTGATGAGTGTCTGGTTACATGTAAATATAAAGTCATGTTTGAAAGTAATTAATATTGTGTTGGCAGGTTTATAACTCCTCCAATCTCCTTTTTGGTTTCCTCTAAACCTCCTGCCGATATATTCACCATCTCTCCTCTGAACATGTCCAAACCACCTCTGAGAGATCCGGACATCCTGATGGGATGGAGGGTTCATGGTTGAAAGATGGGCTTGCCTGGTTCTTAAAGTTAAGTTCCAAGGCAACAAATTTCCTTTACACTTGTCTGGTTTGGCATCGTATTTCTCCAGGAAAGTGCTAGCTGTGTCGAGTGGAGTGAATTACTATAGAAGACGCAGACGTGAGTTACATAATCTCACACTGATGATCTCTTAGTAGCTTCACCTGTTCAGAGACCGCTTTGTGTGAAGCTTGAGTTTGTGCTGAATCAGTGCTTGATGTTTTCTGGCTGTATCCCTCTGATGGTGAGGTTGTGTGTCGTGGTCAGGAGGTCAGAACACACAGAGACAGATATATATTCAGGACACGGAGTGACACAGAAATGAAAAAAAGAATAGTTCTTTGGCTCAAGTCGATATTGAGATCATTGAAAAGCAGAAGAGCTTGAAAATCCATCTTTTTCTATCGCTTGTCATGTGTCAGGGTACAAGGCCTGAATGGGGGGTGCCAAAACATTTCAGGGCAGAAGCACATGCACACACACTCTGAGAAAATTGGAAACAGCAATCAGCCGACTCTACAGCTGCACTCTTTGGACTGTGGGGGGAAACCGAAGGCGGGACTCAGGTTTGGCTTTGATTTGAATAAATATTTCTTCTAAAAAGAGGTGTGTGGACTTGTCAGGCTTTTTGGATCTCCTTCTCCAGATGTTGTGGAATAACAATGTGGGTGTGACACTTCCTGTTTTTTTTGTCTTCCTTCCTCTCTCTCACTCTCCCCTGGGGCCAACAACCAGCAAATGTTTTTCTCACATTTAGTTTGTTGCAGACACACACACACACACACACACACACACACACACACACACTGGAGTCCCATCTGAACATCTGAACTGACTAAACAGTAAATTCTGCCCTGTAGAGAGCATGACGAGATGTACTTTAGCTGGTGTAATAACTAACGTGTGAAGGACAGAACGCAGGCCGTGACGTAGAGAAGATCAGATGTTGAGAGATTTATCCCACTGTGAGGCAGGCACGACTCATAACACACCGCTCTTTACACCGGAGGTTTGCTTGGAAACAGATATGACTGTATAGTTTAGATGATGATTAATGAGTCGAGGATTTCTTTATGTTTTTGAACGCTAGTCTGGAATCTGTGTGATCAGGTGGAACAATGTGCCGTTCACAGACGTCAGGCATCTGTAGTGTGTGTGTGTGTGTGTGTGTGTGTGTGTGTGTGTGTGTGTGTGTGTGTGTGTGTGTGTGTGAGCTGAAATAGTGTACACTGTGCACTCCCATGTCTGTAACGCAATTTTGTTAAACTTCACAGTTTTTACAGACAGTTTTCCCGCTGTTTCCTCCAGGTTCATTTCCTGTAACTGCTTGATTTTTTTTTCTCCTCGTGTCTCTGAGTCACAGACGAGGTCATAAGTTATGAACGCTGCAGCAATCTGTGGCAGTGAGACTGGAGATAAATGGGACAAATTAGAGCTCGTTATGGTTGTACCATTAATCTCACACACACACACACACACACACACACACACACACGGGGGAACAGATCAGAACCTTTTTAATGTTTCTGTGGAAATTCGCTCAGACGTTATGACTGATGCGGCTCCAGACTGCTGTTAAAGCATGCGTGGATCAATAACACTAAGAGTGTGTGTGTGTGTGTGTGTGTGTGTGTCATTACGGATGCTCTGAAAAACCCTCTAAGTACCCACAATGCCCTGCTCTATTTGCGGGAGTGGGAGGTGGGGGGGCAAAGTAATGGAGAGAGATGGAGAGTGAGACAGAGAGACAGACAGATAGCGTGCGACAGTTCAGTACACTTTGCATGTTTTCAAACCTTAAGTATCACAAGCTATAAATATTCATGAGTACGCAAATTCGGAAAGCTCCCCCACATCCTCCCACAGTCTTGACTAGCCTAAGTACACAACATTCCACATTAGCAACATCAGTTAAGTTAGCTAGCTTGTTAGCGTAGCATGCTGGTTCATAGCTTGAATGTCATGTGACATTATGTTATTGTAACACATGTACGGTTAACTTGTATGTAGCTCCGCCCCCAAATCATTTTTACTGCCAAAGTTGGTTTTGAAAGTTGAAAACTTTAGTTTTTATTTTACTTAACTTTATTTATTCGACTCTGACGCAAATGCTAATCTGAACCAGTTATAGCTATTAAGGACTAGCGCTAACCGTTTTTTTTTTATTTTTTTTATCACTTTGACTCTCCAATTGTTACTATATGAAAATTACATGATGTTCCTACCTCTAGCTGATGCCGTTGATTTCACTTCAGTAGTTTTCCTAGATTGATGCTAATAAACAGCCGAGTTGGCTCGTGTGAGAGGAGAAGATCACCGTCAGTCTGCTCAAGCTCAGAACGAAGCACTGTAGAGTTCATCAGGAAATATACCAAGTCTGATTTACTTGGAATACCACCCCCACGCACACACACCCGAACACACACACACACATTGCAGGTCTGTGCTTGACTAATGTACAGTATATAAGGTCTTATCTGATCCATGCTGAGTCTTAAAGTTTCCTCAAGTTCATAAATAAGATAAGCACTAAGACACTCTGGGTGAGTATTCGTAGATCAGAGTGTGAAAAACATAAAGTGACCCAGGATATCACCGGGTTAAGCAGATGAACAGATTAAACATCTTTTTTAATCACTTCTCCTGTTGTTTGTTCCTTCTGCATTAGTAACACTGTCATGTTTATTGCGAAATTGAGAAAGATCTCAAGAAATTTCTTCTCTCTCCACATATCTACATAATATCTACATACGAAGAATAAAAAGCCAGTTTCTCTAAAAGTCAGTTCCTACCTCGACTCTCTCCTCGCAGTGTCTGGATCTCATGCCAGATTTCCAGAGTGTGTTTTAAATTTCTGATCCCTGCACAAACTCGGGGTTGGTCTTTACGGGTGATGTGATGGAGTGTGTGGCGCGCACAGAGATGCCAAGACAAGTCAGAGCAAAGCACTTCTGTATTCACACCCGACCATTGAACACAAACCGTTCACTACCTTTTGCAGGTTCACTACCTGCAAATGGTCATGCCAAACAAGTTCAGAGATTTCCAGGGAAGTTTGGTGAGCTCTTGATAGGTTTGGACATGGAATACTCTTATTTTATGAAAAAACAAGGACTTCATGTTCGTGTTTTATGAGCAGCTGTGCTGAGTGACGAGAATGTATCTCACGACACAAGAAGCAAGACGCATGAAAAACTTAATATGCATGTACAGCATTGACCAGTTAACGCCGTAACTAGCGCCTCACTGATGTGCTACACTGCGTTGTTGCTGGAGCGCCCTCTTCATGCTTGTGCTATGACCACGGCCATATAACGTCCTTTCAATGTTGTAGAAGTCCTTCTGGCGCTTGCCATGTTTATGGCGTGCATGCAGATGTCTATGTCATGTTCAGAGAATTTAATACAACACTTAGTGATGAAAAGCACTGGGCGTGTCTCGGTATTCATACCAAACCCCCAGACGCAACGACGACGTAGTAAGTATATAATAAGCACCTGGTAATATATATACTCCAAATATTCCAAGATGGCGCCGGGGAGGTCGGCTGCCGTCACGACAGCTCCGACCACCTTTTCTTTGTTTTGTTTTTTAAGTTAGTTTTCAGTGTTTTAAAATCGGCAAAATCACCACCATTGAGTACACCATTGAGGTATGACAGAGACACTCTTGTTTCTATTGGTATACAATGTACTCACAATTCAACGTTTTTAACTCCGGATCCGAGCTGGCCGAGTGAGATCCTGAGGGAGAACAATGGACGCGACGCGAAGCGGCGGCCCCGAGGAAAACGAGCCGGCGTCAGGAACAGGCTGAGAGCTCGTGCACACCGCACACCTCTGCCTAGTATCCTGCTCGCCAACGTCCAGTCACTGGAGAACAAACTCGATGACCTCAGGGCCAGGATAAAGTTCCAGAGAGACATTCGGGACTGCAATCTCCTCTGCTTCACCGAGACATGGCTGAACCCAGCGGTACCGGACCACACCATACAACCAGCCGAGTTCTTCTCGGTTCACCGCATGGACAGGACGCGGGACTCGGGGAAGTCAAGGGGAGGCGGCGTGTGCTTAATGGTGAACAACAGCTGGTGCAACAGCGCGAGCGTTGTTCCTCTTACACGCTCCTGCACACCAAACCTGGAACTACTGTCCATCATGTGTCGTCCTTTTTATCTACCCCGGGATTTCACTTCGGTCATAATCAGCGCCATTTATATTCCACCACAAGCGGACATTGACACTGCCTTATGCGAGCTGCATGAGGCGCTCACACAGCACCAGACACAACACCGGGACGCTACGCTCATTGTGGCGGGGGATTTTAATAGTGCCAACCTCAAACGCGCAGCGCCGAACTTTCATCAGCATATCACCTGCCCCACTAGGGGCGAAAGAACACTAGATCATTGTTATACAACGGTCAAGGACGGCTACAAGGCACAATCTCGTCCAGCGTTTGGTAAATCCGACCACGCGGCCATCTTCCTCATGCCAAAATATAAACAAAGGCTGAAACAGGAATTTCCGGTTCAGAGGGAGGTCGCGCGCTGGACGGACCAATTGGTGGCCGCGTTACAGGACGCACTCGATGACGCAGACTGGGACATGTTCAGAAACAGCTCCGATGACGACGTCAGCGTGTTTACAGAAGCGGTTGTGGGATTTATCGGGAAGCTACCAGATGATACCGTGGAGAAAAAGACTATCAGAACGTTTCCCAACCAGCAGCCGTGGGTGGATTAAACCATCCGCGACGCTCTGAGATCTCGCACCGCTGCCTACAACACGGGACTTGCGTCAGGGGACATGGAACCATACAAGGCTGCGTCATACAACGTCCGGAAGGCGGTGAAAGTGGCGAAGCAGCGCTACAGGAGAAAGCTAGAGTCACAGCTCCAACAGAGTGACTCTAGGAGCCTGTGGCAGGGACTAAGAACAATCACGGATTATAAAGCACCAACATCCGGAATGATGAACGCGGACGCGACTCTGGCAGACGAGCTGAACACCTTCTATGCTCGCTTCGAGGCTGCAGCTAAAGACGCTAGCGATGCTAATGCTAGCGGCGCTAATGCTAATGGCGCTAATGCTAGCGGCGCTAACGGCTGCAGACAGGAAGACACTGCCAGCACCGGGAACACGCTCATCATCACCGAGCACGACGTGAGGAGAGCCTTCAAGAGAGTGAACACCAGGAAAGCAGCAGGACCAGACGGCATCTCAGGCCGTATCCTCAGAGCCTGCGCAGACCAGCTAGCACCTGTGTTCACTGACATATTCAACATCTCTTTACCTCAGTCGGTGATCTCCACATGCTTCAAGGAGTCCATCATTGTTCCTGTCCCAAAGAAACCACATCCTGCTTCTCTCAATGACTATCGTCCTGTAGCCCTCACCTCAGTAGTGATGAAGTGTTTTGAACGCCTGGTCAAGGACTTCATCATTTCATCTCTACCAGACACACTGGACCCTCTACAGTTCGCTTACCGTCCAAATTGCTCTACTGACGATGCCATCTCTCATCTACTCCACACATCACTTACTCACTTGGACTCTAGAAGGGGGAATTATGTTAAAATGCTCTTCATCGACTACAGCTCTGCATTCAATACCATAATTCCCTCCACACTCACCACCAAGCTGGAGCACCTGGGACTCAGCTCATCTATGTGTCAGTGGATCTCCAACTTCCTAACGGGCAGACCACAGGCAGTAAGGATGGGCGGACATGTCTCAGCCTTCACAACTCTCAGCACTGGAGCCCCCCAGGGGTGTGTTCTGAGCCCCCTGCTGTACTCTTTGTACACATCATTAAGTTTGCTGACGACACCGTCGTGGTGGGCCTGATCTCTGATAACAACGAGACGGCCTACCTGAAGGAGATTAGGATTCTGGAGAACTGGTGCCAGAGGAACAACCTCCTTCTAAACGTCAGTAAGACAAAGGAGTTGATAGTGGACTTCAGCACTAAGCAGGAGAGGAACTACCAGACCTCCATCATCAATGACAGCCCAGTGGAGAGCGTGGACAGCTTCAAATACCTCGGTGTTCACATCATGCAGGACCTATCATGGTCCTGTCACATCAATACCGTGGTGAAAAAGGCCCGACAGCGTCTCTACCACCTCAGGCGCTTGAGAGACTTCCGACTGCCCTCCAAGGAGCTCAGGAACTTTTACTCCTGCACCATAGAGAGCATCCTGACGGGAAACATCACGACCTGGTTCGGGAACAGCACCATGCAGGACAGACGAGCTCTACAGAGGGTGGTGCGTTCAGCTGAGCGCATCCTCCGCACCGAGCTCCCTGACCTGCACTCGATCTATAGCAGGAGGTGCTGGACCAAGGCCAGGAAGATCGTGAAGGACCTCAGCCATCCCAACAATGGACTGTTCTCTCTGTTGTGGTCAGGAAAGCAATTCCGCTCCCTGAAGGCCAACACAGAGAGACTGAGGAGGAGCTTCTTCCCGCAGGCGATACGGACTCTCAATCACACCACCACACAGTACTGACCCACACATGGTTTTTACATACACTCTGGACATTCGTTTACACTATTGACCATTGCACAACTACAATTCGTGGTCAGCAAACCACTCAATCACTATCACAAGTCACTTTAAATAAATCACTTTAAGCATATTCGCACTGCACAAGACACTTTAAACATGTGGGTTGCACAACCCTGGACATTACCATTCTTTTCCTACTCATTCAGCTGCTCTTACTGTTCATATATTATTCATACTGTATATTTTCTATTTTCTATATTGTGTATTGTACAGTTATTTTATCTTATTAAATCTTTTGTCTTTAATTTTTATATTTTTATTTTATTCTTTCCTAGTTAAATTTACCCTCTATTTTATTTTTCATATTTATTTCCTATTCCAATTCATAGTCTTTTATTTTAAGGTCACGAGCAGTTGTCTAAGCATTTCATTATCGTACTGTGTATGACTGTGTATGTGACAAATAAAATTTGAATTTGAATTTGGTAAAAATGCAGGGTGATCTGATCGGACTTAATAATAACTCCGCTCGATCTCTTCAGACCTGGCGAGAGCCTGATTATGTGCGTGAGAGGAAATGAGTGCCAACATGATAGACACTTTGGGAACCTGACTGGAATGTAGTATGAACATAATGAATGTGCATTTTACCTCTTTGTCCCCACTCCTGCTGTATTCTTCAGTATTTTTTAGGATGTCATAGGAGTTCCAGAGTGTGGAGTGTGATGAGGGAATTAGTGTGCCGAGTTCTCCATCACGTTTTTGTGGTTTATCTCCAATAATCGGTTATTAGTTTGTGGAATCAGTATTTTTTTTCTTTTTAGCTTAGCATGTATAAAACTGTAATATGAGTCATGTGAGTAAAGACCATGTATAACTAATCACTTTTAATAACTCTTATAAATAGTTAAACATTTCATTGTAGCATTGTGCCGTAACCAAACCCCAGCCACTGGATGCAGTGCCGGTGCCAAGCCCGAGTAACGAATGTTAAATGAATTGTTCTCATTTTTATTTTAATTGTAAAATAAACTCCACCCACTTTTACCAATACCTGCCATTTACTGTTGTTGCTGTGGTGATACAAATTCTGGTTTATTTAGTAACTACTGAGAAAATATCTGGCGGGTCTAAACTGGTATTTATAATTGTTGCCATTGTTACATTGTATCACAAAAGAACGTTAAAACAGTTTTGTGTTAAAAGACTCAAAAAGCCAATCAGAAGCGAGTATTTTCCTTAGATGTGATGTTATCAGAATGACGATAACGAGCGAGTAGGCTGCCTAATAGAGGTGAGGAAAAAATACAATTCAATTATATATCGTGATTCTTCTGTGTGGAAATTCGTAACTCCAAACTGTGTTTAATAAATTGTTTTGTAATGTATATATATGATAAAATGGTGCAATTCCTCTATAATCTTCTCTAAACTATTCAAACTTTGGAATCCTGCATGGTAGGAGTGAATGATTTGCTTGGTTTATCTCAAATTGTAAGAAAATTTTAAATACATATTAAATCATTATATTTGTAAAATCATGATACTAAAACAGTCTCAATACAAATGAAATCGATTCCTAGGTTTCATTATAATATCGTGCGGGGTGATTCCCGTCCCTTCTGCCTAGGTAAGGGGCATCTTTGGTCAGCTCTTTAAACAGCTTGGGCGTTTTTGTCCTCGTGATGAAGCCCGAGTTGGTGGTGGACGCTCAGGCGACGGTGCGATGTGAGACGTCTCTGTGACAGACGCTACGGCAGCTGCTCCCTCGGCGAAGCGAGAGTCGGCATCTCGCACTTCTCACAGGTGTGACCACCTACTCAGGTTGGAAAGTCAGGCGTCGGCATGACAACGGCTCCTCCGCTATAGGAGGGGAATTCTCGCTGGGTCTCGTCGGGACAGATTTGTGAATCATCGACTGATAAAAGCGCATCAGTATTCTCTCTGAGAAACACACCGGTGTCAGTGTTCCAGAAGCTCTCTCGAGGATGTCGATGATGGATAGGTTCTGCTGCTGATGTTAGGGATGTGATTTCACATTAGAGCGAGATACGAGATATCGGTTCTACAAGTGCATGCTAAGCTAGCCCAAAAACACTCAGGTTCTGTGTGGATCTGGCTAACTGACTAACGTGTCCTTTGGTGCAACACGAGATACAGCTTGGACTCCTACTGCATTATGGGAAATCTCTCTTTATTTATTTTATTTCCTGAAGGCATTTAGCCCTGAGGGTGAGAAATGAGAGAAAAGACAAATAGATGGAGAAGAGATTGTGAGACAGAGAGAGAGTGTGAGAGAGAGAGAGAAAGAGAGTCTCAGTGGGAAGGAGTGAATAATGTAAAAAGCTCTGAATCATTTATGAGTCTACAAAAACAAAACTGTTCTCCGCTTAGCTGTGAATCTCACCTGTCTCTTCACCGTGTAAAGATGGTAACAGACAGCTGTAATGTTTATTGTAAAATCCACAGCTGATTTCAGGCTCCAGCACCGACAGCGATCTCACAGTAATCTGTTCTCAGTACCGAAGCTTTGTCAATTTAGAATTCTTTACACAAATTCAGGCGTGTCCATTTCACACCCCTTGTATTAGGCCACTGCCACATCAGCGACAGGTACCGATCAGTAAGGGGGCGTACTAATATGTGCATCACGCGCCATTATGGGTTAAGGGTCTTGCTCACAGACCCAACAGTGGCTTGAACCCCCAACCCAGAGCCTCAACACCTGAACCACCACTGCACCATAATACAAAAGAAATGGTTCAAGTAAATAGGGTTTAATGTAGAAGGTGATTGTGAGTCTCTCTGTAGCTTCCACAAGTGAATATAAACATTCCCAGTGCTTTATTACACTGACGTGAACAAATGTGTGTGTGTGTGTGTGTTTACACAGAAATGGTGATCATCTAGAGAAGGTCTTGTAAATAAAAGTCATATTTCACTTAAGGAAGTGTTAATTTCCCCGGTGTATGGAGAGGGACATGCTGGAGGTTTGAAATTCATCACACAAAGCAGTGCTGAAAGTGTGTGTATAATTTGTTCTGTATGTGTGTGTGTGTGTGTGTGTGTGTGTGTGTGTGTGTGGTGTTATCACATCCCAACTTGATTACACAGAAAGTGACAGGAAGAAAATATCACACACACACACACACACACACACACACACACACACACCAGTTGCCAGGAGACACGAGACAAGATAAGGCGAGATGAGCCAAGACGAGACGAGACGAGCGACCGTAATTGAAAGTGACATTCGATCACAAAGCAGAACGCTGTTCAGACACTGCAGAATGTGCTTTTTTATTTGTGTGTGTGTGTGTGTGTGTGTGTGTGTGTGTGGTGTTAATGGTGTTATCTAGTTGTGAAAAGCCAGTGGCTGTGTTCCAAACCACATGTGTAATGAGTATATCTCCAGTGTAGCATCCCAATTCCTATAACCAGAGCGCGCACACACACACACACACACACACAGAGTGTATAAAAGCCTATATTGCTGTGCTATACTGACGCAGTGTGTTTGGGATGCAGCCGCAGGAGCTGAATATCGAACCTGGGCCTCCGGTTCCCTCCAGACGCCGCGTCTCGGGTTCTTTCTGTGTGATCGGTCATGTGGGTCAGCGGGAAGTTTTAACACTCGGGACAGGACACTAACTCAATTCAATTCAGTTTTATTTGTATAGCGCTTTTAACAATTGACATTGTCTCAAAACAGCTTTACACAATCAAAAGAATTATTTAAGTTTGTATGGAATGTGAATGTGTATGAATCAAAATGTTCAGATAGTCCCTGGTGAGCAAGCCCGAGGGCGACAGTGGCAAGGAAAAACTCCCTGAGATGGTAATAGGAAGAAACCTTTAGAGGAACCAGACTCAACAGGGAACCCATCCTCATCTGGGTGAAACAGATAGCAGGAAATGATCTGCATTTATACTGTGTTAGGTGGCAGGCAGTTCAGCTATAATAGTTGATGTTAATTGATGTTATAATAGTTGATGTAAAATGGAATCCAGTAGTTATTCGAGACTCAAATAGACTTGTAGAAAGTTCCAGTCCTGAACTATCGAATTGTCAAGTCCTCAGAGAACCAGCTGACAACACCAGTCGAGGCCAGAACCATCTTCCAAGTAGATAGAATCATCACCAGACACCAGACGCATCCCAAAGAGACACACAAGACCTCCAACCAGAAACGGGGCACCAGGATGGATCAGACAGGTCCGGAGGTCAGAGGGAGTCTGGATCACTGGCAGCTCAGGAACCACATGTGTAGCTCGACAGAGAGAGAGAGAGAGAGAAAGAGTGAAAGGGGGAGACAGGGGGAGAGAGGAAAGAGAAAGAGGAGGAGAAAGAGAAGAGGAGGAGAGATTGCAATTAGGTATGGTCACAGTCACAATGTGTAATGTGAATGTATATTTACTGTAGAGTGCAAGCAGGGACTCCGGCAGGACTAACTATGACATCATAACTAAAAGGGAGAGCCAGAAGGAAACACAAACATGAGGGGGAACTGATATGTAAAGCAAACAATCACCTCACCGTCAACAAACCTGAGTGATCAAATGAGAGTGAGGAAGACAGCATCTAAACATACCAGTTCACCATAATACTCTACGTCCATGAGTCCCCCAGATCTGCTCCTTTACCTTATGGCAAATCTATTCATCCAAAATGCTTGGCTAAATAAATAGGTTTTTAGCCTAGACTTAAACACTGAGACTGTGTCTGAGTCCCGAACACTATTTGGAAGACTATTCCATAATTTTGGGAAAAAAGCTCTGCCCCCAGCTGTAGTTTTCATAATACGCGGTACTGATAAGCAGCCTGCATCCTTTGACCGAAGTAGGCGTGGCGGATCGTAAGACACTAGCAGTTCGCTCAGATACTGCGGGGCGGGACCATTTAATACCTTATATGTCAAGAGTAGTATTTTAAAATCAATGCGAAATTTCACAGGGAGCCAATGTAGTGAAGATAGGATAGGGGTGATGTGCTCATATCTTCTGGTTCTAGTGAGGACTCTCGCTGCTGAATTCTGGACTAGCTGAAGCTTGTTTATGCACCTAACTGAACAACCAGACAGTAAGGCATTACAATAGTCCAACCTAGAAGTGATAAAAGCATGAACTAGTTTTTCTGCATCGTTTAGCGACAATATATTTCTTATCTTGACAATATTTCTGAGGTGAAAGAATGCTATCCTGGTGATATTATCTACATGAGCTTCAAATGAAAGGCTGGAATCTATAATCACGCCGAGGTCTTTAACTGTTGCACTTGATGGAACAGAAAGGCCATCTAAAGTTACGGTGTGATCTAAGATTTTACTTCTAGCTGTATGCGGTCCTATGACTAGAACATCTGTCTTATCCGGATTAAGCAGAAGGAAGTTAATTAGCATCCAATTTCTTATTTCCTGCACACATTGCTCAACTTTAGTAAGATAGTTTTTCTCATCAGGTTTTGTTGAGACGTATAGCTGTGTGTCGTCAGCATAACAATGAAAACTAATACCATGCTTACGGATTATGTTGCCCAGAGGAAGCATGTAAAGGGAAAAAAGCAGTGGGCCTAAAACTGAACCCTGCGGAACGCCAAACTCCACTAGAGAACATGCAGAATAATCACCATTTAAGTCTACATACTGATAACGATCGGTCAAATAGGATCTGAGCCAGGAGAGGGCTGTACCCTTAATTCCTACTACATTTTCTAATCTGTGAAGAAGAATAGCATGATCAATGGTGTCAAAAGCTGCATTGAGGTCGAGTAATACAAGCATGGTTACACAACCCTGATCAGAGGCCAATAGGAGGTCATTTACTACTTTAACAAGTGCTGTTTCTGTGCTGTGATGAGGCCTAAATCCTGACTGATACAGTTCATGTATGCCATTTCCATGTAGATATGAGCATCGCTGCTCCGCTACTGTCTTTTCCAGAATCTTAGAGATAAAGGGGAGGTTTGATATTGGCCTGTAATTGGACAACTGACAGGGGTCGAGGTCAGGTTTCTTAATTATTGGTTTGATAACTGCTAATTTAAAAGATTTTGGAACATAACCAATGCTGAGTGAGGAATTAATTATTCTCAACAGCGGTTCTGTTATTACTGGTACTATCTGTTTAAGAAAATGTGTCGGTATAGGATCTAATATACAGGTTGATGAATTTGCAGAAGAGATGAGTGAAATTAGTTCATTCTCTTCAAGGGGAGTAAAGTATTCTAGGTTTGAATCTGACATGGCTAGGTTAACATCTGTATCAATTACATTGTTCGGTTTCAAAGCCTCAATTTTATGCCAGATATTTACAGTTTTATTATTTAAAAAGTTCATGAAGTCCTCACTATTGCATGATGTTGTTGTGGAGATTTCTTTAGTGGTCTTATTTCTGGTTAATTTGGCTACGGTATTAAATAAAAATCTAGGATTATTTTTATTTTCTTCTATAAGAGTGGAGAGATACGTTGATCTAGCTACACTAAGAGCTTTCCTATAGTTCAGGATGCTCTCTTTCCATGCTATTTGAAATACTAACAATTTAGTTTGACGCCATTTACGCTCTAATTTCTGAGCGGTCTGTTTTAAAGTGCGCGTGTGATCGTTATACCAGGGAGCGAGTTTCTTATCTCTAATAATTTTTCTTTTAGCTGGAGCTACATTATCTAAGGTACAACAAAGTGTCGACTCTAAATATTCAGTCGCCTGATCGAGTTCTGTGGGGTCAGACGGTGGCCTAATCGAAGTTGGTAACTCTGGGAGATTACTGATAAAATTCTGTGTGGTAGTTGATGTGAAAGTACGTTTAATACAGTAGCGCGGTGCTTTGCGTACATTATCACTGTGACACACTTGAATGGAGACAAGATAGTGATCTGAGATCATTTCAGACAGTGGAATTGTGAATACATTTCTTATACTTAACCCGAAAAATATTATTAAGCCTAAAGTGTGACCTGCTTTATGAGTGGGTCCTACTACACACTGATTTACGCCTACGGAGTCCAGTATGGACATAAATGCTGTTCTCAGAGGGTCTTCTGTATTCTCAAAATGAATGTTAAAATCTCTGGCAATTAACGCTTTGTCTACAGAAACGACTAGATTTGAGATGAAATCTGCAAATTCACTAAGAAATTCAGAATACGGCCCTGGAGGTCTGTAAATTATAATTAGTGGGATCGACTGAGCTGACTTAATATACTTAAATAGACTTATGTTACTGTAAAGAATTTCAAATGAGTTAAATTTGTGTCCGTGTTTCTGTACGATAGACAGATTATCATTATGAATAACTGCGACGCCTCCTCCTCTACCAGTTAACCGAGGCTGGTATATGTAGCTGTACCCAGGAGGACTAGCTTCATTTAGAGCTACATACTCGTCCTGTTTAACCCCTGTTTCCTAATGGATAAAGACGTCTCACAAGCAGCCACACACACTCTTGTCTCCGAGTGCGTTAAGTAGGGGGCGCTGACCTTCCCGCCGTTTCATTCTTGCGCTGGTTATGATCCGAGCTCACGCTTTTCAAAGCTGCGAAAAACATCGCACAGCGGTGGAGCTGGAGGTCAGAATAATTCTCTCAGAGAGAGAGTGTGTGTGTGAGTGTGAGAGAGAGAGAGAGATAGGGGGTTGTGATGACATGAACACAGAGTTATATTTGGAAAAGAAATTACATACAGGGCAAGTTACACAAAAGAGTCCTGACTAACAGTAACTCTACAGGGGACACTCCTACAACGAGAATCTCTATATACACACACACACACTCTTGTCCTGTTCTATACTTTCCTCCTATGTGTTCTGGTTAGCTGAGAACGGTACATTATGTACTGTGTACACAGAGCCATGGCATAATGATTATGCCTGTGTGTGTGTGTGTGTGTGTGTGTGTGTGTGTGTGTGTGTGTGTGTGTGTGTGTGTGTGATCGATTCTGTTAATGGAACTCATGTCATAATAAAGCGAGCTGAGAGAGTGAAGGTGATGGAGAGCGAGGCAGACAGACAGATAGAGATGTTAAAGGGGAAATGTGAATATGGGCGGAGTCAGAACTAGCAGAAAAAAAAGTGAGCAGCGGGACCAGGCTATGAAAGATCTTTATCATCAAATTCTTTCGTGAAGTTTATGTTTATACAGTGAAACCTCGGATCGCTTTGTGGGCGTCCCGCAAGACGAGCAAAGATTTGTATTAATTTTAACTTGAATAACGAGCGAGTCTTGATATACGAGTACCGAGTATCATCACATGCGCTTCTTGTTTTAATGGAGAGAGTCACATGATAAGACATAAGTTTTTGAGACAATAGATTTTCTCTAAAGCATCTTCATGCTTCATACGCGGAAGTGTTTGTGTGTGTGTGCTCACACAGATGTGTGTGTGTGTCTCTGCTCAAGCGGAGGTGTATATATGAATATTTTTGAGTTTCTGTTATGGGGAAAACTCGCTTTGGTATACGAGTGTTTCGATATACAAGCACGTTTCCAGAACAAATTATGCTCGCAATCCAAGGTTCCACTGTACAGATATTTTATTTTTGGCTGTTTTATATACATTTCATTTCATTTTCTATACCGCTTAATCCTGTGTTCAGGGTCGTGGGGACCTGGAGCCTATCCCAGGAGACTTCGGGCACTAGGCGGGGTACACCCTGGACAGTGTGCCAATCCATCGCAGGGCACACACACATACACACACTCACACACTACGGGCAATTTAGGAACGCCAATTAGCCTAACCTGCATATCTTTGGACTGTGGGAGGAAACCGGAGTACCCGGAGGAAACCCACCAAGCACGGGGAGAACATGCAAACTCCATGCACACAGAGATGGGAATCGAGCCTGGCCGGGGAATCGAACCCAGACCCTGGAGGTGCAAGGCGACAGTCCTAACCACTACACCACCGTGCCGCCCTGTTTTATATACAGGTCCTTCTAAAAAAATTGCATATTGTGATAAAGTTCATTATTTTCTGAAATGTACTGATAAACATTAGACTTTCATATATTTTACATTCATTACACACAAACTGAAGTAGTTCAAGCCTTTTATTGTTTTAATATTGATGATTGTGGCATACAGCTCATGAAAACCCAAAATCCCTATCTAAAAAAATTAGCATATTTCATCTGACCAATAAAAGAAAAGTGTTTTTAATACAAAAAAAGTCAACCTTCAAATAAATATGTTCAGTTATGCACTCAATACTTGGTCGGGAATCCTTTTGCAGATTCTTGTGTCTTGTGTCTCTCAACTTTCTCTTCACAATATCCCACAGATTCTCTATGGGGTTCAGGTCAGGAGAGTTGGCAGGCCAATTGAGCACAGTAATACCATGGTCAGTAAACCATTTACCAGTGGTTTTGGCACTGTGAGCAGGTGCCAGGTCGTGCTGAAAAATGAAATCTTCATCTCCATAAAGCTTTTCAGCAGATGGAAGCATGAAGTGCTCCAAAATCTCCTGATAGCTAGCTGCATTGACCCTGCCCTTGATAAAACACAGTGGACCAACACCAGCAGCTGACATGGCACCCCAGACCATCACTGACTGTGGGTACTTGACACTGGACTTCAGGCATTTTGGCATTTCCCTCTCCCCAGTCTTCCTCCAGACTCTGGCACCTTGATTTCCGAATGACATGCAAAATTTGCAACCTGTAGCCCATTTCCTGCACACGCCTGTACACGGTGGCTCTGGATGTTTCTACTCCAGACTCAGTCCACTGCTTCCGCAGGTCCCCCAAGGTCTGGAATCGGTCCTTCTCCACAATCTTCCTCAGGGCCCGGTCACCTCTTCTCGTTGTGCAGCGTTTTCTGCCACACTTTTTCCTTCCCACAGACTTCCCACTGAGGTGCCTTGATACAGCACTCTGGGAACAGCCTATTCGTTCAGAAATTTCTTTCTCTTGCTTGAGGGTGTCAATGATGGCCTTCTGGACAGCAGTCAGGTCGGCAGTCTTACCCATGATTTCGGTTTTGAGTAATTAACCAGGCTGGGAGTTTTTAAAAGCCTCAGGAATCTTTTGCAGGTGTTTAGAGTTAATTAGTTGATTCAGATGATTAGGTTAATAGCTCGTTTAGAGAACCTTTTCATGATATGCTAATTTTTTGAGATAGGAATTTTGGGTTTTCATGAGCTGTATGCCTGATTTACCAAAATGCCTGAAGTCCAGTGTCAAGTACCCACAGTCAGTGATGGTCTGGGGTGCCATGTCAGCTGCTGGTGTTGGTCCACTGTGTTTTATCAAGGGCAGGGTCAATGCAGCTAGCTATCAGGAGATTTTGGAGCACTTCATGCTTCCATCTGCTGAAAAGCTTTATGGAGATGAAGATTTCATTTTTCAGCACGACCTGGCACCTGCTCACAGTGCCAAAACCACTGGTAAATGGTTTACTGACCATGGTATTACTGTGCTCAATTGGCCTGCCAACTCTCCTGACCTGAACCCCATAGAGAATCTGTGGGATATTGTGAAGAGAAAGTTGAGAGACACAAGACACAAGAATCTGCAAAAGGATTCCCGACCAAGTATTGAGTGCATAACTGAACATATTTATTTGAAGGTTGACTTTTTTTGTATTAAAAACACTTTTCTTTTATTGGTCAGATGAAATATGCTAATTTTTTTAGATAGGGATTTTGGGTTTTCATGAGCTGTATGCCACAATCATCAATATTAAAACAATAAAAGGCTTGAACTACTTCAGTTTGTGTGTAATGAATGTAAAATATATGAAAGTCTAATGTTTATCAGTACATTACAGAAAATAATGAACTTTATCACAATATGCAAATTTTTTGAGAAGGACCTGTATATATAAACCTATAAAGCAATAAACGTCCATTCCGGATGAAGGTCTTAAGGTGAAATTTTGTATTGTGAAACACCTTTTCCCAGAGGAAATAATGTAAATGCAGATAATCTGTTCCAGTCACCCAAAAATATTACCAATATTACCAATTTCCAACACTATAATCATATTTTGCATAAAAAAACAGTTAAAACATTTAGAAAAGTCATGTAAATCAAGTAAAATATAAAATAAATAGACATTAAACCTCACTTAACCTTAATTTATTATTCCTCTGGGCACCAGTGGCTTTAAAAACCAAACTGCAATAAATCAAATATACACCTTCGCGATCAATAAAGTATCTATCTGTCTATCTATAAGACATAGAGCCACCAGAGGGCACCCTTGGCCAAAGTCTTACTAATTTCTTCAGTAACTGATTTCCTGGCTGTTCCTATTAAAGGCATGTGGATGACTCATCATTGTGATGAGCCTTCCAGTTCCTTTAAGAATCTTGTGAGTTTTGAGCTGTTTTATTTATAAATAGGTAACCTGCAGGTAACCTGCACCATCAACCTCCTACCAGGTACAGCGCCCCCAGGACACAATCCTACCCCTTTGTCTTTCCCAGAAACGAAAGTTAAGGAGGACTAAATGTCATAAGCATAAACTGAGTCGTCTTTCCACTTCACCGGCAGCATTTTATTTTTTCTTTGTGGAGAAAAGAGATGGCAGGCTCAGGTCTTGTATTGATTATTGAGGGCTGAATGCCTCATGGTGAAGTATCGTTAATGGGATCAAAGGATTTTAAGGAATCTGCTTAGGAAATGCCTACATCTTGATTCTCATGAGAAAAAGTGACAAATTAATGATGCCATTTGTCACTAATTTGGCTCGTCTCGAATATTTAGTGATGTCATGTTTCCTTGTTAAGGCTCCGTCTATTCTCCAGACATTTCTAAATAAACTCCTGAGAGAATTTCTTAAACTTTGTTTTAGTAACCATTGAAGATATTCAGATTTATTCGAAATCTTAAACATCTTCATTAATCATGATCAATAAGTATGATCTGTTCTCAAAAATTAGATTCTCGCAATTCTCAAAAATTCTCGCAAACTATTTGAATACTAAACTAGAAATATATGAATTTCACAAAAAATTGTGACCACTGTCCAAAAATGCCAAAGAGCTTCATTCTTGGCTTTGTCACCTTTGACTGAGGGTTCTTCAGGAGAATCAGCACAGAGACAGACCCTTTAACATCTCTCCCCATGGCGAAACCCCCTGCAGGGGATCCAGAATGCAGCTGCACAGCTCGTTTTCAACCTTCCCAAGTTTACATTTACATTTAGGCATTTGGCAGACGCTCTTATCCAGAGCGACTTACTTTTTATCTCATTATACATCTGAACAGTTGAGGGTTAAGGGCCTTGCTCAAGGGCCCAACAGTGGTAACTTGGTGGTTGTGGGGTTTGAACCTGGGATCTTCCGAACCGTAGTCCAGTGCCTTAACCACTGAGCTACCCCTGGCCCTCTTCCACACCACCCAACTTCTCCACTCTCTGCACAGCCTTTGTCATGACACTCAAAATTGAGCTCAGGTGCTTGCTCTTTGCACCGATCAGCGTTGAGATGTCTGCAACTCGATTAAAGTATCTATCCAATGACGAAACTTCAAAACACTTTTTGTAAGTCACTCTGGACAAGAACATCTACCAAATGCCTAAATGTAAATGTAAACCCAAAATCCTGTAATGGAGCAGAATATATAGATAATTTTTGGACGATATTGTGGAGTAAAAGTCAAAAGTATCCACTGATACAAATACACAGTGTCGTACAGATATGTGAAAACTACTTAAGTACAGTAAAGAGGTAAATTTACTGATTTAACTGAGTTATAACAGTCAAACAATGACGGTGAGCCAGCAGATCAGGAGGTTTCCTTTAACATACACTACCGTTCAAAAGTTTTAGAACACTTGCAAATTTCTTTGTTTAGTTTAGTTTAGAATTTTCTACATTCTACAACAATACTGTGGATTTCAAAACTATAAAATAACACATATGGAATTAGGTAATTACGTAACAACAAGAAAAACACCAGTTAGTTGTTATTGTAAGACACAGAGGTCGGCCTTTCTGTAATAGTTCCTGCAAGAACAGTATTGTCAAGTGCATTTGCAAAATCCGTCAAGCACCATAATGAAACTGTCTCTCATGAAGGCCGTCCCAGGAGGACGAGACCAAAACCTAGTTCATTTAGAGTTATCAGCCTGAAAAATGACCAATTAACAGCACCTCAGATTAGAGGCGTTATGAAGTCTTTACAGAGCAGAAGTAGCAGAAACATCTCAATATCAACTGTTCAAAGGAGATTCATGCAGTTTTTGGATGCCTTCAGCTTTACAATGTAGAAAGAAATAAACATCAGGAACCATCATGGAGTTCGAACATGGAGTTCTTTTGCATTGCCCTGTCTTTACTCGCCTTGCCTTCTCATGCCTTGCCTTGTCTTGCCTTCTCTTGCTTACGTTGTCTTGTCCTTGTCTTGTTTTGCCTTCTATTGCCAAGTCTTCTCTTCTCTAGCCTTGTCTTGTCTTGCCTTCTCCCTCCCTTTGTCCAGCTCTTGCGAAAATCTGATTTCTAATATATATCTCTAAAATCTCTCTCTCTCTCTCTCTCTATATATATATATATATATATATATATATATATATATATATATATATATATATATATATATGTGTGCTGCTTACATAGATTTGCAGATTATTACTTACTGTACATATTAATTTAAAAAGGAGCACTTGGTGTACATTTGCTTCTTTTCTTTTGTTTCTCCCTAAGGATAAATATTTTATTCACGTATCTTTTAAATTATTTAATTACAAAGAAAAGGTTCAGCATTTAATTATTCTTCTGTTAGTCTGTGTTTAAGATCTTTGTTAAAGTGCGTTTGTTAATTCAGGCACATACAGGATATTAGGATGAACAGTAATGATGTAACAGTAACCGCTGTCTTTAACCTGCACACAGCATTATACTATCATAATAAAATCACACCACTAATGGTCACTCACTCATTCATATTGATTACACTTTTTCTCACTGGTATACTTTAGCCCTTAGCTTGGTGGAGTCACCAACCACACTTTGCGCAAGTTGCATGGAAATATCCGCTGCATTTTAACAAATTGATTTGCGTGATGCCAACTCTCAATTATTTATATTCTTAAAATAAAGACTTTCACTACATTTCAAATGTTCGAATCATCGAGTTTTTTTCTCCTCTTCAGGCTGAAAACGACTCTTCAGAAGAAGCTCTGCAGTGACTCGGTGGACCTTTCTGGAATCCCTCTGTCCACTCGGGATGTTCGACATGTCGGGTATTACCTCCAGACCAGTGGGGGCGCTGTCATCTCTGTGGATTTGAGCTTTACTGAACTGCGAGATGACGGTTTGCGAATCCTGCTGCCTGTTTTAAGCGTTTTGCCCAAACTAACCACGCTGGCACTGAACGGAAACCGCCTGACCATGTCCATCATGAAGGACCTGACCGAGGCAGTGAAAACCCCACTGAGCTTCTCGTGCCTGGCCTGGATCGATCTCGGGAACAATGTGGACATATTCACCATGCCTCAGGTAGCAACAACACCGCTCACAAACACAACTAAGAAACAACTGCTACATTAACATGAGTGTGTCATTGGCATACCTTTTATCAGTGTTTAATCTTATATAAACAATAATTTTGCTTGTAAAGCTCTGAGCTAGATCACTAGGTAGTTTCACTCTGAATGTGAGGTAGCACTGTTGGTACGTTTTAAAGAAACCAATTCAACCCATCCAATGACTAAGGTCACTAACCGCGCTAGCAGACTATTTTAATTATCAGCTGTTTGCAGTTATCATAATCATGGCCCCTGTTTTAGGGTAAAGCGAGTTTTTGCTAACTAGCCATAAGCGCTAACTAGCCATAAAGCTAGCTCTAGAAACATAGATGGCATCATACAACAATGTTTAAAACAAAGAAAAGTGAAATATTTTAACTAGAATTCTTTAGATCATTTTTTTTGGGGGGGGGGATTTTTGTCAAAACAATGCTAGTTGCAAGTTATTATGATTTTATTTTTATTAATATTTGACATGAATTCAGATTGGGACAAGCGTTAGTGATAAAACGAAGGCTTAAACAGTGTGATGTTTGCTAGGTGCTTGTTGTCATGGTAACATGGTTAGTTGGTCAGCTAGATAAACCTAGCAAAATGTTATAATTTCTGATTTTGGGTATATTCATTTAAAGATTTTTTTCTGTAGTTGTACTTTGGACATTTTGTGGACAATTTGATTGTTTTAAAACATTAATGGTTAGTGTTTCGGTTTCTTTACAGCCCCTCCTAGTGGCGCTGAGGCGGCGCTGCAGCTTAAAGAGTAGTTTACCGACCATATATGAGTACACCGAGGGGCAACCATATTGCTACCGTATGGAAAGTTCCATTGAGGAAGCGAGCCTTTATGAGGAAGATGAAGAAGAGGATGAAGAAGATGAGATGGAAGACAAGCTAGATGTGGAGCAGTGGAGCCTCGTAGAGCAGAAGAGTTCCGGAAGTTTCACCTTGAACTATTGCGAGAGGTGAAGCTAACCCTTGACCTTTAGCGTTTAACTGAGCACTCGAGGACCAAGGGAGGAAATGAGACAAATTTGAAGAAGACAGAGGGACCAAGGCAAAACGTTCCCTCTGTTCACCAATTGTCGTCGCTCCATGAGTTCCCCTGTTCCCCACTGTGGCTTTGTTGTGATCCAGCACCATCGCATTCACACAGGAAGTCAAATGGCGACAAGAAAAACGAAACGGCGCGCAATTAGCGAAAATATCAGCCATTGACTTACCGTTTTAGCCGTCCATGCTCCTTGATGCTGAGGAGTGGCGGTTCATTGGGTCTTTGGCTGGACTGTGAGGAGATTCAGAGATGTAACTTTCTTCTACACACAATCTAAAATAAATGAATTAAGAAATAAATAAAGAGATGAAAGATCCAAAAAATTCAGAAAGAATGGACCAGATTAGCTTAATTAGCTGATAAGCGTCCTCATGGTGTTTCTGTACAAGGAGTCCAAAAATTTAGCTATGGTGGAGTACTGATGTGTGTGTGTGTGTGTGTGTGTGTGTGTGTGTGTGTGTGTGTATGGTTAGATTTGGCACACTGCCACACATTGCCGCTAACATCACTAAACACCGTGTTCTTTGCTAATCTTCCAACAAAAGCCATGAGCGCAGCCCGACAAACCCGCGCCGTGATGCTGACAAAACTGCTACATCAAGAAGGTTTTTTTCTCAGAAACGTTTAGTTGTAGACATCCAGTCGGCACTTAGCAACACGTTTCTGCGTGTATTGATCAAAAATATATAACATTGTGATACCGTTAACACTCGCTCTTCACTCCTGTGTTCATTATTATTGCTAACATCATCTGTATGCTAATGTGTGACTTTTTCAGATTACATAATACATCAAGTTAGCCTGGGTAGGTCCAAAGCTAATTTCCGTATCTACGCATACGTATTAAGGCTTTATGTTAATCATTGCTAGAGTCTAGAGTGCTAATCAACTGACATGCTAACAGCTAATCGCTTTAAACTCCAGTAGCAAATCTATTCTGCCACTTCCTGTTCCGTAATTCTTAATAACACTTAAATAAAGAATATTACTGTTAGCAATTAGCATTTCAGTTACTTGGCTAAGGCAAGAAGGGCTAGTCTGACTAGTGTGACTGGAGGTCCAGTATTTGCTACTTCCTGTAGCTATTTTAACCCTTTAAAGAGGATTTTTGCACATTTTAGCCATTTATTGTAAAGGCTAATTTTATTTAATGTCAATTTGAAACACGTAGTGTATTAGCATGTATCTAAAGCTGGTATTTCTTCTTCCAATATTACACCTTCTCATAAACACACACACACACACAGACTGTAAATGATAGTAATCTATAATATTACTGTAATATAGTGTGTTATCTTTCCGCTGTGTGTATATGTGTACTAGTGTAAAGTTGTCTTAATGTTATGTGCGTGTGTGTGTGTGTGTGTGTGCTTAGTTGTACTGTAACAGTCCTGTTGTGTCCTAATGTACTCTGAGACTCAGTTTGTCCTTCCACAGGGCTCAAGCAGCAGCAACAATATTTAAAGCTGCAAAAACATTTTCTGCTCACGCTGACTTAAAATCAAACGTCCACAAAACTTTAAGACATCAGACAGATGCAGTCAGACAGGTTTAGTGTCCGACGTTTATTAAATTTTTCTCACCTTTTTTCAAGTGACTAGGAGGTAAATGACACTTTAAAGGTAAATCAGACACTGAGATAAATCAAAGATTAAGGTAAATCAGGCACTGTGTTAAATAGAACACTTCGGTGAATCAGGTATTGAGGTAAATCAAACACTGAGGTAAATCAGAAATCGAGGTAGATCAGACATTAGGGTAAATTGGACATTGAGGTAAATCAGACATTAAAGTGAATCAGACATTAAAGTGAAGCAAACACAGATAAAATCAGACATTGAAGAAAATCAGACAGGTTAAATTGGACATTGAGGTAAATCAGACATTAGGGTAAATAGGATATTCAGGTATATTAGATACTGAGGTAAACACAACATTGGTAATTTGGTGTGGGAAATTAAACTGAGGTAAATTGAGGAAAGTTGGACAGTGAGGTGAATCAGACACGGTGAAGATTTCATATTTGGCTAAACTTCAACACGCTAAAGCATTTACTCACCATAATCTGACTATTAGCATTAGCTAGTTTAGTCTAATAGTAATAGATATTTATTGGAACCTTAAAGCTATAAATATATCCACACTGATCGTGAAAGCAGTTGTGCAACCAGTGTAGTGACGCACATGGGCTGTAACTCACCTCTGTTTTGAATTTCTTGCTACGACACTGTTATATTTGTGCCGATAGAAGGGTATAATGTCATTTTTGCCATCTATAATATTCTTTAGAGTGATTACCTCGAAATATTATCACTCCCCTCACATTCAGTTTGGGAATATGGTGCCTTAGCGGGGCTACATAGGTTTGTTCTGTTGCATTCTGCAGGTAGCATGAAGGGAACCTAGTGTTATTTCTCACCACTTCTGAGGTAAATGTTGATGTTTCTTGTTTCCGTAATCATTATATCTTTACAACATACACATTTTAAGTAGCTAAGGGCTAAATAAAGTCATTAGCCTCATTTTCAGCTCAATAACAACATTATAATTGTTTATGTTGCTTACGCATAGCAATAGCGGTTTATTGAAATTTACCATTTAAATGTTTCTACATGAAAACACAATAATAATGTAATCTGTTATAATTATAACATTTCATTACGATTAAAGGTCATGTTAGTGTTTTTAGACTGCTGTGTGTTGTTGCCAAGTTCAACATTTCGACTAGCTCATGTAAACATCTCACATAGTTAACATATAGAACTTGCTAGATAGTGCTTAGCTAGCTGGTTATGCTAACCAGCTATTTTTTTTTTTTTTAATAGCTAGCGTGTGATTGCATTTCTGTAGCATAACGTAGCATATTTCAGTACACAATATTGCAATCATATCAAATGTTTGTTGTCGGCCCAGGCCTATCCTGAACGCAGTGTTTTAATGTTCACAGCTGAATCAGTTGTACGATGTTGAGTCCAGGCGCTGACTGTGCGTTCTGTTATTGTTAGCATTTCTATGTATGTTTGTATAACGTGTCTCTGTGTCTAACTGGTGTGTGTTGGAAAATTGTGTATTAAACAATAATTTATACGACTGTTACACAACACTTGAGTAATAAAATCTGCGAATATTAAAGTTGTGTGCTAATGGTTGTTTTTGAAAACACATTTCATTTAGGTCTTAAATATGAACATGATGAATAAAGGGACACCACAGTGCAGCCCAGGGAATCTGACTTTAGAGCAGATGTTAATGAATGTCATTGACGAGATGATGAAATATTTATTAATTACTAATTGAAATTAAATAAATTTTTAATCATAACAAGAATAAGCTTTCAGTGATGCAGTCTTCTAATTTACTGCATAATAATAATAATAATAATGTTTATGTATATATTGGTATTTTTAATTAACACAGCATCTCATTTTCTCATTTTTTTCAGAATTGTTCTTCACATGAACAACATAGCGAGTGCTGAATGTCGCGGTATATTGTATAAATTATTTTAATTCATACATTAATAATATTATAAATCATGTACAAAAGTTTTTTAACACTGATTTATTCCTTGTATTTAATAAATGATTAACTTGGACATGTTGTGTTCGGACCTGCTGCTCGATTTCCCTTCGCTTTTTCTCTCACCTCAGACGCTGTGCAAAATATCTAACCAGGAACAAAATAAAATGTTTAGAGTTTAATGTCTAAGAATCAGGTATGAAACTACCCATGCAGCGGTGCTGATTATTAGAAAATGCTGCTCGTCTGTTATTAGTTGGAAAAGTGTTATAGTGATGCGCAAAATAATTTTGTCATATCATTGTAGACGGTGATAAAGGTTTAGTGGATGATCGTGAATAGATATAGATAATAGATGCAGCATGCTGAGTCCCGGATTCTGATCACTGCGTGGGGTTTCTCTGTGACATGATGTGTCTGCTTTGCTTATTGCCTAATTGTAATTAACTACTGATCAAATACCATACAACTTTTCAACTTTGCTTGTTGTTAACAAACTATAAGATCTTAAGTTAATTATAATATCTTTCTAATAAAATTTTCTAATTTTTTAAAGTTTCTAATAAAACTACATTTCCCTGAAGCCGAGGTGGCTCATTAAGTCCATTATAAATAGCCTGACTGGAGCTCAGTCAGGCGTCAAACACTTGTTATAGCTATGTTTTTTTGTGATAGTTGGTTTTCAGTTATATTAAAGATTTCTAAGTGCTCTTCAAGAAGAGATTTCGTTTTCTGCTTTAATATATCAATAAATGGGACCTGAACTCAACGCCTGCTTCCTCTGCATATATGCCATGAACACGCCACCAGCCGATACGTGACAGAGAGAGGTTTGTGTGTGTGTTTATTTCAAACAGAGTGAGTATAAACACCAACTAGGAGTGTAAAATGAGAAAACGATTAAAGTTTACAATTAAACTAATTTTATATTATCCACATTACTTAAAGGTGTACTGTAATATACAATAATAATTTGGTCTTAATATTATCATATTATTAAATTATATTATATTTCTGATCCATCTTCTATACTAATAAAGGGGAAAGTTTGTATGTATCTATGTATGTATGTTTGTCCGGGTTAGAAAGGCAACTTCTACATGAGCTAGAAACTTGAAATTTAGTACAGAGGTGTGTCATGCGACCCCCTCCCCGGGAAAAATCCGGAAATCTAGGTAGGCCCTCTAGAAACCTAGAAATATACTAATAAAGGGGAAAGTTTGTATGTATCTATGTATGTATGTTTGTCCGGGTTAGAAAGGCAACTTCTACATGAGCTAGAAACTTGAAATTTAGTACAGAGGTGTGTCATGCGACCCCCTCCCCGGGAAAAATCCGGAAATCTAGGTAGGCCCTCTAGAAACCTAGAAATCTATACTAATAAAGGGGAAAGTTTGTATGTATCTATGTATGTATGTTTGTCCGGGTTAGAAAGGCAACTTCTACATGAGCTAGAAACTTGAAATTTAGTACAGAGGTGTGTCATGCGACCCCCTCCCCGGGAAAAATCCGGAAATCTAGGTAGGCCCTCTAGAAACCTAGAAATATACTAATAAAGGGGAAAGTTTGTATGTATCTATGTATGTATGTTTGTCCGGGTTAGAAAGGCAACTTCTACATGAGCTAGAAACTTGAAATTTAGTACAGAGGTGTGTCATGCGACCCCCTCCCCGGGAAAAATCCGGAAATCTAGGTAGGCCCTCTAGAAACCTAGAAATCTATACTAATAAAGGGGAAAGTTTGTATGTATCTATGTATGTATGTTTGTCCGGGTTAGAAAGGCAACTTCTACATGAGCTAGAAACTTGAAATTTAGTACAGAGGTGTGTCATGCGACCCCCTCCCCGGGAAAAATCCGGAAATCTAGGTAGGCCCTCTAGAAACCTAGAAATATACTAATAAAGGGGAAAGTTTGTATGTATCTATGTATGTATGTTTGTCCGGGTTAGAAAGGCAACTTCTACATGAGCTAGAAACTTGAAATTTAGTACAGAGGTGTGTCATGCGACCCCCTCCCCGGGAAAAATCCGGAAATCTAGGTAGGCCCTCTAGAAACCTAGAAATATACTAATAAAGGGGAAAGTTTGTATGTATCTATGTATGTATGTTTGTCCGGGTTAGAAAGGCAACTTCTACATGAGCTAGAAACTTGAAATTTAGTACAGAGGTGTGTCATGCGACCCCCTCCCCGGGAAAAATCCGGAAATCTAGGTAGGCCCTCTAGAAACCTAGAAATATATATATTTATCTTCTATACTAATAAAGGGGAAAGTTTGTATGTATCTATGTATGTATGTTTGTCCGGGTTAGAAAGGCAACTTCTACATGAGCTAGAAACTTGAAATTTAGTACAGAGGTGTGTCATGCGACCCCCTCCCCGGGAAAAATCCGGAAATCTAGGTAGGCCCTCTAGAAACCTAGAAAACCTAGAAAAACGTTTCCCTTCACTTGCAATCTTGAAATTTGGCACGGGCGTGTGCCACGTGGTCCTCTACACGGGAAAATTATAAAAATGTACGTACGCCCTCTAGAAACCTAGAAAAAAGGCCCTCTAGAAATGTACAAAACCTACCAAAACGTTTCTATTTGAAATTTGGTACGTCTGACATAAATTTGGTAGGAAAAAAACCCTATATCCAGGTAGGTGCCCGAGAACCCTACAAAACGTACGTCCCGTTCTCGCGAGATTCCCGCTTGCGCGTACCTCTTCGTCGTCTTCCTTCTCCGGGCCCCTTCCCCGCGTCTGTCGTCTGCGCATGCTCCCCTACCAACCCACACTAGGCTATATAAGGCCGCACGCTGTTACCCGTCTTCATTCCCTCGCAATCGTCGCCTGGAGCACACAGTAGCAGGCCTTTCGGTGCTCATTTGTCGCCTTTGACTTTTGCACTCCATCCATTTGTTTACAGTCGTAGGTGATAATGTTTATGGGCATTTCGTGTTGTTGTTGCCCAATACACCTCGCATTGTAATGGACGAAACGGCAGAGGTTCTAATCGCCCGTTGCTAATTAGCCACGTAAGCACATTGCACATTTTGATTCGGTACCACTTGCATTTCAACATTCCTTATCCGTGCGGCACATTTTGATTCGGTACCACGTGCATTTCAACATTCCTTATCCGTGCGCCAGTAGTGTTCGTCACTTTCACCGTTGACTGGTTGTACATTGCCGTTCCAATGGACGAAACAAAAGAGGATCCAATCGCCCGAAAGCGTCGGAAGGCCAACGAAAGGAAGGCAAGGTGGCTAGCAAGACAAAGCCAAGAGACGCTACGCCGTATTCAAGCAGCAGATGCCGAAGCTCACCGCGTACGCCGTCAACACGAAACTCCAGAACAAGCTGCGGTACCCACGTACCCACCCTTTTTGCAGGACTTGCTTACCAATCCAGACAATCCTGACTATCAAAACATGGATACCCAGATACTACCATTATCACATTCTGCAATGAATGAGTTGATGAACAATGACTATTTATCGTGTGTATTTATCCAACAAGAAGAACAACAATAAACTAACAACAGAAACATAATAACGTTATGAATAATGATGTATTTATTCGGTATGTATTTATCCGGTATGTATTAATACTTCCCTTAATACTGAGTATGCCACACAAACATCGTATGACATCACCATACTTCATGCTTATGTATGTATTTATTCGGTATGTATTTCTCCGGTATGTATTTACCCACTGTATTATTTTTGTCCACTGTCCTCTTCATTCATCATTGCATATACTGAGTATTATACTTCTCCAGTTCTGCGCGCAGCGAAGCGCGCGGGTACTGCTAGTTATATAATATAATCATAAAATGTATTATAAGGAAAATTTTAATAAAACTAAGTGGACTGGGTGATCCTGTGCCCTCTTCTTATAAAAGCAGCTGAAAGAAGAATAAAACTTTTTTTGTCCACAAGGTAAGTTCTGTATACAGCCATAACATTACCACTGGTCACCAGTTATACCCCAGTAAGCCCAAAGGCTCGCCCATGTCTGTGGGGACCAAAGGCCAGCCTGTCCAGTCTGATCCTACAGAAGCTACAGAATGCAGCAGAAATCAATGCTAATCATGACAGAAAGACACCAGCAGGCAAAGAGCCCAAGGCCCCTGACCCAGCCTCCAAACTCTCCAGATCCAAATCTGATGGAGTAAAATGGGACACACCACCCAAAGGATCCGTTGCCAACGTCCTGGTGCTGGACACCACTGCACCCCTAAAGGCTCCCCAGAGCCACACCCCGTGGGACCAGAGCTGCGCTGATGCCACAAGGGGAGTCTACACCATACTGGAATTTCAGTAATATTATGTCTGTTCTGTGTCCAGTAGATTAAAAAAGTCTGGCAAAGTGTGACCTGGTGACTCTCCTCACATCTAGATTAAACTCAGGCGAATGAGCAAACTGACTGGACACCAGCTGTTCATTAAAACAGAGAACCCAAGTGCAGAGCAGAAGAACAGGCACAAATAGAAGATCACTCTGGGTCAGACCATGAGCTTCAGGTTTCAAGGTTCAGGTTCGTTTGATGACCGTTGAAATGACGTCCCTCCGACATGTGCCGTCATGGTTGAAAAATAGTTCCAAGATGAAAGTTGAACAGACGTGTTTGACGTTATCTGATTTTCCACAGCTGACATAGAAGGTCCTCAATCCTCTAATTTGCTTGGACGGTGTATATTGAAAAAGAAGGCAAAGTAACAGTTATAAATGCAACCACAGACAACTGTAGACATGTACAAACATTGCACTTTTAGGAAATGTTCTGTGACAATTTTTTTTTACCAATTACTGTCGTCCTACTGCGACTGTTTTTGGCCAGGGACACAACACTGCCATCGGACCAATGTTTGCTAGGATGGAACTAAAAGCATACATTTAATCATTAAACATCAATTTAATAGTAAACGTAGGAATGGTAGCAGAATCTCATCTCGGTTACGCAAGGACTAGAGTATAGCTCTAGTTTCAAAATATTCCAAATATCCCAAAACACAGGCCAAAGCTGTGAAACTCTGAAACACACACTAAGAGCAGAAAGTGAGTGTGCTCTGCTGAAGTACTCAGTTGTAGCTCATCGCTCCTCATTATTTCAAAGCTGTCCTCTGACTCCCCCTGCTGGACGAAGGTAGATGGTTTTAAACTTAAAAGTAAGATTTAGATACAGGATGTAGAGTTTGTATTTTTCTTTCCATGTGTTATGTGTGTGATTAGTGTACAGTAGCTTATACTGTATATTCTTCATCTTATTTTTTTTTCATTCATGGATTTTTCTTGATTTCATAGAACTTGGAACGTCTCTGGAGACAGGTCTGTATTTAAGGTGTTTATCTGTGTAATAGAAAGAGTTTATTATTTTCATGTTGTGTTTCCTACAGCAGTGTGTGTGGAGTGTTTATCTCTGACTAAGGATTCTTTTTCCTGGTGAGAGAGAAAGAGAGAGAGTGATGAGTCAGTTTGTGGGTCTGAGATAACACGTCATGATTTATACTGTATACACAAATACACACTGTTTCTTCACTGACTTTCATTTTTCAAGTAAGCCACGCCCATTAGGACACTGAGTTGAGTGTTTTGTGATATTTAAACTTTCATTTTTATTTTTTTAAACAAATATTTTACAGCAATAACACATTTATGAAGTCTTTTGGTAATAAACTGAAATCTCTGATTAAAGTGGTTGTGCGCTCATTAAGAGTCGAGATGAAACTGACAGATGAAAATTAAATATGTGACATTACGGATGTTTGGGATTGGCGGGTGGGTTCAGTCACCGTGAACGCCCTGAGACTTCACACTTCACTTGGAATAAATTCACCTTTCCAACATGTTCTCTCTCACACAGACACAGACACACACACACACACACACACACACACACACACACACTCTTCACCACCACAGGCAGAGTTCTCTGTTCTGTTCCAGCGCCACACTGAGGCGTCGTTCCTCTGAGAACCCTCAGAACTTTTCCACCTCAGCGCACAGAATTTCTCTCAGAGCTCATGTCTCTTCTTCAGTATGATTTCCCGTACGAGAGCCGTCGCTTCCTTCCTGATTTCCTCCATCGGCTCCTCAGGCTTCCAAACCCGCAGGACCTGACCCTCTGCACCCACCAGGAACTTCCAGAAGTTCCATTTTGGCATCTGTTGAACTGAATCTGTGTGTCCGAAGAGGACATTTCATAAGCAATACATCAAGAGCGATGGACTAAAATAATACAACGAAATAATTGGATTACTGTGATTTCGTTAAGAGCCACACCCAAAAAGTCATAAATCATGCTGAAATAATTCAGCATGATTTAGGACTCATTTACATATTTTACATTTGCATATTTGGGTGTGGCTCTTAACGAAATCACAGTAATTATAAAAAAAAAAAAATCTGCACAGAAATCAGTTTGCTTTTACCTGTGAGGAATCTGAAGGCTGGCTCCGCCTCTGACCCCATGATCTTTATCAAGTTGAAGAACGGGAATGTGACTGCGTAGTTGGACCTGGCAAAGGCCTCTGCATCTCGACCCGTCCCCGGTTCCGTGTCTCCGTACTGTGCACACGGGAAAGCCAGGACGGTGAAATGAGTCGACCCGAGAGCCCGGTGCAGCTCCTGCAGTTCTCGGTAGTTATGTTCAGTCTGCTCACTGTGGCTCGCCACGTTTACGACCAGAGACACCTGAAACCACAGCACGCCAGCACTGAGTCCTGCACTCTGATTGGCCAAAGGATGGTGTTGATTAATTCTCTATAACTAGTGCAGGTCTTTTATGAATGTGCTCACTCTGATATGCTGTTATGGCTCTCTCACAGCACACACTCCACAATTTTTGGCATTGTTTTCTGTAAGGAGGCGTTTATAAAACATTTATGGAAACAGTCTCCAGTGTGAGTGCTTTGTAAGAGTCAGTGGTTTAAATGTAAGTTTAGGAAAGAATCCATTACATTCTCCCAGTAACAAAATAATATTTTCTTATGAAATTAAGATGGAGAAAACTAAGGCTGCTGAGAAAACATCTGTTTACAGCTGCTGTAATGTATGTGACAACAGGATCTACAGTAGCTCTTTAGACATTCCCTGACATGAAATGTAACAATAAACTGTAACATTTTTGATAGTTTAGTTTATTTCAATAAATAAATATTGTAATAATAAAAAAAATTAAGTATTAAAAATTTGGAGACATGATGTTTTAGGAAAACTATAAACTCTACTTCGTTACTTCATCCATCCACTCGATTACTGTTTGTTCCTAATGCTAACCTGTCTCCCTGATTACCTGTCTAATGCTAACCTGTCTCCCTGATTACCTGTCTAATGCTAACCTGTCTCCCTGATTACCTGTCTAATGCTAACCTGTCTCACTGCTCATCTCAATAATGTTCATCTACATTCGTTCACATTTACAGCGTTTGGTAGACGGACGCCCAGACCGACTTACATGTTTATCTCATTATACTGTACGTCTGAGCATTTGAGGGTTGAAGGTCATGCACAAGGGCACAACAGTGGTAACGTGGAGGTGACTACCTGACCAACACTCACCAATGCTCACCCCTGAACCTGGGACCTTCCAAAGCCCTGAACCCTGTCTCACCACTCACCTGTCTCACTGTGGATATGTTCAGTGTTTTATTTCTCACTGTTTATATGTGATTTATATTGAACTCCTGACTTATGGACACTGAGAGCTGATTACACTTCAGGAGAACAAACATGTCTTCCCTGTTATCTACTGTACCTCAGGAATCTGAGCTGCAACTGCTAACTATTCCTTACAGTTCTAACTTATTCACCAAAACTTATATTTTCAGTCACATTTCACCAGAGTGTTTACACTGGCATAAATGTACGTTTTGTCTTTTTATTGTTAACAAAGACATCTTTTGGTGAACAATATTACGTTTCCCATCCGTATTCGAAAAAAAAAAATCTGCCTTACTGCGATTGGGTTATAGCTGGCATGTGCTTGTTAGTAACCAATCAGAGAGCAGAACACGAGCCGCTACAGCGATTCACAACACGGGAGGCGGGATTTATGGGAATTCTCACAGAAATGCGGTGTTAATTTTACATTATGACTGAAGAAATAAGTAAATAATGATATTTCCTCACCAAAATTAGATTTATAAACTGAAGTGTTCGTAAAACGGGGGATTGTTTTGCAGTTCGAGAACGAACAGAACTATTAACAGCCAGTTTGTTACGAACTATTCTCTTTTTTTTAAACGACTCCCTAAATTGATTCGCGAGAACCAGGAACAAAAACGCGGTTTTTATATTTTATTGTCCATTATAACACGTACATTATTAGTGTAAATGAGGAGAGAAGTATCGAATATAATCGATAATAAATGCGTACAGAATAACTAACATTTGCTGGATCTGATTAATCGAGTCGGTTCAGTAAAGTGATTCAGCAGAGAGTTGACTTCGTGGCTCTGGGGTGCTGCGCGAGACTGCGCGTGCGTGCGTGTGCACGCGCAGGATCTTACAGGTTTTTTTATTCAGTATTAAAAGTTCATCACACTGAGACCTCTGACCCTAAACCCCAGGTGTACAGAGACACTGAGACACAGGGACACTGAGACACAGGGACTCACCTTCCCCCGATACTTCTCCAGTGAGACTCCTCTCCCCTTAGTGTCCTTCACCTGGAAGGAGTAAAAGTCTGTGTGTGAGCGGCTCCTGGAGATCTGTGTGTGCAGGAGGAACAGCGAGCTGATGCACAGGGACACGCTGAGGACCAGGGACACCAGCCGGGTTCTGGAGCTGGATGATTTGGACGGATATCCTCCCAGAGCCTCCATGTTGGAGGAGTGAAGCTGAAGATGGAGGGATGAGGGGTGGAGGAGTGCAGAGGGGAGGAGAAGGAGGAGGAGGACACCAGGGCTCGGGTTACAGCAAGGAGGAAAACTGCAGATCTACAGCCACGTGGAGACACTCTGATTAGGACACACACTCAGAGTAGGAGTTACTTTGATTAGGGGACACACTCCAAGCAGGACAGACTCAGATTAGGGGACACACTCCAAGCAGGACAGACTCAGATTAGGAGACACACTCCAAGCAGGACAGACTCAGATTAGGGGACACACTCCAAGCAGGACAGACTCAGATTAGGGGACACTCCAAGCAGGACAGACTCAGATTAGGAGACACACTCCAAGCAGGACAGACTCAGATTAGGGGACACACTCCAAGCAGGACAGGCTCAGATTAGGGGACACACTCCAAGCAGCTGAACACAGCTTATATATAAACCACTGGTTTATATTTTCTTTAACTGGAATATGACATTTAATATTTACATCATACTTAAATTATTGTATATATTTATATATTAAAGCTATAATAAGATCCATCAATAATTTCATTAAAAAAAAAACACTTTTCTAATTTAGTTTTTAAACTAATTATTTCACCAACATTACACCTTCACTATAATTTTACACATTCTATTTTAAAAATACTGTATTTTAGATTTTTTTTCTCATTATGTTGTGTAAATAGAGGCCTTTTCATGAATGCAAAAAGAAACGTAATGAAATGTTTTCTATTCAATGACACGACTAATACACATGTTTATGAACAAAACATTTATTATTCCTACAGAAATGTGCTGCGTTTGTCTGAGTGGTTGAGGCGTGTGTGTGCGTGTGTGTGTTAGAGGTGGTGAGTGGGCGTGGCCGGGGCGTGCAGCAGCTCCTGGTTCAGCATGCGGAACATTAGCGCGCTCCTGTTGCGCGCGGCCGAGTTCCCCAGCGCGTGGTGCAGACGAGCCTGCAGGTAATGAACATCACGCAGACGCGCCTTACAGTCCAGCTGAGAGAAATAAAACCCGGCCTCATCCAGAGTGTGTACCGCTGACTCTACAGCTACACACACACACACACACACACGATCATTTATAACATCCACCCATAAAGTGTCACTCAGCCAGAAAAACATGGCTGTCAGTTTTATATCATTATTAATAGTAAAACACACACACGCGCGCGCTCACCGGTGAGTCTGTGTTCCTCCGAGGCGGACGCGCTCAGAGCCACCTGACACCGAGCCATCAGAAGCAGCGCTTTAGCTTTATCCATCAGCGCTCCGTGTGCTAACACACACTCCAACACACCACACACCAGCGACAGGGCCTGCTCCGGGATCCCCAGCATCAACTACACACACACACACACACACACACACACACACACACACACACACACACACACACACACACACACACAGAGCAATATGTAAATAACACCACATGAGAATAATTGTGAGGAAGCAATTTAAAATTTAATGGTGTGTGTGTGTGTACCTGTGTGTAAGCGAGGTGCAGTACAGTTTTACACTCGAGTCTCTGCAGGTTGTGTTGGCGTGTGAGAGCTAAAGCCTTGAGCAGGAGCGGGAGAGCGGCGGAAAACCCACACGAGTCCCAGTGCAGCTCTGCTGTGGCTAACATCACCCTGTAACACACACACACATTTATATCACATTTACATATACACATCAGACATTTAGCAATGAATGAACACACACACACGCACCTGATGTTCATCTCTGTGTTTTTGTTCTTCTCACACAGCTGCTGTAGACGCTGCAGGACTTTGGAAGCTTCCGATGTGCGATTTAAAGCCCTTAACAGCTGGGCTTCCCTGTCCCCACACACACACACACACACACACACACACACACACACACACACACACACACACACAGTGATTAATTGTTGAGGTTTGTTTTTAATCATATGACTTTCGTAAAAAAACTTCCTTTTGTGATCATCTTAGAATGAAGACACACACACACACACACACACACACACACACACACACAGGTGTACCTGTAGAGCCCCTCGGTGCCGTTCAGGGCAGTAATGGCGGTGACGTGAGGCTCAGCCGCGTGATATTTCCCATCATTCATTGCCTTCTCAAACTGGATGTTGAGATCACACATCATCCACACCTGCAAACACACAGGACTAGATCATGTGGGCGGGGCTAGCAGGCTTAATGCAAATGAGATGCTCAGGCTGCATTCGTCCCTCCTACTCAAACAGTCCCCACCCCCCAGTAAGACACTGACCAATCAGGGCTCAGGTTAGCAGGAAGGCATGTGAATGTAGGCTAGTTTAGCTAGCTAGCTCTGTTAGCATGATCAATAACCGTATTAGAGTTAAATGATTAGCTTGAGTATGCATAGTGTTAGCGAGCCAGCACACACGTTCGTGTTCAGTGATCATGTAGGTGTGTGTGTGTGTGCGCGTGTGTGTGTGTGTGATTTTGCGCTCACCTTAGCGTGCTGAGTGTGAGAAGGAAACTGCTGCTTCAGGTGTTTGATGATTTCACTTGCGGCGGCGTACAGACCCTGCACATACATGTCACACACACAGGGCACACAACGTTAAAATATAACACTGTGTGTCAGAGTTTATAGCTGTGGTGAAAGGTCAGAGGTGAGAGGTGAACCTGGTCGGCGTGGAGCTGTGCGAGGTGACACAGCGCGATGGCGAACGGCTCCGTGGTGTTCTGCTGAACTCCGAAATTCACCGGCTCCAAACTGTTCATGTTCAACAGGAGCTGAGACTGCTGCACTGACATCGTACTGACACACACACACACACACACAAGGTGACGGTTAGAAACAACGGAAAAGTCAAACTAAATATTACACACTGCACACTAAAGGGAAATGATTCTGAGCTGTCTGTCTCTCACCACTTCATCACCCTGCACCACAGGGAGGCGCTCTGACCTGTCTCACTGATTCCAGCTTATTTTTTGTGAGCCTGCTCTAAAATAAATGTCTCACTGTACTATAACCTGTCTCGCTGCACTCCAAGCTGTCTTTCTCTTTCACCTCTTGCCATACATGCTCCAACGTACCGTCTCACGCTTCTGTCTCACTGCGCTCTGAGCCATCTCTCTCTCTCTCTCTCACCTTTTGCCGTACATGCTCCACAGGGAGGCGCTCTGAGCCAGACTAATCTCGATCAGTTCGTTCAGACTGTGTTTCCACAGCAGCACAGCCGTCTGGCGCTGAGCATCCAGCAGCTGAGGAGCCGAGAAACCCTGCAGTGCCCCCCGCTGGACAAGAGACTGTACACCCAGGCACGCTAAATACTACACACACACACACACACACACACACACACACACACACACACAGAGAGAGAGAAAGAGCCAAAATCAGCAATCTGCCTTGTGGTGTTGTTCAGAGCATCACACTGTGGTCTAACAATAACAATACAGATAGTCCCTGACTTACAAACGAGTTCCGTTCACGGAGCACGTCCGTAAGTCCAATTTGTTCTTAAGTCCAGCAATGCTAGTCTTGTACTCCTTTCACACAAGTATACAATGTAAAGCATATCACTTGACTAAATCTGTAAACATGACTAAGGAGTAATTAATCTCGCACCTCAAATGTAACAGCATTGTCTCTGAGCCTTTAAATCGTGTGGGGAATCCCAGACACCATTTTGTCTCTGTATTGTCCCCTGTATTGGACTGTGAACTCTGTTTTGTTGAGGATTTTTCCAACATTAGGATTATTCACCATGTGCACAGACATTTTCTATCATTGTGCTCCCGGACTAATTTTTATTAAAACCGGTGATGCCATGACATGATGTCATTTCTCCCGCACACACCCACATACATAAACACAAAATATACAGAAATTTAGACTTTTTTTACTTTCACTTACAGGCTGAAAATATTATATCTAAATTGTAAATATTGCTATTTGGTGCACTGCAGGGTTTATTTTTCGTACAATGCATGTGAGCTACGTCCGTTATAGAACCAGAAACGTTCCTGTCTGTGACAATTCGTAACTCGAATGTCCGTAAGTTGGGGACTACCTGCATTATTATTGATAATAGTAATGAACTGACTGTTAAGCAGAAATAAGCGGCCATTTTAACAGAGTCTTCAGTCAGAACTGCACTGTCACATCCCTTCATCTGCTCCAGTGTGTACAGCCAGCTCTAGAGAGAGAGAGGGAGGGAGAGAGGGAGGGAGGGAGAGAGGGAGGGAGGGAGAGCAAAACACAAAGAATTTAGAGCAAGGAGTCACTTAAACCTAGTAAAAGAGAAGGAGAAGGTCCGATGTTGTTTACATGTACCAGGCAGTGCTGTAAGCAGACATGGTCATTTGCTTCCTGAGCGATTCTGATGGCCTCCTGTAGTGCAAGATCCGCCTGCTGACTGTAACACACACACACACACACACACACACACACACACACAGTGACAATGTAGCATGGTAAAGAACTATACATGTAAAATCATTATATTATTTTCTAGAATAAGAAGAGTGCAGTGAGACAGCTCTGCTCATGCTGTACAGATATCAGAACTCTGAGCAGAACCGAACCTCAGGGGTGTGTGACTCAGTTTTATTCTACCCCTGGGGCGTGTCTGTGGTGTTAGTATGAAACTTATTATGTGGTGCTCTGCATGCGTGTGTCTGGGTGGCTTTTGCTCACTAGTGGTTGAAGCGGCAGTGCAGGGTTGCCAGGTTGAGAACGGCGTAGCGAAGGCTGCGTCCAAATCCCTCGTCCCCGTTACTCTTCCCTTCGGCGCCGGACAGGACAAGGCGATCAAAGTAGTGCAGCAGACTGTGTGTGGAGGTGAAGACATCCTGAACACGCATACTGTTCAGGTAACTCACATAGTGCTAGAGAGAGAGAGAGAGAGAGAGAGAGAGTTTCAAGGATGGAATTGTGCTGCTTGAAAGCCTGTATGAAATCTAATTAAAAGTTTAATTTAAAGATTGAGCATGCTAAATGCTAGTTTAAACTTATTCTTCAACATGAGAAACAAACCACACAACTGGTCATGTGGTTGTCATGAAAACACAGTTGCTAGGCAACAGAGTTTGAGTATAAGGTAGATAATGATTTAACTTTGCTGTTGAGTTTTTTGGAAAGAAAGTAATCACACAGTGATGAAGGAATTAGACCTTCTGCAAGAGATTCAGAACATCAACATTTACCTCAAAAATGTTGATAAAACAGCAGCAAAACTTAAAACATCAACAGTATCTGTGAAACGTCAATAATCTAGCACAAAAAGCCCAAATCACAGACATTTACCTTAAACATGTCGATAAACTAGCACAAAAACTATCAGGACATCAAGTTTTACCTCAGGAATCTCGAAAAAATTAGCATGAAAAGCCTCATTTACCATAAAAATTTGGATGAAACAGGAGCGAAACTCAGAACAACAAAAAAACGCATTTATGACTCAAAACATCAACATTTACCTTAAAGGAGACATACAGTCTCAATTTTACATAGGTTAATATGATTCTTTAGGGTCCTAATGAAAAGTTTGCAATATATTTTAATTAAAAATTCTCATTTGTTGTGTAATAAGTTGTGGACTTTTACCTGGTAAAAAGTAGCTCTGTTCTCAGCAACCTGTTTCAGTACATGCTCCTTTAAATGTTAATGACCTCTACTGAACCCCCCCCCCAGTTCTGTGGGGCGTGTCTTCACAATACAAGTGGGGTATAGCTTTGACAGCAGTTAAAAATATTTAAAAAACAGTTAAAAATAATTTTACATGATGTTAGAATTATTTTATATATAAAGGAGTTATTTCTACTCTCTTGCTCTCTTCCTCATAGATCTGATATTAACGTGTTAAATCTTCCCTGCTGCTTATCTTCCTGTCTCCTCTTGCATCTGTTCATTCATGCTCACCTTCCCATACTCTGTCTCTCTCTCTCCCTCTCTCTCTCCCCCTCTGTCTCCTTCCACCTATCTTCCTCTCCTTTCATTCAAATTCAAATTTTATTTGTCACATACACAGTCATACACAGTATGATATGCAGTGAAATGCTTATACGACAGCCAGTGACCTTAAAAAGAAAATAAAAGCTTATACGTAAGGAATAAATATCAATAAAAAGAAATACTAAAGAAAATAAATTTAACTAGTAAAATAGTTGTACAAATATACAATGTACAAATGAGGGCATAACAAAAATCTTTCAAAATATAGGGGAAATATATATATATATATATTCTTTTTTTTAAATTATATTTATATATATATATATATATATATTTTTTTTTTAAATTATATATATATATATATATATATATATATATATATAAAATATAACTAGAATAAAAATAGAAATAAAAATAAAAGTATACTGTACATAAAATAGAAATAAAAATAGAAATGTACTGTACAATAGAGATTTTCTTTTTTTTTTTTTTTTTTTTTAAATTTGGTGGAGGAAGTATGGTGTGCAAGTATGCATAGAAACGTGTCTTAAGGTGCCTTATTAAAGTGTCTTTGTGCAAGGGTCCAGAATGTAAACATAAGGGTCCAGAATGTAAACATAAACATGAGTTCCGATGTAAGTGTAGATGTGCATGAAAGTGTCCATAGTGTCCCCATTGACGTTAACAGGTTGTATTAGTTCTGTGTTTGTGGTGTGAATGTGGTATGGTTGAGAGACCTTATCGCCTGCGGGAAGAAGCTCCTCCTCAGTCTCTCTGTGTTGGCCTTCAGGGAGCGGAAGCGCTTTCCTGACTGCAACAGAGAGAACAGTCCATTGTTGGGATGGCTGAGGTCCTTCACGATCTTCCTGGCCTTGGTCCAGCACCGCTTGGTGTAGATTGAGTGCAGGTCAGGGAGCTCGGTGCGGATGATGCGCTCAGCTGAACGCACCACCCTCTGTAGAGCTCGTCTGTCCTGCATGGTGCTGTTTCCAAACCAGGTCATGATGTTTCCCATCAGGATGCTCTCTATGGTGCAGGAGTAGAAATTCCTGAGCACCTTGGAGGGCAGTCTAAAGTCTCTCAAGCGTCTGAGGTGGTACAGACGCTGCCGGGCCTTTTTCACCATGGTGTTGATGTGACAGGACCATGACAGGTTCTGCGTGATGTAAACACAGAGGTATCTGAAGCTGTCCACTCTCTCCACTGGGCTCTTGTTGATGATGGGGGTCTGGTAGTTCCTCTCCTGCTTTGTACTAAAGTCCACTATCAGCTCCTTTGTCTTACTGACGTTCAGGAGGAGATTGTTCCTCTGGCACCAGTTCTCCAGATTTCCAATCTCCTCCAGGTAGGCCGACTCATCGTTGTTCGTGATCAGGCCCACCACGACAGTGTCGTCAGCAAACTTGATGACGGCGGTGGAGTTGGTAGTGGCCACGCAGTCGTAGGTGTATAAAGAGTACAGCAGGGGGCTCAGAACACAACCCTGGGGAGCTCCAGTGCTGAGTGTGAGGGAGGCTGAGACATGACCGCCCATCCTTACTGCCTGTAGTCTGCCAGTTAGGAAGTTGGAGATCCACTGACAAATGGGTGAGCTGAGTCCCAGGTGCTCCAGCTTGGTGGTGAGTGTGGAGGGAATTATGGTATTAAATGCAGAGCTGTAGTCGATGAAGAGCATTTTCACATAAATTTCCCCTCTTAGTGTCCAGGTGAGTGAGTGATGTGTGGAGGAGATGTGAGATTGCATCGTCTGTGGAACGGTTCGGACGATAAGCAAACTGTAGTGGGTCGAGTGTGTCCGGTAGTGAAGAGATGATGAAGTCTCTGATAAGGCGTTCAAAGCACTTCATCACTACTGAGGTGAGGGCTACAAGGCGATAGTCATTGAGGGAAGCAGGATGTGGTTTCTTTGGAACAGGAACAATGATGGACTCTTTGAAGCATGTGGGGATCACTGACTGAGATAAGGAGATGTTGAATATCTCAGTGAACACAGGTGCTACCTGGTCTGCGTAGGCTCTGAGGATACGGCCTGAGATGCCGTCGGGTCCTGCTGCTTTCCTGGTGTTCACTCTCTTGAAGGCTCTCCTCACGTCGTGCTCGGAGATGATGAGCAGTGTCCCGGTGCTGGCAGTGTCTTCCTGTCTGCAGCTGTTAGCGCCGTTAGCATTAGCGCCACTAGCATTAGCATCGCTAGCATCTTTAGCTGCAGCATCGAAGCGAGCATAGAAGGTGTTCAGCTCGTCTGCCAGAGTCGCGTCCGCGTTCGTCATACCGGATGTTGGTGCTTTATAGTCCGTTATTGTCCTTAGTCCCTGCCACAGGCTCCTAGAGTCACTCTGTTGAAGCTGTGACTCTAGCTTTCTCCCGTAGCACTGCATCGCCTCTTTCACCGCCTTCCGGACGTTGTAGGACGCAGCCTTGTACGGTTCCATGTCCCCCGACGCAAGTCCCGTGTTGTAGGCAGCGGTGCGAGATCTCAGAGCGTCGCGGATGGTTTTATCCACCGACGGCTTCTGGTTGGGAAACGTTCTGATGGTCTTTTTCTCCACCGTATCGTCCACTAGCTTCCCATTAAATCCCACAACCGCTTCCGTAAACATGCTGACGTCATCGGAGCTGTTTCTGAACATGTCCCAGTCTGCGTCATCGAGTGTGTCCCGTAACGCGGCCACCGATTGGTCCGTCCAGCCCGCAACCTCCCTCTGAACCGGAACTTCCTGTTTCAGTCTTTGTTTATATTTTGGCATGAGGAAGATGGCGGCGTGGTTGGATTTACCAAACGCTGGACGAGATTGTGCCTTGTAGCCGTCTTTGACCGTAGTATAACAATAGTCCAGTGTCCTATCACCCCTGATGGGGCAGGTGATGTGCTGATAAAAGTTCGGCGCTGCGCGTTTGAGGTTGGCACTATTAAAGTCCCCCGCCACAATAAGCACAGCGTCCCGGTGCTGTGTCTGGTGCTGTGTGAGCGCCTCATGCAGCTCGCATAAGGCAATGTCTGTGTCTGCTTGTGGTGGGATATAAACGGCGCTGATTATGACCGATGTGAACTCCCGGGGTAGATAAAAAGGACGACACATGATGGACAGTAGTTCCAGATTTGGTGTGCAGGAGCGTGTAAGAGAAACAACGCTCGCGCTGTTGCACCAGCTGTTATTCACCATTAAGCACACGCCGCCTCCCCTTGACTTCCCCGAGTCCCGCGACCTGTCCATCCGGTGAACCGAGAAGAACTCGGCTGGTTGTATGGCGTGGTCTGGCACCGCCGGGTTCAGCCATGTCTCGGTGAAGCAGAGAAGGTTGCAGTCCCGAATGTCTCTCTGGAACTTCATCCTGGCCCTGAGGTCATCGAGTTTGTTCTCCAGTGACTGGACATTGGCGAGCAGGATGCTAGGCAGAGGTGTGCACGAGTTCTCAGCCGGTTCCTCACGCCAGCTCGTTTCCCTCGGTTCCGTCGCTTCGCGTCGCGTCCATTGTTCTCCCTCAGGATCTCACTCGGCCAGCTCGGATCCGGAGTTAAAAACGTCGAATTGTGAGTACATTGTATACCAATAGAAACAAGAGTGTCTCTATCGTACCTAATGTACTCAATGGTGGTGATTTTGCCGATTTTAAAACAAGGAAAACTAACTTAAAAAACAAAAACAAAGAAAAGGTGGTCGGAGCAGTCGTGACGGCAGCCGACCTCACCGGCGCCATCTTGGAAAACCCAAGATGGCGTATATATATATATATATATATATATATATATATATATATATATATATATATATATATGTAAAATTTTACATGTGAATCTGGTTGTAAAACTTTCTTGACTTCCCAGACCAGGAATCGAACTCGAGTTGCTGCGCTGAGAGCGCCGTATCCTAACCACTAGACCACGAAGGATTAATGGTTGCCATCTTGGAAATGCCGGCTATTCAACCCGCGACCTTATACACGTGAAGCATTGTTTTTTCGGGATCTCACCAGGACATTTACAATGGTTCATTTGTAGTAACATATGACTATAGCACAGGCGTTTAGTCAAACATATTTAAACCGATCTTTTGCTGTTAATAAACAGAGACCTTTCTGACAGACAACGTGTGTGTGTGTGTGTGTGTGTGTGCCGAGAATTCAACCTAGGACATCATATATGCGAAGCATTGTGTGTGTGTGTGTGTGTGTGTGTGTGTGCGCGTGTGTTTGGCTGAGTCTCTCCTGGTGTCAGAAAAGCTTACCGAAGCATAGCGCACTCGCCTCGTTACTAAACGAACTTTAGAAAAACTTTATAAATATGTAGTGCAAAAAAAGCATGTACCTTGAGCAGGACTCGAACCCGGGTCTCCCACGTGAAAGCACCGAATCCTAACCACTAGGCCACCGCACTATAGCAACAAACTGCACACCACACTCATGTAGGCGCCATTTTGCTCCAGTGTAGAAAAACAATGGCCGACGGCTCTTTTTTCACTCGGGGCGGGTCTTTGCTAAAACACCAGCGTCAATCAACTATAGTAGGAGCGGCCCCTGTCGGTGTGACTTCACACCGACAGGCTTTTGAAAACGGCCTGATTTCAGAAGGGGCATCTTATATTATTAAATTAAAAGAAAATCGCTGGGCGGCTCTTTATCACTGTAGAGTGGTTGTGTACACCCTCTCCTAACACACAATGCAGTCCAAACAGCTTGAAAAAGTCCATGTAGCACCGTAGGTGCCCTTTAAACATGTCAAAAAAAAACTAGCACAGAAACAATCAGGACATCATCTTTTACCTCAGAAGTGTCCATAAATTAGCATGAAAGGACTCAGAACATCATTTACCATGAAAATATTGATGAAACAGCAGCAAGACTCAGAACATGAAGTGCTGATGAAACAACATTTACCTCAGAAGTGTCAAAATACAACAGCAAGACTCAGAACATGAACAGTACCTGAGAAATGTCAATAGTCTAGCACAAAAACCACAGATATTTACCTTAAACATGTTGATAAACTAGCAGAAAAACAATCAGAACATCAACTTTTACCTCGAGTGTCGATAAATTAGCATGAAAAGTCTCAGAACATCAAGATTTACCACAAAAACAGGTTAGAAATGTCAACGAACTAGCAGAACATAAAACACATTTATGTCACAAAACATCAACATTTACCTTAAACATGTCAATAAACTAGCACGAAAACAATCAAACTTTTACCTCAGAAGTGTCCATATATTCACATTAAAAATCTCAAAACATTTACTTCAGAAGTGTCAAGAAATTAGCACAAAAAGACAAAACTACACAAACTACCATGCAAAAGTTTTAGAACACTTGCAAATTTCTTTGTTTTTGTTTAGTTATTTATTTTCTACATTCTACAACAATACTGGGGATTTCAAAACTATAAAATAACACATATGGAATTAGGTAATTAAATAACAACAAAAACACCAGTTAGTTGTTATTTTAAGACACAGAGGTCGGCCTTTCTGTAATAGTTCTTGCAAGAACAGTATTGTCAAGTGCATTTACAAAATCCGTCCAGCACCATAATGAAACTGTCTCTCATGAAGGCCGTCCCAGGTAGGGTTGGGTATCATTTGGGTTTTTTTCCGATACCGGTGCCAAATCGATACTTTGAAAACGGTACCGGTGCCAAAACGGTGCCTGAACCGATACTTTTAAGCCACAAAATTATAGTGGATGACTCAAGAATTAATTTTTATTGAACAAAAAATTTTATGCTTAAAATTTAACAATATATATGAATATGTAAGCTTCAAATTTTAGCAATTCTTTTGCAGACATTTCACCATATTTGCCTTTTCTGGCAAAATACGACTCCTTTCCTGACTTATTGCCCTGCACAGGACATGTATAGCCTTCTTTACAATGGTAAATGGGGTCACTGTTGTAGTGCTACTAGTACAGGCTGGAAAGCCATAATTATAAACAGAATCCATGTTACATTAGTATTTTACAAATCGTTTGACTATTTGTTAGCATGAATGCAAGATTTGCATTTTGCTATTAACATTACATTATCCTACTACTAACCTGCGGAAAGGCTGCTGTCGGCATCATAATCAGTGACTCCTTTTTGCTACAGTTGGTGTGACTGGGACTGAGGGTCGTCCACACTGATAGCGCCAGCTGTTGTCCACAAGCTGTTAAACACGGTGCCTCCCTCTGCTTTTAACTTTATTCCGTCTGCCCTCGAATGTTTCATTAGATTTAACGTGTTTCCGCCTTTACACGCAACTGCTGTAAGACATTTGCTGCACGTCGCGGTGTCAGAATCCTTTATTGTGAAATACAGCCACACTTTCGACCGTTTAGTTTTAGCCATTTTAACGAGAGTTGTTTAATTTAGCATGCTAAGCTATCGGTAGACCGCCTGCTGCCGTCAGAGCGAGTATAACGTTAGTTGCTGCATTCACGCGCATGTCGGATGGTCTCTCATTTCCGGATGATTTGTGCTTTTAATTTCTTTAATTTAATCTAATAAACTATTAATCTACAAAAATATATGAATCTAGAGAACAAATATTTCAATCGACAGTTCAGGCATTTAAGTGGCACCGAAATTCGCGTTCTGTTTCGGTCCGGTACATACCGGTTCTATAGGTACCGGTGCCGTCTTGGCACCGGTGTTCAGTACACAACCCTAGTCCCAGGAGGACGAGACCAAAACAGTTGTGTAAATGTTGATAAAACACCTGTAAGACTCAGAACATGAACGCTATCTGAGAAACGTCAATAAACTAGCATGAAACGACACATAGGATCAACATTTACCTTAAACTAGTACAGAAGCAGTCAGAACATCAACATTTAAGTCAGCTATAAAAGGATTTAAACGTCAACATTTACCTCAGAAACTTTAATAAATTTGATTCTTCTAATGATTTCTGATAAAGGCACTGATACGCAAGTGTGTTGCTGATGATGAGGATGATGAGGATGATGAATCGTATCACTGAACTCACCGCCTCAGCGAAGTCGGGGTTAAACTTCAGGATGTTGTTGAGCTCGTCCTGCAGTTTATCTGGACTCATGGCTTTGTTCTCATCGTTCTTCAACATGTATGCCTACACACACACACACACACACACACACACACAAACAGAAGTGTGTGTGTGTATTATATTTAACACAGGCAGACTTTTTTTTGTGTGTTTTTTACAGGCTTACCTGTCGAGCTAGGAAATACTCTGCCTGCTTCTGTGACAGAGGACCACGACTCTCATCACACCTACACACACAAAACTATAATCTTAACACAACAGATCCAATTCTTGTATATTACAATAATTTTGTACACACACACTCACAGGTGTTCTGACTGGTGCAGAGAGGGCGTGTCCAGCCCGCTCCTCTCCGTGACGTCGGCGATCGTGTCCTCGTTAGCGCTCAGCTCCATGTCCTCGTTAGCGAGAGTGGAGGCGTCGTGTCGGGGTCGTTGCCCACGGCGACAGTACTGCTGCAGGGCCTTGTATAGTTTATACACCTGACTGAAGGACAGCTTATTATACGCCAGCAACATCTGACGCATAAACAACCCTATACACACACACACACACACAATTTTTATATTGTTTACACATCACTAGAGAAATGCTGTTCTAAATTTATAAAGTGTCACATGAACTTCTCTTAAAATCTGCAAATAATTTTAAGATTTGAATTTATTTATTTATTGATTGACAGATTAATGACGAAATTGAGAACAGAGAACCTACTGGACTTACTAGAGTCTCAAACTAAACTTAAAGCATTTTCACACACACACATACAGTACACACACACACAAACTAACCTACAACACTGGTCTTAAATGCCTCTGAGTTGGTGAAGGCACTCGGTAATTCAGCAAAGAAGTGCTCCATGTCCTGCAGCTCTCTGTCCGCCATAGTATACAACCTGACACACAGGGAGACGCGCACACACACACACAGAGAGACGCACACACACACACAGAGACGCGCACACACACACAGAGACGCGCACACACACACAGAGACGCGCACACACCCCACGCTGAGGAGAGCGTTTCACTGGAAATAACTGTTTACTTTTATTTTACACTAATTAAACATTTATCATCAAATTTGAAAAAAAAAATTACTTAAACATTAGCAACAAAAATTACACAGTGTCAGAGAGAGACAAGAGAGACGAGCGAGACGAGAGACATGTGTGTGACGGTCTTACCTGAGCTTGATGGTGTTGGCGAGGAGAGGACAGCATTCCTCCACGGAGCTCAGGAACTGATCAAACGTCACATCCGGGCCCTGCAACACACACACACACACACACACACACACACACACACACTGTAAGACATCAAACAACAAAAAGGAAGAGACACTCAGAATATTGTATAAGGAGTGAGAGTAAAGTGTGTGTGTGTGTGTGTGTGTGACCTGCTGTAAGGGCAGTGTGTGTGTGTGTGTGTGTGTGTGTGTGTGTGTGTGTGTGTGTGTGTGACCTGCTGTAAGGGCAGTGTGTGTGTGTGTGTGTGTGTGTGTGACCTGCTGTAAGGGCAGTGTGTGTGTGTGTGTGTGTGTGTGTGTGTGTGTGACCTGCTGTAAGGGCAGTGTGTGTGTGTGTGTGTGTGTGTGTGACCTGCTGTAAGGGCAGTGTGTGTGTGTGTGCGTGTGACCTGCTGTAAGGGCAGTATGTGTGTGTGTGTGTGTGTGTGTGTGTGTGTGACCTGCTGTAAGGGCAGTATGTGTGTGTGTGTGTGTGTGTGTGTGTGACCTGCTGTAAGGGCAGTGTGAGTTGGTTGTGTGTGTGTGTGTGAGACCTGCTGTAAGGGCAGTATGTGTGTGTGTGTGTGTGTGTGTGTGTGTGTGTGTGTGTGTGTGTGTGTGAGACCTGCTGTAAGGGCAGTATGAGTTGGTTGTGTGTGTGTGTGTGTGTGTGTGTGTGTGAGACCTACTGTAAGGGCAGTATGTGTGTGTGTGTGTGTGTGTGTGTGTGTGTGTGAGACCTACTGTAAGGGCAGTATGAGTTGGTTTTGTGTGTGTGTGTGTGTGTGTGTGTGTGTGTGTGTGTGTGTGTGTGTGTGTGTGTGTGTGAGACCTGCTGTAAGGGCAGTATGAGTTGGTTGTGTGTGTGTGTGTGTGTGTGAGACCTGCTGTAAGGGCAGTATGTGTGTGTGTGTGTGTGTGTGTGAGACCTGCTGTAAGGGCAGTATGTGTGTGTGTGTGTGTGTGTGTGTGTGTGTGTGTGTGTGTGAGACCTGCTGTAAGGGCAGTATGAGGTGTGTGTGTGTGTGTGTGTGTGTGTGTGTGTGTGTGTGTGTGTGTGTGTGTGTGAGACCTGCTGTAAGGGCAGTATGAGGTGTGTGTGTGTGTGTGTGTGTGTGTGTGTGTGAGACCTGCTGTAAGGGCAGTATGAGGTGTGTGTGTGTGTGTGTGTGTGTGTGTGAGACCTGCTGTAAGGGCAGTGTGTGTGTGTGTGTGTGTGTGTGTGTGTGAGACCTGCTGTAAGGGCAGTATGAGGTGTGTGTGTGTGTGTGTGTGTGTGTGTGTGACCTGCTGTAAGGGCAGTGTGTGTGTGTGTGTGTGTGTGTGTGTGTGTGTGTGTGTGAGACCTGCTGTAAGGGCAGTATGAGTTGGTTGTGTGTGTGTGTGTGTGTGTGTGTGTGTGAGACCTGCTGTAAGGGCAGTATGTGTGTGTGTGTGTGTGTGTGTGTGTGTGTGTGTGTGTGTGTGTGTGTGTGTGAGACCTGCTGTAAGGGCAGTATGAGTTGGTTTTGTGTGTGTGTGTGAGACCTGCTGTAAGGGCAGTGTGTGTGTGTGTGTGACCTGCTGTAAGGGCAGTGTGTGTGTGTGTGTGAGACCTGCTGTAAGGGCAGTGTGTGTGTGTGTGTGTGTGTGTGTGTGACCTGCTGTAAGGGCAGTATGAGTTGGTTCAGTCTCCTCCTGTCCAGCAGTTCTGTGTGTTTACTAGCTGAGCTCATCTCATACAGCAGCGCCAACACGGAGATCTTGTACGGAGTGACCCAGTCCTTAATGCCGAATATGTTCACCTGCACCACGCCGTTCACCATCATCGGGTTAAAGTACAGACTGTCGTGGACACTCGCCATGACGCCTTATAGTATCACACACACACACACACCGGATAACTCAGCACGCATTCACTTCATCATACTCTACACTGTGTGTGTGTTTATAACTCATTATAACCTCTACATCATCTGTAAACATCCACAGCAGCGCTAAACAGACACATTCAAAACTCCCCTCCACTTCCGGCGAGTGGATGACGTCATACAGCGCGACGCCGAGCGCAGCCAATCAATGCACGCCTATGGACATGACGTCACATCAAAGCCGGAAATAACTTTGATGTGAAGCGGCAACTATCATAAAAGAAGTCCCGAATTTGTGAACGTGTTTAATGACATGAGGAACAATACGTACATTTAGATTTACTACATCTGTACTCTTTTACTATATATTTTATATATACTTTATTACTATAAATTAATGTCTTCCTCTATTACTTCTGAAACTTGGCCTTGGGCACCAGTGCACATTTCAGCATGACAACGACCCAAAACACACAGCAAAAGTGGTGGAGAAATGGTTCACTGACAAAAACATTAACCCAGCCAGAGTCCTGACTTAAATCCCATAATCTGTGGAGGTGTTAAAGATCAGGGTGATGGCAAGGAGACCCTCCAAACCTGAAACAGTTGGAGCTCATCACTAAACATCACTAAAGATGAACAGGCAAAAATACCAGTGGAGACGTGCAAAACGTTGTTCAGCAATTATACGTAGTGTTTGATTTCTGTAATAGCTAATAAAGTATTTTCTATTGATTATTGAGAAGGGTATGAATAATTTTGGATGTGACACTTTTTGTTCAAATGTAAATAAAAGATGAGTTATATTTTCCCCCACAATGATGCTGCTTGTACATCGTCTTAGTATCTTCTGGGAGATGCCGGTGTCATTTCTAATAAAAAATAACTTGCTGGTTCAATAACAGTAATTTTAAGTCACAATTTGCCAGGGGTGTGAATACTTTCGGGCTTGACTGTATAAAGAAATGTTACATATATTTAAAAAATCTTATTATTATATTTATAATTTATATGATTCATTATTTGTTAATTCTTACATTATTAGTTATTACTTTTTTTTATTAGTTTATTAAAATGTTAATATATCATTAATATATTATATATTTTACCAAAACATAATTAATATATATATATAATTTATTATTAGTTAATTATTATAACATTATTAGTTATTATCAGATTATAACGTCTGTAGGTCAATAACTGTTTTTACATTTTTGTTTTACATGTTCGAAGTAATAAAACATTTAAAGTTAATCGAGGCTATATTTATCTCACCACATACCGCCTGCCTCACTGACCAATCAGCGCGTTGTTTGAGTTAGCCTAGCCAATCAGAGCGGCAGTGGGCGGAACTTGTTGCTATGCGGAAGTTAAGAATACAGACGCATCAGTGTGTGGACTATCGGTGTAACATGGCTCCTGAGCTTTTCTCTTCACCTTTTAGTTTTCTTTAAGACTCTGGAGTTGATATGAAGGTATTAATATTACACTCACTGTCCTGAACACAGCGGCTACACTGACGGGTTACTACACGGTGTTTCAGGAGTTCGCCAGGGGAACAGTTAGCTTAGCACTGCTGCTAACGGACTCTCGGGCCGTGTCCCAATCCGAGGTGTACAGAAGTGCTCTGTGTAGGGGCTGTAGGGGAATAATGTAGAGGGTGCAAGTGTATAACTGAATTATGTGTAACGGATTAATGTGTGTGTAGAACTGTTAGTATATATTAATGTGTGTGTATTATGCTAGTGCCTAGTGCACTACACTGTACTTAGTGCACTACACCGTGCTTAGTGCACTACACTGCGCTTAGTGCACTACTGTACAGTGATATTCCGAATGGTGTTTCTCATGTGAGTGTAAAAGCTATAAAATAAGATGAACAGGTGTTATAAGAGGTGTGTGTGTGTGAACTGAAGTGCACTAATCCCTTATTTCAGCTCGGCCTCGTCTCAAATCACACCGCTCTCTCACCTCAGTCAGGATTGAGAGGGAAAAGTGCAACAACAAGGAGGCGGGTCTATTCACCTGTCAATCATGTCAACCTGTCAACTCCCACAGCTCTGTGTTGTTATATTATTTTTTCTTCAGCAAATCAGTGTGTGTGTGTGTGTGTGTGTGTGTGTGCAGGCGGGCGCCTCGTGTGTGTGGGCATCGTGCTGTAGTCTGCTGAACGAGCTGATGGGTGCAGGGGCAGTGAGGGGGCAGCAGCCCGGGTTCGGAGGAGCCGGTCCGTTCCGGTTCGCTCCGTCCACTGGATATTCCACACACACACACCCTCACAGACAGACTCATACTCACACACACCCTCATACACAGACTCACAGACAGACTCACACACACTCTCGCACTCGTACACACCCTCACACACACAATCACACTCATACGCACTCTCAAAGACACACTCACCCTCACACACCCCCTCAGTCACACACACTCAGCTGTCAGTCATGTAGAGAGAGCTTCTCCATCAACAGGACAAGGGTGAGCATCTCTCACACACACACTGGAGAAGTACAGAAACTGAGAGAACCTGGATTTTATTTTTCTGTGTGTGTGTGTGTGTTCGTGTGTTCTCAGCATGTGTGTTGCGAGTGTAGGCGGAGTTTCTGCTCGGTGTGTTCGGTCCTGCAGGAGAACCTGAGGATCTGCTGCACGTGTCACCTGCTGAAGGCGACGGCGTTCCAGAGGCCGCGCCTCATGCAGCTGCGCGTCAGGGACCTGCGGCGATACCTGACACTGCGCGACATCAACAGCGACACCTGCAGGTATGGGGGAGTGGGTGTGGCCTAATATTCCAATGAGCTTGCGCTTAGCAAGTTACACCGACGTTTAAGGGGTTAGAGAGTCGTCTCAGTGCCAAGATGGTGGTGCTGGGGTTTGAACCTGGGACCTTCTTCTGATCCAACAGTGTGGTGGTGGTGGTAGTTTAGAGGGTCCTGCCTCCTGCCTGCATGTTTTCTCACTTCCTCAATTTGTTGTGCAGGCGCCTTTTTTTTATTGTAGCGAGAGGATCAAGGCCTCTTGAACAGAGGCCTTCTGGGTATTTGGTACCTTACACTTGACTACAATTATAAATCAATAAAAATTTTTCCACATGAGGCACCGAGTTACTGGTCAGGTTGCCATTGTTGTGCCCTTAAGCAAAGCCCATAACCCTGTCTGGTCCAGGGGGCGCTGTATCCTGGCTGACCCTGCGCTCTGACCTCAGCCTCCTTGGAATATGCGAAGAAGGAATTTCACAGTGCAGTAATGCGTACATGACAATTAAAGGCTTAACTTTAACCTTTATGTGCCACCTGTCTTGTCCAAATGTCCTTTTGGACACTCGGCAACGAGGCAACCTCAACATCCAGCTCTGGTCACCACTCAGGAGACTGAGGGAGCTCATTGCTGTGTAGAGCACCCCCTGGTGGACAGTGAAGCCTGTGGGGTCCAAAAGAACAAAAGAACCTCTTCAGGTATTTCTGGAGGTGCTGAGTGGCTCGTGAGGAGATACGGTGAGGCATGGTGAGTGGAGAGGGGTCAGTGTGATCAGTAAAGACTACTCACCTTCTCCTGCCTCCAGACAGTGTCTCCACGTGTCTACCACACAGACACTCTTTATAGGATTATTTCTCTCTGGTCCTTGTAGTCCTCTTAAAGCTACCCCCTGCTGCCCCCTGTGGTGATTGGGTGGAGTGTCTGCTGGTGTTCTTCAAGGCCTCCATGCTGGCTCCAGCTCTGCTCAACCGCCTTCCTGTTCAGATGGTTCGGTGTAACAAAAGAACTTGTGTGAGTCGTGTCCCGGGAGGTGACCGTGCTGAACGGGAACCGATCACACACTTATTATAAACAGCTCGTCTATTTTTGTTTCGTTTGTTTTTTTCCTCACAGAGAAAAAGAGGACTTGGTGAATTTGGTGCTGTTTCACGAAGGGGTGGAAAGCGAAGACGAATCGGACACGCCCACTATGCCCACGAGTCCACCGAACACCCCACCCACCACAGACTCCGCCTCCCCACTCTCACCCGCTCACGAGGAGCCGATCACCAGAGACGACGACTTGGGATCCACCAGTGAGGTTCGTGTGAAAAAAAACATGATGAGGTATTAGCATCTGAGTCAGCATGGAGGGTTTACTTTGAGCCTCTGTGTGTGTGTGTGTGTGTGTGTGTGTGTGTGTGTTTACAGCAGCTTGGTGACTCTGCATCACTTTTGACCCTCGAGCCGCCTGAACAAACCCCGGAGGTGAGGTCAGGTAAACTGTAAGAGAATAAAGCGTCCTCGGTGGTGGTGTTGATGTTAATGAGGCGTTTTGTGATTGGTCAGGTGGTGCGGAGGGCGGGGCGACTGTCCCTCTCTGACCTGTCGTGTGTGGACGAGGTGGAGCAGCTCACGGTGAGACAGCTGAAGGAGATCCTCGCGCGGAACTTCGTCAACTTCTCCGGCTGCTGTGAGAAATGGGAGCTGGTGGAGCGAGTGAGGAGACTGTACACGGAGACCGAGGACAACCGCACGTCCAGTACACACACACACACACACACTCCACACATATCACACTAGTATTTTCAAGCTTGTTTGTGATCAACTCAAGTCTCTGTGTGTGTGTGTGTGTGTAGAGGGTGTGAGCGCGGGACTGGCGGTGGATGAGAACCTGTGCCGTATCTGCATGGACGCGGTGATCGACTGCGTGCTGCTGGAGTGCGGTCACATGGTCACGTGTACCAAGTGCGGCAAGCGCATGAGCGAGTGTCCCATCTGCAGACAGTACGTCATCCGCGCCGTCCACGTCTTCAGGTCCTGACGTCTCACCATATGCAAACATTCCACAGGACACACACACACACACACACCTCGGCTGCGGAGTCAGATCAGCTCCTACTTCACAACTCAGGATCTAATGTTCCAAATACTCATCTTCTCGTGTGTGTGAGAAAACGAGTCGACACTGAATCTTCAGGCTGATATCCACAAGCCACAGGTTCACCTGGAACCTCCTGAGCAATACCTGTGTGTGTGTGTGTGTTGTAATCAACTGTTTATTTTTCATGTAAAAATTGTTTAAATCTGTTTGACTCGTTCACGCTGAACTAACACACTACATGCAGCTCTGCCGTCTGCTAAAATAATTACACTGATAATAAAAACTAATAACGCTGTTTCATTATTTTGTTTGTGTCTCTGGAAGTTTTTTAATCCAAAATGCTCTGCTGTTCTGCCTGATTTCCAATAATTTCTTTGTTCTGAGACGCCCAAAGCCCTCTGACAAAACAAATATGTATATAAAAAAAAATGAACGGTTCCAGGGGGTGCCAAAACTTTTTTCTTGGGTAGAGAATTTACCGTTTACATTGGAGGCGCGGTTATCTGTGACCGCCACCTTTAAAAAAATTGACTCAACACACAGCGGGCCGCTCAAACGCTTTCTAGTAACGATAAAGTCTGGAGAATTGCGCGCAAAGCCATGATGAAGTTTACCGCTGCAGCCGCTAGCATTGTAAAAGTAGAGACGTACACAGATGTAGAGATTATATATATATATATATATACACAGTGGCTTGCAAAAGTATTCGGCCCCCTTGAACATTTCCACATTTTGTCACATTACAGCCACAAACATGAATCAATTTTATTGTAATTCCATGTGAAAGACCAACACAAAGTGGTGTACACGTGAGAAGTGGAAATCATACATGATTCCAAAAATTTTTTTTTTACAAATAAATAACTGCAAAGTGGAGTTTTTCACGTGTGTGTAATATATATATATATATATATATATATATATATACACACACACACAGTCAGACAAAAATAAATGTATATACACTTCCGGAAAAAGTAGTACGATGTGTATTATATTAATACAATATTAGCAACAAATAGCATATCAATAAATTTAGTATTAAAATATCTATATACCTTTTTCTGTTCCTGAAGTGTGTGTACTGTACAGTGAAGTAACGATGTGACTCTCTAGCCACTGGACAAACAAAGCCAGTTCTTCGGAGGTTCAGTATTAAACCGGCACTGAAACACCAGACATGAACTAGAACCTGGTACACTTTGGTGGAAACAGGGTACCTGTGCTTGGACCCATTAAACCAGAACCTTATGTAATTACCTATAAGCCTGTGATTTTATGATAACTTATGTAATTTAACCTACATTAAGCAAAGACAACAACTCAGGAGATTAAGACTGACATGAGCGACACTGTGTTAAGAACCGCCTGAGACATCGTTAAACCCCCCGAGGGATCGAGCTGAACCCTCAATGTCGCAGAACATCACCCTGAAGGAGTGTAATGGGAGACCAATTAAACACCAGGGGAGGTCACATGGTAACAAAAAAAAAGAATAAGAGATCGGTTTGAATTTCCACACACACACACACACACACACACACACACACACACACAGTGTGATGAGAACTCTCAGGATCGGGACGAAACAGCGAGCAGGTGTATCTGAAAGCATGTGTTGCCATAGCAACAAATTAGCCGGGAATATCAGCTTGGCTCACGTAGTGCAGTATCCTGCGTGGTGTCCTGGGGCGGTGCTCCATAACACACACACACACACACACACACACACACACACTGAGCATTTCTCTTCTTTTATTACAGCGTACAAATATAAATAGCCAAATTTACACTGAAGTGTTGAAGCGGAACAACACGGTAACGTTTTTCTCATTATTACTGAGCACAGTGATGGAGGGGGAACACTGCCATGATAAACACACAGCTGCCCCCCCCAGATGGAGTCGGGTCTGTGTGGAGTCCGGAGTGTGTGTGTGTGCGTCTCCCGGGGGAACAGAAACATTCTGTACACACTGATAAAAAACAAAAAAACTGAAACTCATTAATTCATACAAACGTATAAATGATGATTTTTTTTTCTCTCTTTAAGCTTCCACTTGATTTCATCTCTAACAGACACACACACGCACACACACACACACACACACACACACACACACCACGTGAGGTATGAAGCCTGAAAGCATGGCACTGATTTAATAATAAACCACCGCAGCAGCTTCTCCAGCGCCGACCCGAACGAGTCGTGGTGAAAAGGGGCGGAGCTTCGCTCCAACACGATCAGTCCATCGTTAACGGCTCATTTGATTCGAGCTCCGCCCCCGCCCTGCTGACTGGGACGACTGAAGCGTGCTGCGTTTTCATGATGAAATGCTGTAACCATGGCGATACAGAAGCAAAACGTTGAACACAAACGACAAACGTATAAAAAATTCCATTATACAGAGATAAAAACCCACCAAACCATATTTAACTGAAACTGATCAAACACACACACACGATGAGCAGCGACATCGTGCTCCAACAGAAACACGATGACGTGTGTGTGTGTGTGTGTGCGTGCGTGCGCATGAGACACATCCATTCGCATCTCTTTATATAAATACATGTTTTATTGTCCTGTGTTGGATGTTCAGTGTGTGTGTGTGTGTGTGTGTGTGTTAGCTGAGCTTCTGCAGCAGTTTCTCCTCCTTCAGGCCGAAGGAGACGCTGACGGACATCTCGGCGATGAAGCGCTCGCACGCCTGCCTGCTCACCTGCTTACAGAAGCGCAGGTCGATACGACAGATACTCGCACAGCGCTTAAAGTAACTCAGGGACTGATCCGTTATCCTGTTACACACTGCGCGCACACACACACACACACACACACACACACACACACACACACACACACACAGAGATTACAAACAGGCTTCCAATTTACACTGTTCTGAAAATTCTGATGTAGAGAGGAGACGTGATGATGTCATCAAAAAGGGACGCAGGATGCAGAAAGTAAAAACACACTGGTTTTACACATTTCCCACAGTTTCTCTGTGTGTGTGTGTGTGTGTGTGTGTGTGTGTGTGTGTGTGTACCTGACAGGTTGATGTCTGTGAGAGAGTCGCGGGTCGTGGTCCCGGCGGCGGTCAGCAGGTTGACGCTCTGGTCGTTGACGTGGTTACAGTAACTCAGATCCAGATGTTTTAACAGCGCCATGTTTTTGATGATGAGACGCAGAGACACATCAGTGATGTCCAACCCTGAGAGACGTAGATCCAGAACGTTCCGCAGCTTACTCCGAGTGTCCATCTGACCTGAAACACACACACACACACACACCATGTGTCACGTATCATCATACCTGTACAACAGTAAATTCTCAGCCAGGACTCTGATTGGACGAGAGGCGTTATTCCCCCGAGTGCTGATAACAGACAGTAACAGCACTGTGCTGTGTAACTCTGTGTATGAGTGGGCGTGTCCCAGGTGATGTCCAGGGGTTAATGACACTGTGTGTCTCGGGGTGTGTGTGTGTGTGTGTGTGAGAGTAGGTCTGTACGGTCCGTGTTCTTCTGTCCGCGGCTAACGCTTAGCTACAAAGCTAACCTGCCTCTAACACGAGGCCGCATCCCTCTCTGACCCCTGATCAAGGGCACTACTTGGAGTGTGGAACAAGGGGGGATTGTACACCCTACATAGTGCACTAGCTTTCTATGTGTAATATAAAGTAAATATCCAGTAAACCTGGTGAGTTTCTCAGGACTGTCAATCACCTCCAGGGTTTAATCTCATCACCTGCTGGTGTTAGAGTTTAACACACTTACTCTCACCTCCGCGTAATTACACTAACTGTCAATCACCAGGTCAGTTATCTCCTCCAGGTGCAGATTGATGTGTGTGTGTGTGTGTGTGTGTGTGTGTGTGTGTGTGTGTGTGCGTGTGCGTGTGTGTGAGATACCTGGCCTGTTGTCTGTAGGAGGAGACAGCAGGTCTTTAATCTGTGTGTCTTTCAGTCCCTCCACCCACTGCAGGTCCAGCGAGCGCAGGAGAGGACAGCTGGAGGTGCAGAGAGCGGAGACGGCCGCCCAGGAACACCCGGAGAGGATCAACACACGCAGACCTGCGCGCGCGTGCACACACACACACACACACACACACACACACACACACACAATCAATATACACACACCTGTAAAACATGTGGTAAATAATGATATGATACAGATCTTGAGCTGCTGCTAAGCGATTTTTGTGTGTGTGTGATTGGCTAACACACACACACACACACACACACACACACACACACACACTGACCAGGCAGCCTGTTGATGAGCCAGCTCAGCTGCTTCTTGGAGATGTTGGTCCAGCTGAGGTCCAGGGTGATGGGCTGTCTCCGGATGATTCCGCTCAGCATCAGAGGGCTGATGGACTTACAGCGGCTCACGTTGATCTTTATCCATAACCGCTTATCACAGCACCTACACACACACACACACACACACACACACACACACACACACACACACAGAGTTATTAGAGCGCGTTACTCTGATCCAGCGTTGATGACGTGCCCAGGTGTTAACACTCCCTCACCAGCGGTTCCAGGTGCGACACACCCTCATACACACACACAGCTCACGGTGACTCAGGTGGCTGAAAACGGCCAACCAGGTTTCACGCTGCACCACGTGGCTCCGCCCATCGGCCAGAGGCAGCCTGTCGGGAGGAGGGCAGATGGGCGGAGGCCGGATCACGTGACGCTCCATCTGGACACATTTGGGTGGCGAGCGGGGGGGCGGGGGGCGGATGGGCGGGGGGATACGGTTCAGACCCAGGGGTACGATCTGAGACGGGTAAAAGTGACGCAACTCCCATGATGCACCTGCACACACACATACACACACCATTATTCCCATAGTTCTACACATTATGACGAATGTAACACACGCGGTGTGTGTGTGTGTGTGTGTGTGTGTGTGTGTGTGTGTGTGTGTGTGGTCCTTGCCGTTCATCTCCCGCGCCCGCAGGTGCGCCCTCTCTCCGTTCTCTCCGTTCCTGAAGTTCTTCTTGTCGATCTCGTCGTTCTCGCTGTCGTCGGGCTGCAGGTTCTCGTTAGCGAGCGGGTTCTCGCCGCGCCCGGTTCTCCTGCGCTGGGCTCGTTTGGCGCGCTGCGCTCTCTGCACGCGCTCCTGCAGCTCGCTGCCTTCATCCTCCTCCTCCTCTTCCTCCTTCACAAACTGACACAGAGAGGCGTGAGGTCAGCATTACACACACACACACACACACACACACACACACGGGAATCAGTCAGTGCGGGATAACACATGGTCATAAAAACACACTCGTCTACCTTGTGTGTGTCGTCCTCGTCCTCGTCCCTCTCGTCCTCCTGCTTCCTCACAGCCCCGAACTCCTTCCTGGTTGGGCCGCGTGACGGCTGTTTGTTCTCGTCCTCCCTCTCGCCCTCCGCCTCGGACTGCTCCTCCTCCTCCTCCTCCTCCATCTTCATCGAGGACATCTTCGGCAGTAACGACTCCTCCGGCTTCCACGGCTTCTTCAGCTGCACACAGAGGACAGGGTTATACCAGGGGTCACCCAGAACTAGTGCACTTACAACATCTAAAGTGGAAGTGTTTAGGAGCAGGGGGTATGGGGTGCGGTGTAGAGGAAAGGTAAGGAGTAGGGCGTAAGGGGTTAAGGTGTCAAGGGAGGAAAAAAGGGCAGGTAGGAAATAAAGGGTAGAGGAGTAAGGGCAAAAGGGTTAAGTAGGGACTAAGCTTTAGGGAGTAAGGGGTAGGTTGTAGGAGGTAATGAGTAAGGGAGAGAGAGTAAGGGGTTAAGGGATAGAGGAGTTGGAGAGTATGGGGTAGGGAGTATGGGGTAGTGAGTAAGCTTTAGAGAGTAGGGTTAGTGGGTAAGGGGTAGTGGGTAAGGGGTAGTGAGTAAGGGGTAGTGAGTAGGGGATACTCAGGAAGGGATAGTGAGTAAATGTTTAAGGAGTACAGAGTAAGCTTCAGAGAGTAGGGTTAGTGGGTAAGGGGTAGTGGGTAAGGGGTAGTGAGTAAGGAGTAGAGAGTAAGCTTTAGAGAGTAGGGGTAGTGGGTAAGGGGTAGTGAGTAAGGGGTAGTGAGTAAGGGGTCGTGAGTGTTTAAGGAGTAGAGAGTAAGCTTTAGAGAGTAGGGGTAGTGGGTAAGTGGTAGTGAGTGTTTAAGGAGTAGAGAGTAAGCTTTAGTGGGTAAGGGGTAGTGGGTAAGGGGTAGTGAGTAAGGGGTCGTGAGTAAGGGGTCGTGAGTAAGGAGTAGAGAGTAAGCTTTAGAGAGTAGGGGTAGTGAGTATGGGGTAGTGGGTAAGGGATAGTGAGTAAGTGTTTAAGGAGTAGAGAGTAAGCTTTAGAGAGTAGGGGTAGTGGGTAAGGGGTAGTGGGTAAGGGGTAGTGAGTGTTTAAGGAGTAGAGAGTAAGCTTTAGAGAGTAGGGGTAGTGGGTAAGTGGTAGTGGGTAAGGGGTAGTGAGTAAGGGGTCGTGAGTAAGGGGTCGTGAGTAAGGAGTAGAGAGTAAGCTTTAGAGAGTAGGGGTAGTGAGTAAGGGGTAGTGAGTGTTTAAGGAGTAGAGAGTAAGCTTTAGAGAGTAGGGGTAGTGAGTATGGGGTAGTGGGTAAGGGATAGTGAGTAAGTGTTTAAGGAGTAGAGAGTAAGCTTTAGAGAGTAGGGGTAGTGAGTATGGGGTAGTGGGTAAGGGATAGTGAGTAAGTGTTTAAGGAGTAGAGAGTAAGCTTTAGAGAGTAGGGGTAGTGAGTATGGGGTAGTGGGTAAGGGATAGTGAGTAAGTGTTTAAGGAGTAGAGAGTAAGCTTTAGAGAGTAGGGGTAGTGGGTAAGGGGTAGTGGGTAAGGGGTCGTGAGTAAGGGGTCGTGAGTAAGGAGTAGAGAGTAAGCTTTAGAGAGTAGGGGTAGTGGGTAAGGGGTAGTGGGTAAGGGGTCGTGAGTAAGGGGTCGTGAGTAAGGAGTAGAGAGTAAGCTTTAGAGAGTAGGGGTAGTGGGTAAGGGGTAGTGGGTAAGGGGTAGTGAGTGTTTAAGGAGTAGAGAGTAAGCTTTAGAGAGTAGGGGTAGTGGGTAAGGGGTAGTGAGTATGGGGTAGTGGGTAAGGGGTCGTGAGTAAGGGGTCGTGAGTAAGGAGTAGAGAGTAAGCTTTAGAGAGTAGGGGTAGTGGGTAAGGGGTAGTGGGTAAGGGGTAGTGAGTAAGGGGTAGTGAGTAGGGGATACTCAGGAAGGGATAGTGAGTAAATGTTTAAGGAGTACAGAGTAAGCTTCAGAGAGTAGGGTTAGTGGGTAAGGGGTAGTGGGTAAGGGGTAGTGAGTAAGGAGTAGAGAGTAAGCTTTAGAGAGTAGGGGTAGTGGGTAAGGGGTAGTGAGTAAGGGGTAGTGAGTAAGGGGTCGTGAGTGTTTAAGGAGTAGAGAGTAAGCTTTAGAGAGTAGGGGTAGTGGGTAAGTGGTAGTGAGTGTTTAAGGAGTAGAGAGTAAGCTTTAGTGGGTAAGGGGTAGTGGGTAAGGGGTAGTGAGTAAGGGGTCGTGAGTAAGGGGTCGTGAGTAAGGAGTAGAGAGTAAGCTTTAGAGAGTAGGGGTAGTGAGTATGGGGTAGTGGGTAAGGGATAGTGAGTAAGTGTTTAAGGAGTAGAGAGTAAGCTTTAGAGAGTAGGGGTAGTGGGTAAGGGGTAGTGGGTAAGGGGTAGTGAGTGTTTAAGGAGTAGAGAGTAAGCTTTAGAGAGTAGGGGTAGTGGGTAAGTGGTAGTGGGTAAGGGGTAGTGAGTAAGGGGTCGTGAGTAAGGGGTCGTGAGTAAGGAGTAGAGAGTAAGCTTTAGAGAGTAGGGGTAGTGAGTAAGGGGTAGTGAGTGTTTAAGGAGTAGAGAGTAAGCTTTAGAGAGTAGGGGTAGTGAGTATGGGGTAGTGGGTAAGGGATAGTGAGTAAGTGTTTAAGGAGTAGAGAGTAAGCTTTAGAGAGTAGGGGTAGTGAGTATGGGGTAGTGGGTAAGGGATAGTGAGTAAGTGTTTAAGGAGTAGAGAGTAAGCTTTAGAGAGTAGGGGTAGTGAGTATGGGGTAGTGGGTAAGGGATAGTGAGTAAGTGTTTAAGGAGTAGAGAGTAAGCTTTAGAGAGTAGGGGTAGTGGGTAAGGGGTAGTGGGTAAGGGGTCGTGAGTAAGGGGTCGTGAGTAAGGAGTAGAGAGTAAGCTTTAGAGAGTAGGGGTAGTGGGTAAGGGGTAGTGGGTAAGGGGTCGTGAGTAAGGGGTCGTGAGTAAGGAGTAGAGAGTAAGCTTTAGAGAGTAGGGGTAGTGGGTAAGGGGTAGTGGGTAAGGGGTAGTGAGTGTTTAAGGAGTAGAGAGTAAGCTTTAGAGAGTAGGGGTAGTGGGTAAGGGGTAGTGAGTATGGGGTAGTGGGTAAGGGGTCGTGAGTAAGGGGTCGTGAGTAAGGAGTAGAGAGTAAGCTTTAGAGAGTAGGGGTAGTGGGTAAGGGGTAGTGGGTAAGGGGTAGTGAGTGTTTAAGGAGTAGAGAGTAAGCTTTAGAGAGTAGGGGTAGTGGGTAAGGGGTAGTGAGTAAGGGGTAGTGAGTAAGGGGTAGTGAGTAAGGGGTAGTGAGTAAGGGGTAGTGAGTGAGTAAGGGGTAGTGAGTAAGCTTTAGAGAGTAGGGGTAGTGGGTAAGGGGTAGTGAGTAACCTCCCACCCGGACTTTGATGTTACCTTCTTCTTCACACCAGTGTCCTCTTCCTCATCGTCATCATCAAACAGCTTCTTCTTCTTCCTGAGGAAGTTGGGCATGTCCGGTCGGGGGCGGGGCATGTCTCTGGGCATCAGCAGTGTGGGCGTGTCGTCGCAGTGCATCCTGGGGGCGTCGTCCCTCTCGGCCCTCCTGCGCTCGCCCTCGTCCTTGCCGTCCCGCGTGGACTTCTGCTCCCGCAGCAGCGAGCCCGGCAGGTTGGACGCGTACTTAAACCCTGGGCCTCGTTTTTGCTTGCAGGCCAAGAGGACGAGACGAGACGAGACGACTTTATACCTCACGCTTTAAACAACGGATTTAAACCTCACGCATTTAGACTCTTTAGTTGTTGCTGTCGTTACACACTGTGATTATTATTACTATATTATATAATTATATGAAACATGTAATAAAGACTGTGTGTGTAATAACTTTGGAGACTCTGGTGTAACTGCACCGTCACACTGATCGCTCTTCTGAAACTCACTTTCCCAGTCTTCCCTGCGTAGTTACATTTGGGACACTCCCAGCAGTTAGGGAGCTCATCGTTGACCACGCCCGCAGCGTCCTTCACCTGAGACAGACACAGAGAGAATTAAACAATTTAAAAAGTGGCTTAACACAAAGGAGGGTTTAGGACACAGGCTGTAAGGTGTAGAGGTGGATTGGGACGCAGCCCCAGTCTGACCTTTAGGCAGTTCGGGTGGACGATCTCGTTACAGATGGAGCACTCCATCAGCATGGCGTTAAACTTCTCCTCCTCATCGTCAAGTGTGTCCTCTTTTCCGGCTTCTCCACACACCACACACACCGCTGTGTGAGGCAGAACAGGCTGTGTATACACACACACACACACACACACACACACACACACACACAGGTCAGTCTAAAACAATGGACTACATTCTTTATTCTGAGGGTCTGGATTGGGACACAACCAAGAGCCTGGTCATTGATCAAAAGGTGTGTGTGTGTGTGTGTGTGTGTGTGTGTGTGTGTGTGTGTGTGTGTGTGTGTGTGTGTGTGTGTGTGTGATCTTACAGCGATACACTGCCTCATGATACAGGACTGCTTCATGCGTCCCGGTCCCCCGAACTTCTTCATGTCCTTACAGAAGTGACACTCTCCACACTCGCTCCGCACACACGCCTCGCACTTCCTGCAGCGTGTGCGTCTGCGCCGCGCCCCCGACGAGCTCCGGTTGGAGGGCAGCTTCACCACGCCCCCCGCCGAGGAGGAGGACGTGGAGGTGGTGGGCGTGGACGCCGTGGGCGTGGACGCCATCTTGGGTTTGGGCCGGTTGACGGGCCTTTGCTGTGGAGCAGAGAGAGAGAGAGAGAGAGAGAGAGAGAGAGAGAGAGAGGACACATCATGAGTCAAGTACGTCAAGTCAAGTGGGCTTTTTATTGTCACTTCAACCACATACAGTTAGTGCACAGTGAAACAAAACGTTCCTCCAGGACCACGGTGACACTAACAACTAAGGGTGCTTTCACACCTACAGCATTTGGTGCGCACCAAACGTGTTTGGTCCCTTGGTTCAGTTCGTTTGTGTTGATGTGAATGCAATCTCGGTACTTTGGTGCGCACCAAATCAATCGATCCGAGACCTGCCTGAAGGGGTGTGGTCTCGGACCGCTTTATCGGCTCTACTTTGGTACAATTCGTCTGGTGTGAAAGCAATCAAACCAAATCTGATGAAATGGTATAGTTTAATGCACTTTGGGGTTGCGGGTAAAATTATTTTCCCTTCCTGATGACTCGATTAAATGCCTCGAGTGCCGAGGAAATTAAGTCCCTCTCTGTATTCACATTAAAGATTAAAAAATGTGTGGCTGGGCTGTTTCGATCGGCCAACAGATTACCTGATGGATCTGCAGGAAGATCGCCGGCTAATAACAAAATGATCATTCAGGAGGAGGGCACGTCTCTTCTCCCTGAAGTGCCGCGCGATGCGCCGTCGGCGAGATGAATAAACCAGGGAACTGGTTTGGAGTCGCAGCCGCGAATCGTATTCGAAATTAATTATCTGAAAATAAAGATTTGCACGTACAATGCAGTGCGCTAGGATCAGCACCATGAGCGCAAAGCAACGCTGTTCCTCCATTATTGAAAGTGGCGCGATTTTCTGAAAATAGTCTGTTTCCGGTGCCGATGGGCTTCACGGTCTATTTTGGTTCGTTTAGAACTCTGCATATGTGAAAGCAAACCGTACCAACGTCTGTTTACTACATTGTAACATTTTTCTGACTGGTGCGGCCTAAAGCAATCAAACTATAGGTGTGAAAGCACCCTAAGAAACCTAATTAGCCGGCTAGCTGAGACAAGACAGATAAAAACACTATGTTCATCTTCGAAACAAATATTTAACTGACATTTTAATGACAAAAACAATAATAAATAGTTCATAGGCCATAAGGAAAGATGATATCTATATATATATACAGTGGTGTGAAAAACTATTTGCCCCCTTCCTGATTTCTTATTCTTTTGCATGTTTGTCACACTTAAATGTTTCTGCTCATCAAAAACCGTTAACTATTAGTCAAAGATAACATAATTGAACACAAAATGCAGTTTTTAAATGAAGGTTTACGTTATTAAGGGAGAAAAGAAAACTCCAAATCTACATGGCCCTGTGTGAAAAAGTGATTGCCCCCCTTGTTAAAAAATAACTTAACTGTGGTTTATCACACCTGAGTTCAATTTCTGTAGTCACCCCCAGGCCTGATTACTGCCACACCTGTTTCAATCAAGAAATCACTGAAATAGGAGCTACCTGACACAGAGAAGTAGACCAAAAGCACCTCAAAAGCTAGACATCATGCCAAGATCCAAAGAAATTCAGGAACAAATGAGAACAAAGTAATTGAGATCTATCAGTCTGGTAAAGGTTATAAAGCCATTTCTAAAGCTTTGGGACTCCAGTGAACCACAGTGAGAGCCATTATCCACAAATGGCAAAAACATGGAACAGTGGTGAACCTTCCCAGGAGTGGCCGGCCGACCGAAATTACCCCAAGAGCGCAGAGACAACTCATCCGAGAGGCCACAAAAGACCCCAGGACAACATCTAAAGAACTGCAGGCCTCACTTGCCTCAATTAAGGTCAGTGTTCACGACTCCACCATAAGAAAGAGACTGGGCAAAAACGGCCTGCATGGCAGATTTCCAAGGCGCAAACCACTTTTAAGCAAAAAGAACATTAAGGCTCGTCTCAATTTTGCTAAAAAACATCTCAATGATTGCCAAGACTTTTGGGAAAATACCTTGTGGACCGACGAGACAAAAGTTTAACTTTTTGGAAGGTGCGTGTCCCGTTACATCTGGCGTAAAAGTAACACAGCATTTCAGAAAAAGAACATCATACCAACAGTAAAATATGGTGGTGGTAGTGTGATGGTCTGGGGTTGTTTTGCTGCTTCAGGACCTGGAAGGCTTGCTGTGATAGATGGAACCATGAATTCTACTGTCTACCAAAAAATCCTGAAGGAGAATGTCCGGCCATCTGTTCGTCAACTCAAGCTGAAGCGATCTTGGGTGCTGCAGCAGGACAATGACCCAAAACACACCAGCAAATCCACCTCTGAATGGCTGAAGAAAAACAAAATGAAGACTTTGGAGTGGTCTAGTCAAAGTCCTGACCTGAATCCTATTGAGATGTTGTGGCATGACCTTAAAAAGTCGGTTCATGCTAGAAAACCCTAAAATAAAGCTGAATTACAACAATTCTGCAAAGATGAGTGGGCCAAAATTCCTCCAGAGCGCTGTAAAAGACTCGTTGCAAGTTATCGCAAACGCTTGATTGCAGTTATTGCTGCTAAGGGTGGCCCAACCAGTTATTAGGTTCAGGGGGCAATTACTTTTTCACACAGGGCCATGTAGGTTTGGAGTTTTTTTCTCCCTAAATAATAAAACCCCTCATTTAAAAACTGCATTTTGTGTTTACTTGTGTTATCTTTGACTAATAGTTAAATGTGTTTGATGATCAGAAACATTTTGTGACAAACATGCAAAAGAATAAGAAATCAGAAGGGGGCAAATAGTATTTCACACCACTGTATATATATATATATATACATATATATATATATATATATATATATATATATATATATAAAAAAAAAGTACAATAGTTTGTATATGTTATTATACTCTTACTGACATAATAATGCAGTATTTAATCATATATTGTAATTCTCTTCCCCTCTAAATCACAATTTTGAAAAGGTCAAATAAGTCATGGACAAAATTTTTTCACAAACGTGACGTGAGACCAATTAAACACTTAGTGAAGTAGGAAATGTTCAGTAAAAATGTTCAGAGCAAAACACTTGCTATTGAGACTCATCAGAAAAAAGTCTTCAGTTTGTTAGAGAGCATAAAGACTGGACTTTGGAGTGATGTGGAAAAGGTCATGTGACCTGATGAGTCCAGAGTGATGGGCGTGTCAGGGTAAGAAGGGAAGCACATGAAGCGATGCACCATCATGTATAGTGTCCACAGTAGGGCTGCACAATATATCGAAAAATTATCGTTATCGCGATTATGGTATACGCAATATCTGTACCGCAAAGAGTTGCGATGAATGAAATCGATGAGTGTTACACGGTTACACGTAAATAAAAAATTATGTTTGAAAGTAATTCATATTGTGTTGGCAGGTTTATAGTAACAGCAAACCAGAAGTCAGAATATCTGCTGAGGGGTTTAAGTCATTCATAGTGTTTTGAAGTCTAAATATTTGCAACTTCCTTGACATATAGTTTCTTTTTAGCCTGAATTAGATTTAATTACATCAGACGAATATCTATTACCTGTTTATTTTAGTATCATCATTACATAGATAAAATGATTTTTTTTTAAATAATAAAAAATGCATCTCTAGGGAAATGTTATATCGCAAGAAATATCGTTATCGCAATATTCAACAACAATATCGTATATTTTCCTAATATCGTGCAGCCCTCGTCCACTGTACAAGGAGACAGTGTTATGATACGTCGCTTGAACTGACACATCTAAGATGAGATCATGGTGCTAATTACGATCTGACTAAGTTGGTTCTTCGAGCGACACCTGTTGTTGATGATCAGTGTAGATGGATCGAGTTGTCTAGGATTATTGCGCGTTCGTGTGTTGGTTTAAAAGGCGATATGCATCGACAGTAGAAACACTGATCACAACCCCTTCGATTGGTTGATGAAATGACCAAAGAGCGGCTCAATTTATTCTCAAGCGCTTCAAGAGCTTTTATTAGAGGATTATGGAGAATTTCTCAAATCCTATGTGTATTAATTGCTCTTTTTTTCATCCTTAATGTCAGAGTCAACAGTGAATCCATGCAAACGTGGGAACAAGTAAAAGTGCAGTACAAGAACATCTTGCAAAATGGTGATCTTTAGCGTAGTTATCTTCATTTTCTTTTAAGACACTGGCAAAAAATGTTATGCGCTGAAATGCCCCCCTGCCATAGACCCCCCCCCCCCAACATAATCGCTATCAAATATTATATATTAGAACATAAATTCATAGGTGTAATTTGTAAACCATTAACGAGACAATAAAATAAAATAATTTAATAAAATTTGTTTCGTCCAATTTTTCCATAATAAACAATATTTATTTTTATTATATATAAATATTTATTTGCATATTCATGACAAACCCCTGAAAAATAAATGTGGGATCCTAAGAGATTACATGAAATAAACCTGCTACCGAGCAGCTTTAAGCTCACGGACATGTTGCTATGACAATAAATGCAAGATGCGGATCGAAGAACGAAACAATCCAAGATCAGGACAAATCCACAAAATCAAATCCACAACAATCAAATCCACAACAATCAAATCCACAACAATCAAATCCGGCTAACTGAGTTAGTGAAGTATGAAGAACAGACCCCAGGTCGAGACTCAGCAACGTTAAGGGGGAATAAAATGAAGTCAGCTGACAACCTGAATGTACTGAATCACCAGGTTATCCATGAGCTCATCAAAACAACTGTAATCAAAGCAAAAAACAGTAAATTAAAACGGTAAATAATAATAGCAATAATAACAACAGAGAACTGACTCACTGCAACGTGAAGGGAGAAATCAAGAGATGTGGCCCAACACAACTTTTAATCTGTATACACACACACACACACACACACACACACACACACACACACACACAAGATTTCCAGTTCTGATGAAAACTGACTTTCCTCTCACACATACAAACACGTAACACTTCCCATAAGTCACTCATTCGAGTACAGTCATCTCTGAGCAGCGCCACTGAATACACACACAAACAGATAAACAACCACACAGACAGCAGTGTCACACACACACACACACACACACACAGAGCATGTAAGTAAATAATGAGTCATTTAAATCAGTTCTATATCTTCTTCAATTTCCTGACTTTACTCTCTCAGTAGCTGAGTGGACACGGACACACACACACACACACACACACACACACACACACTTCCTTCAGCCTGATAGAAATCATTGTGATTAGACATTCCAGCCGAACTGTTTACACGGACACTGATCTGATAAGGTGTGTGTGTACACGCTCAAAGCATTTCATCTGAAAATAACATTTCTCACACACACACACACACACACACACCAAGAGAGAGACGATCAGATCAGGTGTTTACACAGACGTGATTTAACTACAGTTAATATATAAACACTACCCGTATAAAAGCCAGTCACTTTTAATTGAAGTCACTTTATTTAATTACATGAAAATTACTCGACCATTTTAAATGTTAAAATCATAACTATAACTAAATCTTTTATAGAATGTATAAACACACACACTAGGGTCACTTCATGAGTAAACAATGCCTCGAGGGCGCGCTAACTTTCACAATGAAGAACAGGATGACATCATCAAGACGCGCCAGTCAAACACGACCCGGACTATTATGTCATCACCTGTGTTGAACAGTTCACTCTGTACTCTCTGTATCTCTACTGTACATCGTTCTCTCTCGCATGACGAAAATATTGGCGCCCTGCTTGTGTTGGTCCATTATCAGGTTATTTAAGAGCAGAACGATTAAAATCTTTAGAACATAATATATAATTTATACAATTTAGTTTTATTTTTCTTAAAAAAATTAATCAAATCTGATGGAGGTGATGTTCGGGCTGCGCTCCAATCCACACAGATCCCCCTCTCCCAAAACTAGAGGAACGTTTTCTGATTTTAATCCAAAACCTAAAGTGTAACTTTAATAAAAATTGCTACTCTTAAAATATCAGGTGTCACCCAGATGAACCTTCCTGTTCCCTGTACACGCGCACTACCTAGTGCACTACATCTGAGAAGAAGCAGAATTTCACACATGTTGTTCGAATTTCAACATCTGGCACAGGGACATTTCAATCATTTCTAATCAGAATTATAAGTATTGGCACCCCCTTTTTTGTTACTACTGCAACACCAACAGCAAAACTTTTTTTTTTTTTTTTTAGAAGTCGTTCTGAGTAAAAAAAAGTGATGATTAAAGATATTAACCTTTCTTTTTTATCTGAGTGCTTTTGGTATCTTTTGCTGTAACGAGCTGGGAATAACACAGGAAAAGGGGATTTCAGCTCTCCATCCAGGAAGACAAAACTTATTTCTCTCTCACACACACACACACACACACACACACACACGTGTTCTTTCCTTTTGAGTATGTTTCTACTGAAACTGGAGGAACACACAGGTCCAGTCATGTTGAACGAAAGATCACAAGATCTCTGACACACACACACACAGACCTAAACCAAACCTCAGCTCCATCTGTCACTCTGAAACTGAATAAAAACACAACCTGGTCCTAAAACACTGAGGCACAGGGAAACAGGAAGTGTGGACATGTAGTGGACATGTAGTGGACATGTAGGGGACAACATCCTGAGTGGAGCAGTTAGAGACAGACAGGTCTGAGATTCCACTCACTAGAAAGACAGAAGGAAAGAATTCAAGTGTGTGTGTGTGTGTGTGTGTGTGTTGTCTTCCATTTTAAATGAGAATCAGGAAGCAGAGCCACACTGAGTGTGAGGTAAAGCAGACAGAATTCTTCATGTTCATGATGTTTAGATGTGTGTGTGTGTGTGTGTGTTCTGACCTGTTCGGCGGTGTCCGAGTCGTAGTCCTCATCGTCTGCACTGAGAGACATGGCCATGGCTACTCGCTTTCATCGCCAGTCCTACAAACACACAATCATGGCGGAAACCACCTCTTTTCTTCTCCCCTCCACCTCCTCCTCCTCTCTCTCTCTCTCTCTATATATATATATATATTTATACACACACACACGCTGATATCTCTTCCTCTCTTTCTCCCTCTTTCTTTCGCTTCCTTTTTTTTCTCGTGTTTGTTTTTGCCTCGTTCTTTCGCTGTATCCCTGCGCTCTCTTCCTAACTAGCCTAGCTCGGTGTTTGTTAGCACACACTAGCATGACTGCTGCTGTAATTTTGCATATTCATGAAGTGACCGCGGTTGCTAGCTCGCTTCAACCAATCACAATCCAGATCGAAGACAGTTACTGCCTACGTAATATCTCTGTCAGGAAGAGGAGGGGACTCCTGTCCACAAAGAAACGACTAGCGCGGAGGCTAACATGATGTTTAGCCTGTTAGCGGATTAACTCGCTAAGCGAGACATGGGATGTACGTAATACATTCGACATTTTAACAGCCCAGATTTAATGTCACTTCACGAGAACAAACGTAAAGTGTATTTCTGAGGTAAACACGACAGGTTTTTTTTCTCTCTCTCAGTGATTTAACGGTTCATGTGCCGACTCCTATTCCGATCCGAATCCTCAACGTGATTCACCGATAATACTAAACACGCAGAACATTAAAAATAAATATGTGGCACAGACATGTATTTATAATCTAAGATGATCATAAATTAAATATATTTCATACTTTCGCACTCTAAAGCGATGTTTAAGTCATTCTTTGCTGAATCATTTCCTCAGAGTCGACTCCAGCGCGTGGCATCAGGCGCCGAGCACGCGCTTAGTCTTTTCGATTCCGGAATCGTCGGAGTCGACTCTGATTCTGATAATATTCTACAATAAAATAAATATAAAAAAAACACGCGATTAAAATTAAACAATGACGATTATAATCTAGGACACAAGTGAATAAATGTCTTGCTTTATCGATATTAGTCGTGTGTAAGAAAAGGTTTAGACGAAACTGAATCGAAGTTCCTGGTTTTAGAGAATCGACTCTTCAAGCGATCGAATCCCAGGAGTTGATACAGTACAGGAATAAATGTATTTAATGTGAATAGTTATTACTAAAATAGATATTAAATGTTTATTATGCAAAATATATATTATTAAAACGTGTCATTATTAATTATTAAATGTAATGTTATTAAATTATTAATATACACTAATGTTAGAACACTTGCAAATGTCTTTGTTTTTGTTTAGTGATTTATTTTCTACATTCTACAACAATACTGCGGATTTCAAAACTATAAAATAACACATATGGAATTAGGTAATTACGTAACAACAAGAGAAACAGCAGTTAGTTGTTATTGTAAGACACAGAGGTCGGCCTTTCTGTAATAGTTCCTGCAAGAACAGTATCGTCAAGTGCATCTGCAAAATCCGTCCAGCACCATAATGAAACTGGCTGAGATCAGGACTCAGAATTTAAATAACAATAGTTATATATGTCATGCTTACTTCCAGACCTATCTGCTGCTAACAACAAAAACTACATAAAAACTACTAATTCATATATATTTAGATTATTTATCATTCATTCATTTTCTATACCGCTTTAATCCTGTGTTCAGGGTCGCGGGGGACCTGGAGCCTATCCCAGGAGACTTCGGGCACTAGGCGGGGTACACCATGGACAGGGTGCCAATCCATCGCAGGGCACACACACACACACACACACTCACACACTACGGGCAATTTGGGAACGCCAATTAGCCTAACCTGCATATCTTTGGACTGTGGGAGGAAACCGGAGTTAGATTATTTATATATTTATATTATACAATTTATATTAATTGTATAACTAACTATTTATAATATACAAATGTAAAGACTTTGTTTGCATCTGAATTCTCTTTTTATTTAATTCTTTCATTTTTGTAGACTGTCACCAGCGTGTGTGTGCATGTTTGAAAATGTATTTCTTAACAACAATACATTTACACACACACACACACACACACAAAGGCTGCTAAGAAGAGTGACAAAGGGCCACAGGGCAGCTGGCAGGCCTGTGAGTGAATGAAGGAAAAACATCTGCCCCTCACACACACACACACACACACACACACACACACACACACACAGAATGTTGATTATTGTCCTATGACATAATGTCCTACTGGTTTCTCCTTATACATACTGCTATTTGCCAATAAATTGCTTTATTAACGAGTGTATAGTTTATAGTGGGATTTATAGGTGTGTGTGTGTTTATTGTGTGGGTTCGAGTGTGAATCAGAGACAGATATCATTATGTCAGCACATGTGTAGGAATGTGCAACGGAATGTTGGACACAGTTCAGTGAATGATTCTGTTCAGGAGGTAAAATCACAGGAAAATACAGTATTATTCAGAAATAAAGAAATAAGTGCGTTTTTGAGCAAAACACAAACAGGAGAAAATCTCAGCCGTACATGTAGGAAGGTCATTAAAATCTCTGTGTTGCTATGGTGTTCCAGGTGAACGGCGAGGTGTTGCTAGGCGGTTGATATGATATTCCCAGTTCAAATTCAAATTAAAATTTTATTCGTCACATACACAGTCATACACAGTACGATATGCAGTGAAATGCATACACGACCGCCAGTGACCTTAAAAAGAGAATTAAATCTTACAGTAAGGAATAAATATGAATAAAGAAATACAATAGGAAAATTTTAACTTAACTAGAATACAAATAGAAATAAAAAATTAAAGTAGACTGTACATAAAATAGAAATAAAAATAGAGATATACTGTACAATAGAGATTTTCTTTTAAAATTGAAATTTGGTGGAGGATGTATGGTGTGCAAGTAATTTGCATAGAAACATGTGTTAAGGTGCCTTATTAAAGTGACTTTGTGCAGGGGTCCAGAATGTAAACATAAATATGAGTTCCAATGTCAGGGTAGATGTGCATGAGAGTGTCCATAGTGTCCATTAACGTTAACAAGTTGTATTAGTTCTGTGTTTGTGGTGTGAATGTGGTATGGTTGAGAGACCTTATTGCCTGCGGGAAGAAGCTCCTCCTCAGTCTCTCTGTGTTGGCCTTCAGGGAGCGGAAGCGCTTTCCTGACCGCAACAGAGAGAACAGTCCGTTGTTGGGATGGCTGAGGTCCTTCACGATCTTCCTGGCCTTGGTCCAGCACCGCTTGGTGTAGATTGAGTGCAGGTCAGGGAGCTTGGTGCGGATGATGCGCTCAGCTGAACGCACCACCCTCTGTAGAGCTCGTCTGTCCTGCATGGTGCTGTTTCCAAACCAGGTCGAGATGTTTCCCGTCAGGATGCTCTCTATGGTGCAGGAGTAGAAATTCCTGAGCACCTTGGAGGGCAGTCTGAAGTCTCTCAAACGTCTGAGGTGGTACAGACGCTGCCGGGCCTTTTTCACCACGGTGTTGATGTGACAGGACCATGACAGGTCCTGCGTGATGTGAACACCGAGGTATCTGAAGCTGTCCACTCTCTCCACTGGGCTCCTGTTGATGACGGAGGTCTGGTAGTTCCTCTCCTGCTTTGTACAAAAGTCCACTATCAGCTCCTTTGTCTTACTGACGTTCAGGAGGAGATTGTTCCTCTGGCACCAGTTCTCCAGATTCCCAATCTCCTCCAGGTAGGCCGACTCATCGTTGTTCGTGATCAGGCCCACCACGACAGTGTCGTCAGCAAACTTGATGACGGCGGTGGAGTTGGTAGTGGCCACGCAGTCGTAGGTGTATAAAGAGTACAGCAGGGGGCTCAGAACACAACCCTGGGGCGCTCCAGTGCTGAGTGTGAGGGAGGCTGAGACATGACCGCCCATCTTTACTGCCTGTGGTCTGCCAGTTAGGAAGTTGGAGATCCACTGACACATGGGTGAGCTGAGTTCCAGGTGCTCCAGCTTGGTGGTGAGTGTGGAGGGAATTATGGTATTAAATGCAGAGCTGTAGTCGATGAAGAGCATTTTCACATAATTTCCCCTCTTAGTGTCCAGGTGGGTGAGAGATGTATGGAGGAGATTTGAGATTGCATCGTCTGTGGAACGGTTCGGATGATAAGCGAACTGTAGTGGGTCGAGTGTGTCCGGGAAGTGAAGAGATGATGAAGTCTCTGACCAGGCGTTCAAAGCACTTCATCACTACTGAGGTGAGGGCTACAGGGCGATAGTCTTTGAGGGAGGCAGGATGAGGTTTCTTTGGAACAGGAACAATGATGGACTCTTTGAAGCATGTGGGGATCACCGACTGAGATAAAGAGATGTTGATAGCTGGTCTGCGCAGGCTCTGAGGATATGGCCTGAGATGCCGTCTGGTCCTGCTGCTTTCCTGGTGTTCACTCTCTTGAAGGCTCTCCTCACATCGTGCTCGGAGATGATGAGCGCGTTTCCGGTGCTGGCAGTGTCTTCCTGTCTGCAGCCGTTAGCGCCGTTAGCATTAGCGCCGCTAGCATTAGCGCCGTTAGCATTAGCGCCGCTAGCATTAGCATCGCTAGCGTCTTTAGCTGCAGCATCGAAGCGAGCATAGAATGTGTTGAGCTCGTCTGCCAGAGTCCCGTCCGCGTTCGTCATACCGGATGTTGGTGCTTTATAATCCGTTATTGTTCTCAGTCCCTGCCACAGGCTCCTAGAGTCACTCTGTTGGAGCTGTGACTCTAGTTTTCTCCCGTAGCTCTGCTTCGCCTCTTTCACCTGCTTCTGGACGTTGTATGACGCAGCCTTGTACGGTTCCATGTCCCCCGACGCAAGTCCCGTGTTGTAGGCAGCTGTGCGAGATCTCAGAGCGTCGCGGATGGTTTTATCCACCCACGGCTTCTGGTTGGGAAACGTTCTGATAGTCTTTTTCTCTACCGTATCGTCTACCAGCTTCTCAATAAATCCCACAAACGCTTCCGTAAACACGCTGACGTCATCATCGGAGCTGTTTCTGAACATGTCCCAGTCTGCGTCATCGAGTGCGTCCTGTAACGCGGCCACCGATTGGTCCGTCCAGCGCGCGACCTCCCTCTGAGCCGGCACTTCCTGTTTCAGCCTTTGTTTATATTTTGGCATGAGGAAGATGGCGGCGTGGTCAGATTTACCAAACGCTGGACGAGATTGTGCCTTGTAACCGTCTTTGACCGTGGTATAACAATGGTCCAGTGTCCTCTCAGCCCTGGTGGGGCAGGTGATGTGCTGATAAAAGTTCGGCGCTGCGCGTTTGAGGTTGGCACTATTAAAATCCCCCGCCACAATGAGCGCAGCGTCCCGGTGTTGTGTCTGGTGCTGTGTGAGCGCCTCATGCAGCTCGCATAAGGCAGTGTTAGTGTCTGCTTGTGGAGGAATGTAAACGGCGCTGATTATGACCGATGTGAACTCCCGGGGTAGATAAAAAGGACGACACATGATGGACAGAAGTTCCAGGTTTGGTGTGCAGGAGCGTGTAAGAGGAACAACGCTCGCGCTGTTGCACCAGCTGTTGTTCACCATTAAGCACACGCCACCTCCCCTTGACTTCCCCGAGTCCCGCGTCCTGTCCATGCGGTGAACCGAGAAGAACTCGGCTGGTTGTATGGCGTGGTCTGGCACCGCTGGGTTCAGCCATGTCTCGGTGAAGCAGAGGAGATTGCAGTCCCGAATGTCTCTCTGGAACTTTATCCTGGCCCTGAGGTCATCGAGTTTGTTCTCCAGTGACTGGACGTTGGCGAGCAGGATACTAGGCAGAGGTGTGCGGTGTGCACGGGTTCTCAGCCGGTTCCTCACTCCAGCTCGTCTCCCTCGAGGCCTCCGCTTCGCGTCGCGTCCTTTGTTCTCCCTCAGGATCTCACTCGGCCAGCTCGGATCCGGAGTTAAAAACGTAGAATCGTGAGTACATTGTATACCAATAGAAACAAGAGTGTCTCTATCATACCTAATGCACTCAATGGTGGTGATTTTGCCGATTTTAAAACAAAGAAAACTAACTTAAAAAACAAAAACAAGGAAAAGGTGGTCGAAGCAGCCGTGACGGCAGCCGACCCCACCGGCGCCATCTTGGGGGAGCACTGGTGGAGGATGGAGGTCACTGGTGGAGGATGGAGGTCACAGTGCAGTTGTTGCTTAACTAGTTGCTAGAGTAACCCTGATACAGATCTACCAGTAGGATGGAGGTCACAGTGCAGTACTACTACTAAACATTTTACATTAATAAATAATAATTATGAT